>JAOYRR010000277.1:600000-960297 GCA_038994665.1 Podotricha telesiphe | reverse complement strand
TTGCGATATTCCTAGGTATTTTAGGTTGCATAGAGTGTAAAATAATGTAAGTGCTGTATGAAATCAATCGCAGTCGCCCGACGATCACCGGCTGCTTGACGTGACATTTAGCGATAATCACCCGTGAACATTACACTGACTTTAAAACTCAGAACAAATACGCTTTTTACTGCTGCTTACGCCGCATAACAGCAGAGAAAATCTAGTGTCAAGACACTCTGTTTTCCACTTACCGCCTGAATCCGAGACATTGCGTGATGAGTGGTGGAACTTTGACCGCGCTTTGTCTTGCCATCAGATCACCAGCGAAAATAATTAAATATAATCAATCCCGCTTGATTATTACAAATTTCTTTCTATATATAAATTCTAACTCTTAATTATTGTATAAATCTGTAACGTAGACAAATACTATATTTATACTCAATATTCGTACTATTTTAATATTTTTTATTTTTATACCCTTAACTGGCATTTCAAAGATGTGCCATCGCGAATATACTGAACAGACAGATACGTTGGCTTTTTATAATCATTATCATTAAACAAAATTTCATCGAAAACAGTTTTTCTATATTGTAAATGGGTCTTAACTACAGCAATGTAACACGTACCTACACCATTATTCACATGTAAGCATGGCGTGCTCGGACTTTTTAATTTTTCCACCGCGAATATGACAACGAAATATGGTTGTAACGGTGTTTTGCTAAAGATATTAATTAAAACTACATATTATATTACCTTACCGCGCTCGAGCACAAGCTCGCATCGTGCGAAGTAGACACGATTGGTTGTGGGTTTGATTCTCTCTCAATACACTCTGGTACCCAAGACAAAACGTGGCGTTGAGTTTCGCCATTCAAAATACAATGTCTAGATTTCAGGCAGAAAGTGTTGACACTAGGTTCTTTCTGACTACCCTGCTATGCAGGAAAAAAATAGCTTCCCATATCCCTCACATACAGCGTGGTATGCAGAGAGAAACTAGTGTCGAAATGTAAAAACAGTTTGTTCTTTACCCCCATTTTATCACTCAACATTCAATGTCGTAATTTATGTTCAGATCAGAACTAGGGAATGAAAACAATTTGTGGGTATCAAACCTACAACCAATCAGTGCGCCAAAATGTTGTCAATATTTAACCTGAGAAAATATCGTTAATGCAATGGTTCTCCACGTTAAGTGGCTGACACTTTAACAGAACCGTTAAAAAGCCTTAGCGGGGTATCAGAGAGAACGGAGCGCCATACGCTACGGTCCCTGCATACATCTTTCATCTCGACCACTGTCATCAACCTCTGCATACACTCCCTCCGTCCCTCCTCGAGATTCTTACGTGAACTTCCTCCATTATCATCGATACTGTATAGACTAAGGTCATCCAAGGTCTTCCCCTGCCTTTTTGGTCGCTTCATATATCTGTTTTACGTTTTCTTTGATCACATCGCGTTCAACATCAATAAAATATTTTAACCAGACATCTGTTAGACTTAATTGAAATATAATATGATTTTTACCAAATTTTAAATTTCAATTCACAATCAAACAAGAGCATACATAAATTAGAGGCAGAAAGCCACAAAGTAGTGATATATCAGTGATATATCTTTATACTACTTTCTTATATCTACCTACTACTACTAAGCCTACCCTATAGTAGTGATACGTGATAAACTTTTTGTCACCAGCGTTTATATTTGATTGTATGCAGTGTCCATATACGTGTTTAGCTTCCCGTTAGTATGACGAGGCGTATAAATAATAAATCGCTGTGGTAACCCACAGTGCACATAAAAACGTTTAGAATAACAGACTTTTTATAAAATTCGTTTTTTTTTCCAGCCTTACACTTTTTCCTGTATAGCGGGGTAGTGTGCGAGGCTTTAATGGGAAGACACTCTGTTTTTCTCTCATTTCTCTCACGAGTTCCAGATTTTATGTGATGATTGGTGGAATTTAATGATCCGCTTTGTTTTATCGGGCCGAAAAAAATAAAATAATTAAAATTGAATAATTCACCCGAGTGGGATTTGAACCCACGACTATAGCGTTAATGATAAGAGGATATATATTTTTTTAACATTTTTTTAATGTTATTGTTATTGGCACACTAAGGAAATTAAAAATATTTCTGTTTTCTAAATATGTCGATTGCTTGTAGAATAATCTTTGGGTAGCAGAAATTTGTAAAGATCTTTATACAGAGATGCTAACAACAAATACAAGTTGTAATAAGCGTATAAGAATTTCAACGTAGCTGAATGTAGAACGCATGCCTTAGCGTTCAGAGTGCTTGAACGGTTTTCGAGAGGCGCGGGTTCAAATCCCGTTCAAACTGTTATACGTTTTCTAAATATGTCTTTTTCAAGAAGAGGATAATCCCACTTCTACACTATTTTAATTCGAAAAGCTCTTATAATTCTAAAAGCTCTAACGCTAAAGCTAAAACGAAACGATGGTCAGCTTAGCAGCTCGACCATCGTTTCGTGGATTTCCCTACGGAAATCCGAACATTATCTGCAACACATTGGCAAACAAGTCGCAACTGAGCAGTCACGGCCGAAAGAAAAGATTTTGAAATTGTGTAGGACTAGTTATAAAACAAAATACAAAAAAACAATCAATGTTGCTATCTAATTTCCTCTATGTACATTTTATTGAAAAATATCAAATAAGAAGCCCGATAGTCAGCGCTCCTTGCCCAATAATTGCCGACTAGTCGTTGACTACGATACTGGTCGGATAGCCGGCTTTACTATAATAAACATACCTTATAATTGAGGTGGGGAGTAGAACAAATCGCCCAAAACGCATTTTCTGGAATTATGGTCTCAATCTTCCTTGAAGATAAAAAAATAAATAAATTCTATAATATAATCGCGAGATATAAACGATACCTAACAAAACAAACTTACAAATTGACTTAAAATACGGCCGACTAGCCACTGCGGTTGCATTATTTGTTTGGCATACACGAATGTACATATATAGTTACAATAAAAAGTACACAAAAACCAAAGAAGCTTTACTCTTTTATCCGCATATTAGGATATTCAGATAAAACCTAGTGTCAAGACATTCCGTTGCCTACTTTCCACCTAAAATCGAGACATTGCGGAAAGATTGGCGGAAATCAACACCGCGCTTTGTCACCTCTTTTTGTAATTATATAATCATTCACCCGACTGGAGATCGGACCTGCGCAACAATTCTCATTATTTATTTTATAGAGCTTTCAAAAGAAGCTTCTCTGGCTTTCAAAACGTCATAGTTTATGTTTTCTATAACCTAGTCGTTTTTACTACGATTTTTAGCCTAGTGTCAAGACTCTCCGTTCGTCACTTTCCGCCTGAATTCGAGACATTGCGCGCTGAGTCTTGTACCATAGCGTAGAAATGAAAATATTTTAAAAATAATAATTTCTCCAAGTGGAGTCGAACCCACAACCACAATTGGTTGCAGTCAAACGCTGTCGCACTGCGCCGCAACGGCTTACTACAATTCTATAGAATAACAATTCTAAATAATAATGGAAATGAACACTTAAATTATGTTATTACCTTTTATTTATTATTCATATAAAACTAATTCAATTTTTGGACTGAAAACAAAGGGGAAGTAGATAAGGGCGACAATTTGTATACTAAAACATTAGTAACTCCCTACGGTATAACAGTGTGAATGAAACTAGTTAATTGCTCTAGCTTTTGCCGTTTCCTTAAATTAATTAAATACAGATATACAAGTAAAACTTATAAAATAAGTTTTCAAAAAAAAATATTTACATATTATTTATAAAAATCTCTCTACAGAGATGCTAACAACATATATAGCGTATAAGAATAAGCGTATAAGAATTTCGACGTAGCCGGATGTAAAATGTATGGCTTAACGGTAAGAGCACTTGCTCCCAAATTTTTATACGTTTCCTAAAAAACAGTTTTCAATTATCGAATTTCCTAATAATTAAAAAATTATAAAAATAATATTTTAAAGATTTTCCATGTGAAGTCACACCTATTGCAATTAGGCAAATGAGCTTTACATCACCCAAGTCCAAAGTACAGTTTAATATCTCTAAAACTTAATCCACAAACGTTTTAAGCTTTTAAATTTACAAATCTATATTTTTAAAGTTAATTGCTGGACACGTACAAAAGTTATTTATGATTATTACAAATGTTACTTGAATTAATTAATAACTTCGCGTCTAATCTAATAGGAGGCTATTCTGTCACAGTGTATGACTCGTGACGGTACTATGTTCGATTCCCGCTTTAAAAAAATGCCTTGTTAAGTTGCGCGGCGTTGAGTTTCGATAGTTGACGCTAAATGTTTCGAAGTTAGGTGGAAAGTGGTAAGCAGAGAGAGAGAGATAGATTCTGTTTGCAAGAGATTCGTCAAAACAAAAAAAATATATCAATTAATATAGCTTCTGAGCTAATCCTTAAAACTAACATTGAGTTAATGAATGTTCTCCATATATATATATATTATGGATCGAATAACCGCTTGTATTGAAAATACACAAAATTGTTATTACAATGCGCCTGAACGAAATGATTGCAATTTCCTTATTATTAATGTTGCCATAATAAAGCTGTTATATGTATTAACTTTTATTACTAATTATATGTACAGAATAACAACGTATATTAATTTGTAATACACGTGTTAAAAATATAGAATCAAACTTGTGACCTGTACCTGAGTGGAGTGGTTAGCTTATTAGCTAAAGAATAAATATTTCCTACTAGTGATTATGTTAAAAAGTCGAAAACGATTTAAAAAGTAGACAGTTGGGTAATTTAAAAACGTAGCTTTTACCAATAGTTTGCAGACGGAGTAGCGTCAGCAAACAAGTCCCATTGGCTACTGCATGGATTTATCAGTGGTTTGTGTAGTGTTGGCAGAAAAATATATTGTAATAATATGGCGTCCGGGAGGTCTAGCTCCAAGGACAAACAAAAACAACTATTTACATATTGTCATATTGATGAGGTAAAAGGCTATCTAACGAACGCGCAAAAGGGCGATTACTAGTTTTTTTATATATATTTACTCAACCCACTACTTCATATAGCAATCAAGAAACTGTATGTTAATATTAAAATATTTTTTTGTTTCCATCCATCTATTTATATATATATATATATATATATATATATATATATATATATATATATATATATATATATATATATATATATATATATATATATATATATAACGTAAGCACGTTGCTCAAAAATAAATAAAAACGAAGTGTTGTAGTCACTTAATCACAGCACCTACAACTATACCTACATAAAAAAAAATTACAAAATAAAATATGTTTTCTGCTAACCGTATTTCAATCTCGACGGAGACCAGATTCCCTTTCGGGCAGGAAATTGAGTGAATGTTTTCCAATTTAATCGTATCTACGTTGATACTTCAGTGTCTGTCTGTGCCTAGCTTCTGCGGGACGTGGCGAGAATGCGACACCCTGTTACACTTTGTCTTGTCTAGAACGAATATTATGTAAACAATTGAATACTTTTGAATTAAAATCAAATTAAGCCATAGTAGACTATCCTACCTATCCTTTCTTTAACAGGTCAAATTAAACAGGATTTACTTAAAATCATTATTAGTTATGTTCACAAAAATCGGCTAATATAATAGATCAAGGACATGTGTTTTCATGCACACATTGCATTATTCTTATTAAGTCCATATTTTTTAATATATATAAAACATTTTTAAAATGGGGCAAGTATCTGGGTTTTAATAAGATTTTTGATTTTCGCAAAACGTTGGGTTTCTAAAATGTAAGCCAAATACCAAAAATATAAGCGATTTATCCGGTTAAAAATATTTTCATTTCAAAATATCCGGCTTTTACCGTGTAAAAGAAGCTTCGCGATTTTTCCGTACAACAGGGTGTTCAGAGAGAAACTTGTGTTGAATAGCAGTGCTTAGCGCCGCTCTTTGTCTTAGAATGTTTTGGTAATATATTCCATATATTTCGTCTACATCTCATGTGTATTTTGTGTCTAATTGTTTGTAATTCAAGTGTCTTAAAAGTAGGTTATTTCTTATTACCCTGCAATATGCACTTGATACGTAAACTTTCTCATACAAGCGCTTCAATTTACCCAGCAATTTTCATAATTACACGTTGGCAACGCTCTTCATTTTAAACAAATATTTTTGTTCTCAACTTTAAAATAACATTTTTAAATTCATCATTTTGTAGATATTGTTTTACAAAATTATTCCTACATGAAATGTACATGAAAGGGCTTTACAGAAGCTTGACTCTGTAATTTGCGTTGCATTTAACGATAACGTCGCTATAGTTGATGTACATCGTGTCATCGTGACTGACGGCGATGGTTATGGATTCTCATCCCGTACGGGGGAAATTTGTATTTGCAATATAGGAAATCAATTAATGGCACCGTGGCGAAGTGAGACAGCATCTGTTTGCAAACGCGATTAGCAGTGGAATGATAATAATTGGAGGATTTTATTAATTAATTTTCCGCTTTGGTGAACGAGACAAAGCGCGGTTTTGAGCTCCACCACTCAACACACAATGTCCCGAATTAGGACGAAAAGTTAATAAAAGTGTCTTGACACTAGCTTCTCTCTGACTACCGTGCTATGCGGGAAAAAGTGTGAAGCTGAATAATATAGGAAATCTTCTTGTGTTCTAGCAAGTTACCAAATAAGTACTACCTCGTATAATAGAAAAACATGACGAGAAAAAATTAACATTAAAAAAGAATTAAAACGCTTATTTATTTATTACTTAGGTCGCTAACAGAGTATAAATTTTTACAATAGTAAATATTAAACTAGACTAAATGGTGCACTAAAAAGCAACACTTTGTTCTAATAGGACATCGACTTAAATAGTCAGATGATTAGTGATTGATAATCTTTAACTTGATACTTTATAAATATTAAATAAAATACAAAGCGCGGCGTTGAGATACGCCACTCAAAACTCTCGGTTTCCGGTGGAAAGCGGAGAGCGGAGTGTTTTGACACTAGGTTCTCTCTGACTACCCTGCTATGAGAGAAAAGGCGGGAAGATTGATTAAGGTAAAAAGTACATTAGGCCAGTAAAGTTAATATTATTTGAAATTTATAGCATTGTGAAATTTACAATTTAAATAGTATATAACCTCGTATTTATTTAGGTTTAATTTTTGGTTGGTGGTATCACCATAATAGTTCTTTTTTCTTAGCTTTTTTACAGCAAGATATAGCAAGCGGGGAGAATCTGTTATTGAAGCATTGCTTTCCATATTTTCCAACCAATTTAGAAATATAGCTTGTTGAGTAGCAGAATCTAACACCGTGCTTGAACTAACGATGACACCTACATATATCACCATAGTGGCGAAGCAAGACACTGTCTGACTGTAAACGCGATTGATTGTGGGTTGGGTCCCCATTCAGGGGAGTGATTATATTTAAATTATTTTTATTTCCTCGCTCTGATGAGACAAAACATGATGTTTTATGTGAGTTCCGCCATTCAACAAGGCAATTTTGGAATTCTGACAGAAAATAGTTTCTTAATACTAGGTTCTCTCTGAATACCCTGTGGTGCGGGTTACAAGTGTGAAGCTTAAAAACAAATAATACATTTATTTAAGAATAATTACTTTAGCAATAGTTCTTGCACCATTACTAGAAATTCCATTTCCTTTGGGAGTTTTGGTGTGATTCAAGAAAGTAAGGACCAGACTTATATGAATAAATTAGAAGAAATGCGATGCACGTATTCAACTAATTTGGAGTAAAGCACGTAAAAATGTGAAATGTATGGAGCTGTTACAATTATAAAATTAATATTTTTATTATTTATACACTAAATTGACTAAAATGAAGATAAAACACATTAAAAAATCTAATATACAAAAGGCGGTCTTATAGCTTTTGCCCTAAGGTATTATGTTTGTAAATAGGGAGGTGGCGAAAGTAATTAATTAATAAAAGCCTTATAAACATATTCATAATTGAGTGACAATACATGAATGATAAAATAATTAAAAAAAAAACAAACCTATGTGCAAACTATACAATATTTACAATTATATGAATTAGAACTCAACGTGGACAGCGTTTATATATTTTTGGTTACGGGTACGATTCCCATTTGAAGAACTGATTAGATTTCAACTTTAGTAAGAGCCGCTCAACCCGCAATGTCTCGGTTTCGGATGAAAAATGGACAACGCCAATGCGTATCAACCTTGGGTATCACCTTTTCTCAGGGCAGTCAACCCTGAAAGCAAAATACAGCTTGAAGATAAAAAAACAAAATAAACAGAATTTCTGAAAATGTTAATAATTAGATTTTCTAAGCAAATAAAACAAAAATAAAATTATTATATTAAATTGATCTAATTTCTCCATTTTGGACGCGCGTCACGCAATGTCTCGATTTCGGTTACAAAGTGGAGAACGGTGTGTCTTGACACTAGATTGTCTTTGTATAGTACTATGCGGGATAAAGCAAAGATAAAAAATCTATATTATCAAAAGAATCGGATTTCTTTCAAAAAATAATTATCAATAAATTTTCTAAAGAAATAAAAAATATGATCGAAATTATTAGCGTACAGTAACAACCCCAAAGAGTACACACTAGATATATAGTAATGAAAGTAGTATAAAGCAGGCGCAGTTTGAACAATATTTCAAGAGAACTATCCTTGTATTTCACGTGCTCTGACTTCTAGTGTTTGCTTGTTGAAAGATTGTAGGAGTGCGCTTGAAATAACCAAAAACTTCAAATATAAACTTTTCTTTTATTTGCGTACAAGTTTTAAATATTTCTAGCTTGGTGTATAAATGTATAGCCATTATATAATTTATTGAATGGTTATGTTAACATTTTTTTTATATTTTCTTATGGTTCGAGCAACTATTAAGACCTTTTTTAATAAAGGCTAATGGGGCTTTTCAAGTACTATTGAATTAAAATGAATGCGAAAGTAACTCTGTCTGTCTGTCTGTAACGTCATCACGACCAAACCGCTGAACCGATTGTGATGAAATTTTATATAGATATACTTAAGTGAACATAGGCTCTATTTTCTCCTATTTTTTTTTTAGTTTTTCCAGGAACTAAATTGTTTTACACAAAGGCCGCCAATTGTAAACCACTACAACGTATTCTGATACAATCTTATTTTAATCTTTATACTTACTAAGCCCTAAATTCGCCTGTGCCAAACCGCTGTACAAGCTTGTAGGAAAAATGAAAGGAGAAAGAAGCTTTGATACTCTTAATCAACCGGAAGTTAGTCGCATGCAGGTAAATATAAACATAATTAAGACAATAATAAGTACTTATATAATATTTTTTTAACATCTTGAATATTACCTGTATAGCCAAATTCTAATTGTATAATATTTTGAACTGAAATTGTAATTGTTGGTAAATATCACCAATGGATACCAAAATTATACGCGATTAAAATAGTTTAATTTAAAAACGTGTAAAAGTTACGAAAACAAAGATCTTATTGGCATAATCTTTTATACTAATTTCATATCTAAGAAAACAATCATATTTACAAGAAAGTACGAGTACATAAAGTTGGTTATAAATTACGTCGGTATGATTTAAGCAATGTTAGCACCTCGCTCTAACATTTTTATTCTTCCACACATTATCTGGAGTCCGGTACAGGCGATTGCAACTTTGTATTCATAGAAAATTATAAATTTATTTCTTAACATATGTATATCACATGTTTTGCTTAAAAACCTAAGTAGAAACTTATATTTTACTTATTGTGAAGCTTAATTGAAAAACAGAATTATAGGTGATAGATGTGGGTCCAAATTACACTCGAAGGAAGTTTGTGTGTAAGATTACTTTGAGTTTTCTGTATTTTATAAACAATTGCAGTGTACAGTTCAGCTCGTTTTTTCATTAGACTATCATTGCATATTCTGCATGATGCAAGAGAGACGTGAAGATGTCAACAATGGTGCTATGAAAAAAATATTGGAATCCAGCATGATCAGGTATTAACCTCGCAATAGTTTTTGAATTTGGTGGTCACGTGGCTAAGTATAAAATATAGAGGAATTTAGAATTGGTCAGTCTGTTACTAAAATCAACATCACACTTTGTCATTAATAATCCCTACATTCAGTTTTCGTATTCAATAAAAAGTGTTTCTACTTAGAAACTACTACTTATTTAAAAGTATCTCCTTCTACTCAGCGGTCTTTTTAAATATTATGTAGCGAAATTTTCCTCCTCCCAAATAAAACAACACTTTTTCTGTACCCCTTCCCTAAATGTTACGTAATACTTAAATGACATTCTTTTACTAAAACTCATGAAACATGTTGAACGGCCGGCCGTAAATCCGAACTGAGCCTCTGAAAGACCCGGACCTACCTCTAGATCCTCCAGATTTAAAATTGACTTACAGCTACAATAAATTCGAAGGATTCCCTGAAAAACATATACGAAAATGATTACCATATATGATATTAAAATTTGTTAGGCCTTAGTCTCCTAGTTTTTTTATAAAGTTACATAACGCTCTATTCTTCGCCCCCTCCCGCCCCTGTAACGCATCGTAACGTTTTATATAATACTTTAATGGTACCTTAGACGGAGATACTTTAAGATAAAAAAAAACTAGTTAAAAAAAAAACAAAATTAAAAAATATATATATTTTAAAGACTTTTCTCAGTCACTATCTTCGCGAATATATTTGCCATATTTCGCGGTCTCGGACATACATACATTACGGTAGCGCATAATAACGCGATAACTAACGTCCAAATCGTAATCTAAGAACAAATCTGAATAACTGAAGAAATTCGGTGGAAATTTATGTTTGCAACGTGTTTGCTACAAATATTATATAAATTATATTACATTATATTATTGGCGGCCATCATGGCGCAGTGGGATAGCATCCGACTGTAATCACGATTGTTGTAGGTTCAATGCCCATCGGAAGTATTTAAAAAACTTTAATTTCGTTCCGTTCGAATCTGGTAAAAAAGAGTGCGTGCGGTATGGGCTTCGAATCAAAAAGAGGAGAACAAAGTATATGAACACTAAGATCCTTATGTGACATTCAGATACTTGAAAGGACTAATCCGTAATAAAGGACGGAAAAGACTATAAATTAAATTATTATTAAATTTAATATTTTTTATATTATTATATGAATGTATAAATAATTTGATAGAGTTACAGATATACGTCATATAACAATTAAAGTCAAGATTAACTGCCTACTGTCACTATATATATCCAAATCATAGTTAGAGGCCATCGCAGCACAGTGGGGCAGCATCTGACTGTAAACGCGATACGCTGTGCATTCGATTCCCACTCATAGGAATGATTTTATAAGTATGTCATTCATTTTGAACAATTCCGAAATGCTTAGAGAAGTGACACCGGGTCGCGGGATAGTTCTTTTCATTATCAGTTGACACAAATATAAACAAGGTCATCCTTGTCAGCCGTCAGTCAGTCAGTCAGCTAATCCGTAGAGTTTATGAATTCAGTAGGATTCTTGGACTTCTACTTACAATTTACAATTAAAAGGACCAGTTAACATCAGGCTGCGTAACATTAATCAACTTTGACTGTGCATTGAAACAAGACTGACTGTGAAAAATCTAATGTCATCGAGGCAACGACCAGCAGGGGAAAATACAAGGAAGAAGAGATCTCGGTCGATCGATGATACCAACAAAATTACCTTTTGATTTTAAACGTCTACAATTTCCCCTGCATTTGCGAAGACATTAAACTTTCACTGTCCCGTCACAACCAATCACCGGGAATATTATGTTTATCTATTTTTTCGTGGAGAATGTCCTTTAGTGTTTTTTAATTTTTGGTTTTGTGTGAATTTTTATTGGTTTGTGGCACATTATTTAATTCTGATGCGGTGCTAAGTTCGCCGGGTCAAGTAGTATTTAACAGCTTCAAGCTTTTTCCCGCATAGCAGGATAGTCAGCGAGAACCTAGTGTCAAGATACTCCATTATCCAGTTTCTGCCGAAATTGAGACATTGCTTGATGATTGGCGGAACTCAACGCCGAACTTTGTTAGGTACCTTAGTTATGATCATTCCACCGAGTAGGAATCGAATGCACTACAGATCGTTATACTCAGATACTGTACCGCTGCACCATCATGAGGGCCTCATATTTATAATATTATTAAATCAATTTTTTATAATCTATATATTCATGTACGGTATGTATATATAACGGTAACGGTATAAATCGTACGATTTATACGGTTGCCGTTACTGTTCTAGATAAACGTGAGAACTATATAACTACTATGCAAATACTCCCATATGCCTAGAAATTATAATTTAAAGTGTTTTTCACACACTTAAGGAATAGTACCTTCCAAGTTCTTCCTTCCTTCCTTCCGTGAGTTATAATTTTTTTACGTTTTCTTGAAATAAATTAAGATACTTAATATCTAAATCCGTTAACAAGTGCACATAAATCCTCTAAATAAAGTCCACCGTAGGCACGTCCACTGAAATAAAGCATTGTAACATCATTGGAATATTAATTTCGCTTTTGCTAGCGTTTTGTGATGAATTTTATTATCAACGTCGTTTCCCATTGAATCCAAATTGAGTCATTAGTTGAAAATTGATAACACACTCGAATGGGGGGTGCTGGGCCGATTCAGATGATTTAGTGTTTGGACGTTTTTCATTAAAATTGTTAGTAACATTAACTTATGTTTTATAATAGTAAAAGCTAATATGTATGTATATATTTATTGTACACCCATAAAATATAATTTACAACAATAATACATAATTTAAAAAACAATGTAAACGATATTATCTTATCTCTGAAACAACGATCTCTTCCAGGCAAACTTAATACAGATTATATAATAACAATTATTATGATATATGTCATAAGCAGAGCAAGGAAAAGGTGGAACGAATTGGAAGAGGCCTTTTTGAAATTGGATTCAGTCAATTAGAAACAAGTTTTTCAATATATATATATATATGCATATTGTAAACTATTAACTTATGTAAAATTTAAAACAAAGGATATTATGTAGTAAGCAACTTCATGCCTTTTCCCGATAGCTGAAAATGCAGAGAACATTGTGTTAATACTCTCCGTTCCCCACTTTCTGACTGAATTCGAGTTGAGTAGTGTGGCGTAACTCAACACCGGGGTTTTCCTTACCAGAACAAGTAAATAAAAATATTTACCCACAGCTATGGCTTTTATAGTCAAACGATGAACCACTGCCCCACGATGGTCCCTATAGTAATTTATTACAATTATATTTCACCGTTTTTATTGTAAATCGACTAATTATCGCAAGAAGAAACGCTGATTAGTAATAGAATTTCGGTGAATGGTGAATTCCACCATCACCCTACAGTACAGTTATCTACCGTTGGAGAATCTTTGTTACAGAGAGCCCACCACCTCTGCGACGCTAAACACCACGGGGACGAGCTTCAACAGGTGAAGAATGCACTCTGAGTACACTGCCCGTTCCCAGCAAACTAACAAGCCGCTCACAATAGAGAGACAACCAGCACTACTACCATATTTGTGGGGAGTTACAGACAGGATTGGCAATATCTTAAGGAAAGCGAAAGATGATTCGCGAGGCTATTGAAATACAAAAACACCCTTATTTCAATAGAAAAGACGGTTGGAAACTTTCTACCACCTGGGACCCAATACTGAAAACTTTGAAGTCTCAATCCGATCACACCAGAAGCAAGATACAGTCAGCTCATTTTGCAAGAATCCAGGGCAGTACGTGAGGCAACTAAGAAATCGTTGGCGGTAGTTTGATATAATAATTGTATCAAATGACAGACAACCTTGCCACCTTAGTCTATCTGTGACCACGGACTACTGTAAAGTGTTCAAAACGTCAAGTTTTCTGAAATATATTTTGGCATACAAAAAATATACGCGATTAATCCGGTTAAAATAGTTTCGCTTCTTAACCAAAACTTCCAAACACATCATATATTTGAGCTTTACGTACATCAAATGTAACATAATCCAGAGGGGACCCCAATTACGCGGGTAATGGCTCATAATTTAGGCAATGGCGGCCCGCGATAATTGATATCTCTGTACTACATGTTTGTTGGAAATCAATATGTATGTGGAGAACCGTTCAAAGATGAACTAGTAAAATATAATTAAATAATAAGCTTAAAGAAGCCATTGTAGCGTAGTGGCACGTCTAACTGTGCACGTGATTGGTTGTGGGTTCGATACCCATTCGGAGGAATGATTATATTGAAATTGTTTATATCGCTTTTACAGTGAAATGCTGTCCCACTGCACCAATATAGCTTTTATATTTTCCTAATAAATAAATAAACTAAGTGGCGCAAACACAAACTATACAGTCTAAGCTAAATTTTTTACTCCGTTCAAGCACCATCAGATTCGCGTTTCAAAGTAACATTTCACACATTCCTGTGCGTCGCGTCAAAGGCGGCTTAATCTAGCGTCAATGTAGATTCCAATTACAAAGCTAATTACTCATAATTTAGGTAATACAGGCTCATGATAATTGATATGGGCGGTAATTCAATACTAATACTACTAGATTTAATTATAGTAATTGCAATTCAAATCTATTTAGAAATATGGTAAAATCTTGTGACAGATCCTGTTTGTAAATGGTTCAATGGCGTTTAAAGCAACATAAAGACAAGTTTTTCTGCTCCATTTTCCTCTCCATCTTTATGAATGGAAAGGGAACTGAACCCAGTATGACAGCGATTAACTGCAAACGCGATGGTTTCGTGGGAATGATTATATTATAAATAATGTCATTTCACTGCTAGGTACCAGACCTAAGACAATGCCCGGTGTTTAGTACAGCCGCTTAACACGTAAAAGGTCTCATTTTTGGGTGAAAAGTGGATAACAGAGTGTCTTGACACTAGGCTCTATGTGACTGATCCATCTATGCGGAAACAAGCGTGACACTTTAAAAAAATTTACGCTGCAAAAGTTAAACTGATTTCTGATTATTTTTCGTGGTATTGTGCGAAAAGAGAGTGATTGAACATATTTTGTTTATAAATATATAAAATAAGCCATATGAATATAAATTATACTGGCCCTACTATACAGATATGATGATTGACAAACCATTTCTAACAACGTTCCATACACTACATACCACCTAAATATATAGGAGGCAGGAAATTGTCTATCCGACGAGCCGGCATCGGCTAGCATTACATACCCATTTGCGAGGCAACTTGTAGAGTTGCCATAATTTCCTTTTGTGATTCCACTTCCGGCTATATATTGGTAATTTTATATTTCAGATTCACGCGTTTCCCCGCATAGTAGGTTAGGGAGAGAGCCTAGAGTTAAAAAGTGTCTTAATGTAAAACATAATTTTAGAAAACGTATAAAAATTTGAACATTGAAATTTGTCCAAGTGCTCTGACCGCTAAGTGATGCGTTCATGGGACGGTTTCCAAGAGGCGCAGGTTCGAATCCCACTGCGGTCAAATATTTATACGATTTTAAAAAAATATATTTTTTAAATTTCTAAGTGTGTGATTAACATTTAAAAAAAATGTTAAAACTGCCGAATTCGAAAACAATTCAAAAATAATCACACCCCCGAATGACATTCTAATTTACACCCAATCGCGTTTACCGTCAAACGCTGTCCCACCACGGCTTCTATTGGTACCTTTTAGACTTATAACCAAACTAACTTTTAGATTTTATAAGACTGGCAAATATCTCTGTACAGGCACAGTTTAAAATGGGTTTGACTTTACACTCGGTGAGTATATGTCAAGCCTTAATTCTTTGAAATGTTTAAAGGTATTAAAGGTAAAGTAAGTTTTCTTTGTTTGGTTACAACAAGTGCAGATTTGAGGTTTATTACAAAAACACTGTATCCCTAAAGAGTGTAAAAAATTAAGATCGCTACATTAGATTCACACCTACTACCCCTTAATGGCTGGAAGATGTTAATAAAAGATATTACTATAAATAGAAAAGAAAAGATATTATATAGTAGGAAGTAGAAAATAAATTAATATTACTTTGTATTCAATAATTTGTTAAAGGCAATTTTGAGCTATTTGGGTGTATTAACATAAGTACAGTACAGTACAGTTTAGAATGAAAAGAATTTGTTGGCACTAGTACTGACACGTCTACTCGTAATGTCTTTGAATGCTCTGAACGCATTTGCACCAGCATTAGTTCACCTTGCAGTACCCTGAATGTGTATTTACTGGCATTGGAGCATCTTTGAGTAATTTGTGTAAACATGCATTAGTACTGGTCCGTGAGTGCTACAAGTGTGTATACACTAGAATTAATAGTCTAGGAGACAGCGTTCGAAGTGTGATAAGTTGACCGATAAAACCATCACTATGTTTCCTGTCATCCCGTCGTTTTTAATATATATAATAATACTGGCGACCCGCTCGTGGCTTCGCCCACCTAAACGATAGCTATTTCGTATTTTATTCAGCCTTGTAATAAAAAAAAAATAATAATTAAGAAAAAAGGCTATGTTCATCCCAATACCCTCAAATATCTCTATATAAAATTTCATCATGATCGGTGCAGTGGTTTGGCCATGATGACGTCACAGACATATACACAGAGTTAGTTTCGCATTTATAATATTAAGTATGGACGGTGGCAAGACAAGCATTGCGTGGGTTCATCTGAATTATGCCATTATGGCCAGTTTATAATTAAAATGGGAACAAATTGACTATATACAACGTATAACAATTGGACAATACTGGCAACGGAGTTAGAATACAAAGTGGTATACAATTAATCATGCCGCAGTTTCACAAGTTCTAATGGTCGGTGCATATCAAGCGGTGTAATTGAGGAACTCAATCCGTTAATAACTGTATTATTTAGTTAGTAGTTTGTAGAGTGCATCGCTTTGAGATTCATGTGAAATAATGTTTTAGTACTACTAATTTAGTTAACATTAGTTCATTAGTTTTTAGTTCAATTCTTTATAATAAATATAAAACTATTAGTATGTATATTTTAGCTATCTGATTGTAAATGTCCCACTCGGGGGAATGATTATGTTCCAGGTTTTTGGGTCTGGTAATAAAACGAAGCGCGTCTTCGAATTCCGCCAGTCCATGCATAATGTCTTACATTCGGGCGGATCGTAGATGACGGAATGTCTTGGCACTTGGAACTTTTTTATGCCTACTAGTGCAATAAAATCCCGAAACTGCAGAAAACTAATTAATCAATAAACATTCACAATACCGGCAATTTCAAGTTAGAAATGCTCCAATTTCATAACACAAAAACCACTTACCTCATAAGATTTCCACATTTCCACCATTTACTAACTGAATGAAATATTTTAGTTCAAACAGTCTGTAATTTACAATGTATTGATTTTGTATTGGGTAATAACATTAATAGTTTTGCTCTCGGATGAAGTGCTCGTACAGGAATTTAATTAAGCTTGGTAATTGTAACTAGGCTTTATTGTGGCTTCATATAAATGACTAGCGGATGAACTACGCCCCGATCGCATAGAGATCTGTAATCAAAAAACTTATCCTGCTACCCTGTGGGTCTTTCATGTTCTCTATAGATATTACGTGACTTATATTTGTTTGTTGAAAATAAGAATGAAGGAGAAATTAAAACTTTTTTTTTAATATTTAAATATATTACAATTAATTTTTAACGTCATTACATACTCTAATGAGATAATATGGATTTGTAAAAGCATATCTGTTTTCAATTTGACCGAATTGATTTATTGAGAATATTTAAAGTCATGGTGGTAATCTGAAATTCTTTTATTCAGTCAATTTTAGAAAATATGTCTGAAAAAACAATTCATACTAATATACAGTAGAGTAATTTAGTACATAGTAGAAAATTTTACGGCTATATGAAGTCTCCAATTGCCATTTAAGTCTAGATCTTAATGACATGTCACTACGTTATTCATTTTAGCACATTTAGATACTGTGATAAACTTCCCTTAATATTTAGAGGTTATTTCATTCCAATCGATTCATAAACAAAAAGTGACATCCATTTAAAACACAAATTTAAGCAAAGTTTGTCATTTAAGTGAGAAAAGGGGCAGGTGAAATATGAAATAGATTAAGACATATTTAGAAAACGTATAAAAATTTATAACAATTTTGAACGCAGCGGGATATGAACCTGCGCATCTTGAAAACTGTTCAAGCGTTCCGTCCGCCATACGTTCTACGTCCAGCTACGTCGAAATTCTTATACGCTTATTACAACTTATATTTGTTGTTAGCATCTCTGTAGAGAGATTTTACAAATTTCTGCTACCCAAAGATTATTCTACGAACAATCGTTAGGCAAGAGAGAATGCTATTGAAAAATTGAAAAAGACATATTTAGAAAACGTATAAAAATTTATAATAATTTTGAACGCAGCGGGAAAATTGTTCGATTTCGAATTTCCTAAGTGTTCGATTAACACTTTAAAAATGTTAAAAAATATGAAATATTTAGATTAGTCGTTTAGTTTACGTAGGCGAAGCCGCGAGCGGGTCTTGCTACTTATTAATATATTTAAACAGGGTTGGCAAAGAGGTCTTAGTGTCAAGAAACTCCGTTTTCCACTTTCCGTCCCAATTCAAGCCATTGCGTGCTCGGTAATGTAATGTCAATGTAATAATGTATTTTATATAATCGTCTATTAAATAATAATAAGCAAAGCAGCTTCACGCTTTTCCCCCATAGGTAGTCAAAGAGAGCATTCTGTCAAGACACTCCTTCTACACTTTCTGCCTGAATTCGAGACGTTGAGTTTCGCCACTCAATGCCGCGCTTTTTCTAACACCAGATCAAATAAATGAAAATATTTTTAAAATTTCTAATCATTGCCCTGAATAGGAATCGAACTCAACCAATCGCGTTGGCAAACAATTGCTGTCCCACTGCGCCGCGACGATCTAACCTAATATCATTATTATTATATATATTGTATTAGATAGGAACAAAATAATTAACTAAGTATAACAAGTGGGCATCAAGTTTAGAACTGGTAAGAAACTCGCTCACAAGTCTGACAAAGAAAAGTTCCCGACTAAACAAAACTATCAGGGACAGGTATTACATTAAAGCGCGGTACAAAATTTGGAGATTACTTTTTTAAATATATTTACGTACCTTGTGTTCGGAGAGACATTTATATAAAAAAAATCTTTTACTCTGTCTGTCTGTAATGACATCACCGCCAAACCGCTAAACCGATTGTGATGAAATTTTATATAGAGATACCTCAGGTTCTCAACCCAAGACCTTCAAGTATATCTTCATATATTCATACATAGGCTACTGTTTACTCGTTATTTTTTTTATAGTTTTTCCTTCGAACTTCATTGCTTTACGAAAAGGCTACCCAAAATACGAAACCGCTATAGTTCACGCGGGCGAAACCGTGAGCGTATCGCTATTACGTGTATATATATTTGGTGGAGCAAAATACGGTGTTGAGTCGTTACTCAACACCGTATTTTGTTGGCGGCCAACATACTAGAACAAAGTAGCTTAACACTAGGTTCTTTCTGCCTACCTAGCGCTTCAGAAAACTTGTGTAAAGACACTTCGTTTTTGATTTTTTGATTTTCGAGTGGCAAAACTCAATGCCGCTCTCAAACTTTTTCTTAGGTTGAACTGAAAATATTTTAAATGTACTCATTCCACCCAGTGGAAATTGAACCCACAGCTAATCGCGTTTACAGTCAGACGCTGTCCCACTGCACCACGATGACCTCTAAATATTAATACCACAAATACATTTGAACATGCATTTTTTACTTATATTATTTTGCCTCAGCTTATTAAAAATTATATATTAATTAACCATTTTGACTGTAATCAAATAAATTAACCTACTTTTTTATATATTTTAATAACACACTACGGACATACAATACTATACTTTTTATCAAAATATTGTTCATTTTTTATAAACTACAATTTTTTTCTTAACAGTCAGTATTTAAAACTAAAGCTAATAGATTGCATAGAGAGCTAAGTGTGTCCCTAAGAGTCTAATTTTTGCTAACGATTTGCCTAGTTTAAAACTTCTTGAATATTAAATTAAATGTAATTAACCTAAATTATTATATACATTAACACCATAACTAACATAAACACCTGAATCTATTACATATCTTTTCAGTTTACTACTTTGAACATACAATCCCAATAATGTACCGTATTACATATAAGAAAAGTTTGGAACTTTGAAAGCCGCCGATTTGTTAGACCTGTTAGGAGTAAGGCAAAATAAATTGTTCCTTAACTAATATCAATTCTACTTCCACTGAACAGAATACTATTTCCTTATTTTAATTCTCGCTTCTTTCTTTATACAATTTCGCTTCTTTTATTTATTTATTTTTCAGGTATAGCGTTATTTGTTTGAAACTTAAAAATACAATACAATAGCCGTTTAACTAGGAACATGTATATATGTAATATTTTAATTAGACGATGACGGTGGATAAAAAGTCGCATTACAATCTAAAAATCTGACTCTAAATGGTCTATGGAAAAACAAAGGTTACCAACAGAACAAAAATGCATCTTAGAAAAATGTGTTTGTTTTCGAATCTAAGGGCGTCAGGGAAACATGGACCATCAAAACAAGGGAGTGGCAAAGGATTGGTGCATTCAAAATGTGATGCTGGATACTCTGAATGCGGAGAATCCCTTGGATTGCCAAGCGCACAAATATGTGAATCTTTTCACAGCTGAATATAAAAGAGCGTTATTCTAAGTTATTAATGTAGAAGGAAAAAGATCCAATAGTCGCATGCTCAGTAGTCGTTGGAGACAGGTTGTCCTTTCCAGACTTATATCCCCACCGTGACTAAGATCTGCAGATATGAAGGATTGACCCCAGATAAATGTTAATATTTCAATAATCAACGTAAAGTTACGTTTGACATAAAGTGACATACACACTTTATGTCAAAGTGTATGCGTATCAAGCACGCGGTTGTATGTGTAATATTTATTTAATTAATTAAATACATTTAATTATTTATAAAATATGAAATGATGCCTGTGTGTGGCAAGTGTGCCGAACACGCTTATCCTATATAAACTTTTACTATCCTTTTTGTCAGCATAATTTTCTCAAATAAATTTTAATGAAAAAAAAATTTAATTTGCTTCCTCAGAATTTAAACTGGTAACCTTCACGTAAAATAATATAAATGAGCTATATTTATATATTCACAATTTATAACATTTTAATAATCTTTCACCTCTTAAGACAACCGTACAACCGCTAAGGGAAATTAATTATAAACATATTGTATTTCAAAAATAAATAAATAAAAAAGATACTCCATTCAAGTTTTAATTTAATAAGAACTAAAATAAACAAAATACTCTTAAAACCAACATACATACAAAGGTATATTCTCAAATCCTAGTCGTCGAGTAGTCCAGTACAACCGCTAAGCTCCAGCCCGCTACGGTTTATAAAACTAAATTCACACATCAACCTACTAAACTAAAGATTTTCATATTAAAAAGTTACGGTAGCAAAAATAATTTAAATTATTAGGTGCATTGTGGCGTAGTGTGATAGTGTCTTGTATACACGGGATAGTTTTGAGTTCGATCTCTCGTCGTACTTGTTCTTTTAAGACAAAGCTGAGAGACAAAAGCGGAACTCAAAACCGTCCCGCCTATGTCAGATAAAGCTACACTAGCTTCTTTCTTTACTGCTAGATGCAAGTAGCTTTCCACTTAAATATTAAAAAAACAGTTTGAAATTTTAAAGTACACATGATATCGTAAATACATAACTTCAAGCTGTCACCAATACAACTTCGATAGCTTGCTAGGGTTTGTTTAAAGACTAGTCTTTTTCTGTCAAACTCTTCCAGATGTTAAACGCATGACTCAAAGGAGCGCTTGGACAGTATAGAAGAGGCGCGGGTTCGAGTCCCATATTTTAAGTGTTATACTTACGAAAAATTAAATAATAAAAAAAATATTATATCATTCTACATGACTACTATAAAAATAATATATTATTTAAGATGCCACATCAAAAATTTCTCACATTCTACTGTCCCTGCGGCCGCAAGCTGAATGAAGTTTCAGTAATTTGGTAAAGCGAATGCAAGGTACTGCTCCCGAGTGGGATTTTCTTACAATCCACGCTTTGTTTTCAAGTCTACGTGAATTTCTGGTGAAACCATACATACTAGACCTCCCGTACCTTTGATCATTTAAACGAAATTCTCATAACTCTACGGGGCTTAGAGGTCATTGAATCTGGTTTACGTTTCTAAGCGATGCATTTCACATTCTCTTATTGCTTGGGAATAAAGTCGATGTTATTTTATTTTATTTAAATGATTTACACTACTACAAAATAAATATAAGTGACGAAAAAAAAAGCATTAATTCAAAAACTTACAAAAAATAATTCCTGCGTGATAATACAAAAATGGTTAGTAGGAAATAATTAATTAAATTGTATAATTTTGATATAAACAATTAACGTGCATGGTCACTTAGATCTCAGGGACTTTAATATTGAATCGCGAAGTAGGTGCCTTTTGTCAAAGAAAACATCTAGGTCTATTTTTCTGGATCTGGTCTATCTTTCTTAATACTGTATTAATAAAAATATAATACGATTTAGTGGAAAAAACTTGCCCAAATCAGTGGATCATCCACTTATCTGCAATATCGCAATGTATCTGCAATGTCAAGGTAAAGGTACCTTGCTAGGAACTGTAATGTGCAGCGAAGAAAAGTTCAGGACAGTCATTGCATCTATTTACAACTTTATATAAAAAAAGACAAGCAAGAAGGTATCTTCTAATATACAGAAAATCCATTTTAAAGAAATTTAGTCTATCATTATAACTAGCAACTACTAACTAGTAGCAAAACTTGCTAAGATGTTCTAAGATAACTCTTATCATGACATGAGAGAAAAGAAACATCTTGTGTACATATTGAAATCTATTTATGTAAATATCGTAATGCGGGCTCCAAAATACGCTGCAATATTCGAAGTCACTACGAACAAGAGTATTAAAAAGAATAATTTGGTCTCAGATTTTCTAAAATTCTTTCAATTCTTAAAACAAATCCCAAGTTTTTAAGCCCCTTGCTATCTATGGTTTCGATGTGCACATTCAACATCAAGTGTAACGCCCAGATCGCGGATTATAACTGCCTCTTTGAGGACTACACCTTTTATAGAGTAATAAGAGGGATTCAGAACTTTTTATCTACTGAAACGTACAACTTGGCATTTATCAACATTTAACCGAAGCTTATTTGAGCTGCACCAATTCACTAGACGACCGAGGTCATCTTGAAGTAAAGTGGCGTGGGAGGTATTAATAATAGTTCTAAAAAAATTAATATCATTTACAAATAAGTAGTAGTCAGACAGTAAGAAGCAGTGCCCAATGTCATTATTAAAAATATTAAAGTATAGTGGACCTAGGTGAAACCTTGTGGGACGCCAGATGCTCAACCAATTACATTCGTAACCCTTCATTCCCACCATTTATATACGATTGCTGAGATAAGAACGGCATCAGCCTAGAAGACTCCCTGTTATACCGCAATTAGACAGTTTTTTTAACAAAATGTAATGACTTACACTATCAAAAGCTTTACTGAAGTCGATGTATATGACGTAGATGCATGATTGTTTGTCGATGCAGGCAAATATTTTATTGATAAAAGATTATTGTTAGTGTTGTCTATGTGTAATTATTTGCTTAGTATACCAAATAACATACGGACAGCAGTTTTCGAAAAGTTTAGCAAACACACACTTTAAATGATCTATTATAATAATAATATACCTATTTCTAATAATATATTTATTTCGTCTCACAAAATTTCGTCTTAATAAATATATCACCAAAACGTGTCAACCAATGGTAGAGAGATAAAGCTATTGCGAGAGACTGGTCCGTACTGGGTAAATACCTATTTTATATATCACAAGGCACTCATACTTACGATACATCACATTTTGTTACAAATAGTAAATATACAAACTATAAACCATCCATACTATATATGTCAAACTAAAACAAAAGGGCATTGTGGCAGACTATACAGTGTTAGACTGTACAGAGTCTATGCGATTCATATCCAGGGATATATTCATACATAAATGAAAATATAACATGAACTCTAAGGAGTTTCTTTTCTTCTCGTAATATTTTTTTTTTATATTGACTTCTTCCATTGCTGAAGGGCGGTCTTCAATATTATAAATTATTATACGAATCATACAATATGTAATATACATGGAACAAAATGTAGATCGACATTGAAACTTCAAACCAAGCTTACTCACGCCGCTGATTGAAAGTACTAGAAAATGCATAATACTTGTAAATATGCAATGCCATTGAAAAAGTCCTTGATAAACTACAAGGTCTTACTTTACTTTCTATTATCCACCCACGAATAGCGCAAAGAATATTTATAAATGCAGATGTAACTTAATAAAATAATCGGTTGGAAACGGTGAGTTTTAGACATATTTAGAAAACGTATAAAAATTTGAACGCAGCGGGATTTGAACCCGCGCCTGAACGGTTTTCAAGAGGCGCGGGTTCAAATCCCGCTGCGTTCAAATTTTTATACGTTTTCTAAATATGTCTTTTTCAATTTCCTAAGTGTGGGAATAACACTTTAAAAAATGTTAACAAAATATACGGTGAGTTTTATCAATAGATTCTGCCTAACACAGCTTATAGTGAGGTTAGAAAACTTAAAAAAAACGTTAAGTAATGTTTTTTTTATAATATTTATCTAGTCTTGACGCTAGGTTCACACTGTGAACCCTACTGTACATTTTTTTAACAAAACTTTTTATTAACCTTGAAGTTAAGAGATGTTATTATAAGTGTTTCGATCTGTTTAGCATGAAATAAAAGATAAAGAAGGGCACGCTCACATACACCTTCCAGGAAAATTATTATCAAGGACTCCCAAGCATAATATTGAGCTTTTTTTGGCTCTGTTAAGTACCTAGCTCCTCAGACCTTCCTGACTGAAATACAAACTTCTGAAATAAAACTTCCAGTATATTCACATTGTGATGTAACTCTTCGTATTATGTAGGATTGACAGAGAAACTCCAATTTGTTCGACACGTCTTGTTAAAACAGAGACATTATGAAATTTAATAGAACTTTTTAAGCAAATGAGTAAACAATGTGTATTTATAATATATATATATTTTATATTTTTCACTCATAGCTGGGTAGTCAGAGAGAACCTAGTGCCAAAGTACTCCATTCTTCACTTTCCGCTTTGAAACCTTGACATTACGGGTTGAGTGGCAGAATTCAACACCACACGAGACACGGCAAAGTGCGCCACGATATATATATATATCTCAAGTAGGATTTAAGCCCTGAAGCATCTTATTTAATTAGATACATCCCACTGCACTTCAATAGCATAAATTAATATACAAATTATTATTTGCATAAATTCTTAAAAAAATATTTCAAATAATTTACAATTATATATATATATATATACTTTGATTTTCAGAAATGGCATGAGCGTAGTTAGATCGTTTCAACATCTAACGGTGTCCTTGTTCTATTTCAAAGGCCAAGGTTTACGTCAAGCTGAGATAATGTAATTGTAAGTGAATTAAATTAAAAGAAAAGTAACATAATGATCTAACAAGATTTCTATAAAATAAATTCTATAAAATAAAGTATATATTTAAACTTTTTCATATTTCCGCTCTGGTAAAACAAAACGCGGCGTTGATTTACGTCACTCAACACTCAACTACACCGTCGTGATTTTGGGAGGACAGCGGAAAACGGAGTGCTATGACATTGAGTGAGGCTGTAATCCAAGTATAATTGAGATGGCCGATCTTGGTAGATGGATCGGATTGTATATTTGTGTATTACCTAAGCTTACTTGAGATAAGTCTTAACTTATGCCGATCAGATCCATTCAATAATACTGCTTAAACATAATGTTAAGTAGTATCGTTTTTGGCGGATATATATACTACTAGCGACCCGCCCGCTTTCTCACTTGAATCATAAACATTGCTTACATTTATAATATAAATTGTTGTAATTTTTTTATTTATGACCCATTGAAATAATATAAACACTAAATGTTAAAAGAGAAGTTTATCAAATTAGTCAAAATTACATTTAAATCGGTTAATCCGTTTCTGAGATTAGCGTGCATAAACAAACAGATTAACATACAAACAAAAGATAATTAAAAATCATTGTTTTGGGTTACATAGATAAATGCCCTCAATAATATATTTTTTCACATAGTTTATTATATGTATAGATTTGGTTATTTAAGTATTAATTTCCAAATTGAAGACGTCAAATGGCCTTTTAGCCTATACTCTAGATAACAATATCTTTAAAGCCACTTATTTATGGCAGATAATATTTCTTTCTCACTTCCAGACTTAAACAGTAAACGCTTGTATTAACGAATCAGTCTATTAAAAAAAGTATTTTATAAGTTCGTTAAAAATTTGTAGGATAATTCTAATACTACAATGAGATAGCCCTGAAATTAAAGCTTAGCAGTGGCACAGTCATAGCGTCTGGCTGTATTCACAATGGTTCTATTGCAACTCGGGGGAACGTTTATATTTAAATTTCTCCGAATTGGGGACAAGACAAAGCGCAACGTTGATGTCCACCACCCAACACGCAATGAAAGTGGAGACCGGAGTGTCTTGACGCTAGGCCCTCTCTGACTTCCCTGCTATGAGGGAAAAAGCTTTAAGCTAAAAATAAAAACAATAATAACTCTAATGTACATATGTTGGAATTAAAAATATTCTTTTACACAACACTTTGCTTTTCCTTGCATTTTTGTTATAAAGCTTTGGTATCTATATTTGATTACACAACTTTCAATGAGACAGTGTGTTATTTGGTACCTATTTGCCAAAAAAAAAAAAATCTCAACTTGGCTAATCTGTACATTTAAAGTCACTTTCTTTGCACTAGCTAACTGGAAACTTTTAGCACATAACATTCATCCCCGACTTCCCTCGACCCTCGTTCTGTCAAAACAAATGCCTTTTTTTCTCTATTCACGCGAAACCTCCATCTCATGTACCCTTAGATTTTTACTTCAAGTACAAATTAAAAATGGCTCGGGTAGATATTATTGAAATCGTTTAATTTTTATATTTGTCATATTTTTAAGAACCGATTTTTAATTATGTATAATTTATTTCTTTATTGAGGCTATTGTTGTGGAGTAGGACAGCGTCCCTCAATGCCAACGCGATTGGTTGTGGGTTCGATCCCTACTCGGAACAAGGTTTTTAAATATAAATATTATATTTTACATTAAATATAATTTAATCTCATTTCTCTGCTCTGGTACGAAAGACAGAGCGTGGCGTTGAGTTCCGCCACTCAACAAGTAATGGTATGACCACCCGGTATCGACTAAGAGGGTGGAGAGCCTAAGAATAATAAAGTTCTTTCTTGTTTCCTTTATTACATGATCGTTTATTTTATTTTTAAATTAAAACAATATTTAGATATAATTCAATAATCATTAGTCATTCGACTTTATATTCGTATATACCATACATATAAAAACCATTAGTATTTTTCGTTATTTACGTATAACATGAGAATAAACCCCATTGGTAGTCCCCCATGTAAGTTACACCCTTCGCTAATGAACGCGAGATTCTTTTTCGATTTTCATTCAAAACAAAATGGTGATTATTTTTGGCAGACAGCTGCGCAAAATTACGGGTTTGTGTAATTTTTTTTAATTTATTTATTTTTTTAAATATGTATTGATTATTGACTAAAAATATATGTTATATAAAAGAAAGGACAAAAGAAAAATTAAAACAGCTCAATTGGAATTAGTGCCCTTTTGGAGTTGGATATTTCATATATAGCACAGCATATAGCAGCTTCGCGCTCTACCCATATTGCATGGTAGTGAGAGAGAACCTAATGTCAAGATACTCTGTTCGCCACTTTTCACCTAGAATCGAAACGTTGCGTGTTGACTGGTGGAACTTAATATCAACTTAACAAAAGTGTGAAATGGAAAAAATAAATAAAGTCCTTCCTCCTAGTGGGAAATGAACCGACAGCCAATGGCGTTCATAGGCCACGATGGCCTCATTAAAACTATAGCTTATACTGTAGGTATATGACCTGGTTATTTAAAGTATAATTTATTATAGCGCCACCTCAAAGCCTTATACATTTTTTTTTAATTTTATTTTATTAGCATCTCTGTAGAAATATTCAACATATGTAGTTGTATATTCAAGCTCAAATTGTAATACAAGCAAGTGTATTTGATATTTCGTATAGTTATTTAAAACGTATATATAAAAAACCTTGTAAACCTTAGAGTCCAAGCGGTCTGACCGCTGAGCCATGCGTTCCACATCCGGCGACGTCGGAATTCTTATACACTTATTAATTACAACTTATTTTGTTGTTAGCATCTTTGAAGAGAGATTGTTACGATTTTCCTCCACCCAATGGTTATTCTATGAACAATATTTGGTAAGCAAGAATGATATTTATTTAACATTTTAAAGAGTTATATAGTTATATACACACTCAGGAAATTGAAAAACCTTTTCGAACAGGATTTGAACCCGCGCTTTTTGGAAACCATCCAAGCGCTCTGACCGCTAAGCCGCTTAAAATATCAACTTTTAAACGTTAATTGTTATACGTTTTCTATAAATATGTTTTTCAATTTCCTAAATTGTGATTATCACTTTAAAACTGGTGACAAGGCAAATCACGGCGTTGAGTTCCGGAAACCAAACACGGAAACTACACATAAATCGATTCTAATCGAAAAGCAATAAAAGAGCAACATCAAATAAACTCATTAGATAATCGATTTTCCATTTTTTTCGACTATTCCGAGCTATCGAGTTATCTAAACATTACCTTCATGAGACTATAAAGTGGGTTTGTATAGAGTTTAGCTGTTTAGTACGGCTGTTTCACATGCTATGTCGCGATAACGGTAACTTCTCTCTTAATGAGCCCATATTTTTACAATTACGACGATTATGTTGATGAAAACGATGATAGAGGCCATTGTGGCGCTGTGGGACAGTGTCTGACTGCAAACGCGATTGGTTGTGGGTTTGATTCCCACCAAGAAAGCATGGCATTGAGTTCCGCCAATCAACACGCAATGTTTCGAATTCAGGCGGAAAGCGGAGAACGGAGTGTCTTGACAATAGGTTCTCTCCCTATGTTAGATTTGCATTTCCAAAAATTTAAAACCGCTATAAAAATAATATTAATAAGTAAACCTTATTAATTTGTAATTTAGAGTTTGGTGCAGGTTAGCTACCACTGTATTATATCATAAAATTGTAACTTTCGTAATTGAAAAGAGCAACTGTTTAGTTTCTCTTTTCAAATTTAAAATCTTCCAAAAATCTCAGCAGAACTGCCTTCCGCGCCGGTGGTAGCTTTATGTTCCTACGACGATACGACAAAAGTGCTTGCAAAAGTCTGTTCGAATAAAGGATATTTTGAATTTGAAATTTCGGAAGTATAACAAGCCAGTCATAAGCTAGGTGAGCTAGGCACTTTTTACCGTCAAGTATCTGTTTATTTCAGTCTATTGTGAAAAAATTTACTTCAGGGTCTTGAAATGAACATAATCTACGTTTTTCTTCCATTTTTAAACAGTACCGCTCGGACGCCCAAGGAAGCGTCGTGAAGCTGGATATGCGAGCTAATGCACTAACCACTGAGGATGTCAAAGTGGAGGAGATGGAGTAGGAAGGCCGACGACTAGGCCGAGATTGGTGCCAAGTAGAAGGAAAGTAATTGACGCGGGCGATGCCGTAAACGGGTCGCTATTATAATATAATGCAAAATAATAAGAAACCCAGATATAATCAGTAATTAAATAAGGTAATATAACCCGAGTCCACGCCAACTAAACATTCCGTCTTCTTGCACAGTTATGTTTGAAATTTACAACTCGAGCTAGTTCTAACTTCCTAAGTATTTCTATTACACGTGCTTCAGTTCAGACTACGCTTACAACTTATAAATTAATATGGTATTGACATGCAAACTTTGAAGTTTTAAAACAGACTGCTTAGGTTATTTCATTAAATAGGTTATTTTGCTTAATATTGAGATTTAGTTTTAATACGTAGCGGAACATACTCGTTGGCATAGCAACGTGTGTGTATGTAAACGCATACGCATTACGCGTAGGTATGTGTGTGAAAACGTGAATGTAAGTGGCATACTCGTTTCCATAGCAACATGTATGACACTTTATGACTTATGATATAACAGTGAATGTCAAACAAGTGTTCGTGTCTGTAATTTGTATTTTTAAGGCATTATTCAATATATAATCATTAATATACTCATCATACTTACATACATACATACTACAATCATATCATATAGTTTTTCCTTCATATATTAACACTAGCGACCCGTTCGCGTCTTCGCCTGCGCGACAAAACTATTTCAGTTCTCGCCGTTGTCACTTAAATCACATAATTGCTTCTATTTATAATTTAAATAGTTTAAACTTTTTTAATTATGACCCTATTGAATTAAAATAAACACGAATTTCGGGAATTTACTAAAATACAATGATCATAACTGCATTAAAATCGGTTAAGCCGTGTCTGAGATTAGCGTGCTTTATGCACATACAAACAAATAAATAGGCAAACAGAAAAGAAAATTGTAAACCATTGTTTTAGGTTCTATTACATTAATAAATGACCCCATTAATATATGTACAGACAGCAATCAGTAACAATTTTATAATATGTATAGATAATGATTTAAATGGATAAAACATAAAATATGTTTTAGGCAAATACCCTGGTCCCATTATATAAAGTGTAGCATTGATTTCTAACACTGTCATTTAGGACACTGGCACTAAGAATGATTGGTCACTGATTGTCAAACACCTATAAATAAAAATATAAAGTTTTTTATATCCTTAAAAAAATATTCAGTCATAATTAAAGGAAAGAAAATCCTGTTAAATTAAAATCTAATTACTATTTAAATTTAAAATTTCAGCCTTATCAGTCAAAGTATCATTGCATATATGAATTGCAAATTAAATTATCACTTTAAAAAAAAGAAAAAAAGTAGCTTCACGCTTTTTCCCGCATAGCAAGGTAGTGAAGAAAGAACCTAGTGTCAAGACACTTCGTTCTCTCCACTTTCCACCAGAATTTGAGACATTGCAAGAGCGGAATGAAAATAGTTTACATGTTATCATTTCCCCGGGTGGAAATCGAACCCACAACCATCGAGTATACAGTCAGATACTGTCCCACTGTGACACTATGGCCTTTTACATTTGCACTAAATAAAGTTTATTAATGTAACAAAAAATATCTGCTCTTTAAACATTATTAACTAGTTTTAAAGTTTATATAGATTATGATTAGTCCAGTCTGGAATAATAAAACCAGTAGTGTTAGGATATTTATACATACATATTATATGATAATGAAGAACTGACTGACTGTAATAGCGATTGGTTGTGAATTCGATTCCCATTTGGAGGAATTGATCATAATTTAATTATTTTCACCTCTCTCTCTGGTAAACAAGACAAAGCGTGACTTTAAGATCCAAGGCCTACCTTATACAAAGCCAGTTATCCTGGTCCTAGACATGTCGCAACCAACCACTGCCAGCCGGCTCCTGCCCATGCCTGCTTATATACTCTAACAGCGAAAGGTCATAACGATAATAAAGCGAAAGGTCATCATGAAATATATTAGTTTATAGTTAGTAGACGTCCACTGAGAACCTATTTTGCGACAGGGCCGAATTAAGGAGGGTCAAGTTCTATAGAAAGTTTGCATTAAAGTATTTCATCTGTTGGTATCAAACTTGAAATTTGGTAGTGAGATCATCAGTACTACTCGGATGAAGTCACAGTCGTCAGCTAGTATATTCTATAATCATATAAATCAAAGAACTTACTCTCTTCTCAAACAATACGATTTCTTAATTAACCAGATTGCATTTATATGGATTTGACATAAATCAAGGTGGAGTTTCATGTAGAGATTAAATACCATTACTATACGGCCACTAGAGTAGCGTATCTGTTTATTTACATTTCAATATTTTGGAATTTTGTTATAAAACTAAATATAATAATAGTGTAAAGGTTCAGGAATGCAAACGATAAAAAACAAACACTATTATCGATAATTAAGTAATGAGATAAATTATACACAATTGCGAGATCGATACGCAAACGAACAGAGTTACTATTTATTATGTCACTTGATCGACAATTCTCGACCGAATTACAGCTCGCACAAGCTTTTATAGGTTTTAAACAGTAGCTCTTTCCACTTGCGTCAGTTAACACTTTGCTAATGTCACAAACTGTGTAGGTGACGTTTAGTAATACTACAAATGTAAATTCTCTTATATATACATATATATATATAAGAGGAGTTCGGTTGAAATGCTATATATATATATATATATATATAGTATTTCAACTGAACTATTCATCTTGTTTCGTTTTACATTAGATTGCAAAATATTTTGACAGACATACCACTCAGCCCATAAATTTGGACCTTGCCTTGGGGTGGGCCATAGGCCTCAAAACTGCAAGTGCCTCGAGAGGGGCTGGAAAATATTTATGGTCAAAATTAGATCTTTTTGGTGTTCCACTACCAAGAATAGTGCTTAGGGCACACTCTACTATATCACGCATAAGCAAACTTTTCAATCGATGCAGTGGATTTACGGACATTTCTATCAACGTATTTATAAAGTAGAGCTTTTTATATTTATGGGCGGGCATACTAACCACTTACTTATATTTTGTAATTTTTGTTTGTTTTTTGCTTGTGATGTCAACCTTAATAAAGCTTAAATAAACAATGTAAGTATTTATGTAGTAACTTATAAAGTTATCTATAAACAGCAAGTTAACCTTAAATAAATAAATAACAAAAATTTAATAAATTAAAAATGTAATTTTAGTATTAAAGTATATATTTTTAAAAAAATATAAATACACAGATTTGTCATATTTTTTTAATAGCTTCACGTGTTTTCTTTCATAGCAGGGTAGTTAGAAAGAACCGGGACAATATCTTACTGCAAACGCCATTGGTTGTGGGTTTCGCTTCGCTCTGGTACCTAAGACGTAACGCGGCGTTGAGTTCCACCACTTAACACGCAATATCTTTATTTTTGAGCGGATAATGGAGAATGGAGTGTCTTATTACGCTGACTACCCCGTTATGCGGGAAAGACCGTGAAGCTGCAAAATCTAAAACGCTGTAAACCTGCTGGTCAGTTCAATAAATAACAAGAATTAAAACCAATTTTTGAAAATATTTTAATTAGAATAATATATTCTAATTAAAATATTTGTTATTTTAAAAGAGAACCATATATTGAGGCAGCTTACTTCACTCGTAGTAAGTGGAATATCCAATTAGAGGCCATCGTCACACAGTAAAGTACCACACAACCTCTGACTGACTGTAAGCGCAATTATTGTGGGTTCGATCCCCACTCGGGGTAATGGTAAATTATTTTCATTTCAACGCTCTTGTATCAAAGCGCAGGGATCAATTTCACACACGGAATGCGCTTTAACTACGGGTTCTTTGTCTATTACCTTTTTTTTTAGCTTCTAATCTAAGCAGTGTTGAGTGGCGAAACTTAACTTTGCGCTATGTCTTTAGGTACCAGAGCGAAGAATTGAAAATATTTTAAATACAATAATTTCGCTGAGTTGAATCGAACCCACAACCAATCGCGGTTACAGTCAGATGCTGTTCTACTGCGCCACAATGGCCTCAACTACCTGTTATTTAAAAATATAATAAAACAGGCAGTTGTTTTTTGTTATTACTAAGCAATAATACTCGATTCTCATCCACAAACAATACGTATAGAGAAAAAATATACAGAAATAACATAGCAAAGGTGGCAAATTATTAAAATTTATACCTAAAGCTTAGAGGTATTATAAAAAAAAATGTTTTCATAGGACAAAACGTGGCGTCGCTTACTAATTGGCAGAACTTCGAGCGCCTACTATGAGTTCGAGTGTTCTCTCCGACTTCAGCGATGAAAGTTTTATGCAAACGTGATTATTGTGAACTAAAGTTTACAGGTGAAGGGTGACTAATATTTTCTTCTAACTTTACGTTGAGAAGGAGTTATTTATAATTAAAGACCCACTCAAGGCCTCTCCTGCGTGATCTATAGCTATTTAGTGTTTTCAGCGGCCTTTTCTTAAAATAAATAAAAATCGTGGTAAAACTAAAAAAATATGGGAGAAAAATGTAGCTTATGTTCATCCCAAGACCCTCAACTAGCTCTATATAAAATTTCACCATAAACGGTTTAGCAGTTTTGCCGTGACGACGTCACAAATAAACAGACAGAGTTATTTAGTCTTATTCATTTATAATATTAGTATGGATAAATGGACAAAATAAAAAAACACTAAATTGAAGCTAAGCTTTACTTTTTGAACAGAAAAACATGAATTAAATATTTCACAAGTCCGTTACCTATGTATGTTACGTCTACAGAAAAAAAAACAAATACTTTCAGTATATATATAGGTAGCTTGGCTTACCAATGCACAGAGCTTAACACCGCCAATGGCTATAGATCACAATATTTACAACTTTACGACTGGTCCTCACTCCCTCTTCGTAATAACGCAAAGTAAAAACATCAATAATCTAATAATTATGCCATTAGGCAATTTTCCTTATAGAAAAATATAAGTTATGTTTCATATCTCACCGTAAGTGCCTATTCCTTTCAACTCAAAGGTCAATTTTAAATGTAATCATAAAATAAAACATAATAAAATACCCCACTTTACTCATTAACGACTACTGATTTGCTCTCATTAACAGATTTCCTCTTATAAATATTAAAAACGTTCGTTTTTACCATCAATTGTAAAAATCTTTGAACTTGCTAAGTTAATTATAGGACAGTTCATTAAAAAATACAATTTGTTTTACTTAGATGTCCTATCTCTTTCTAATGTAGGGTGGTTTTGTGTGTAAGGTGCATCTGTCTCCCTCATCCGCCCTTTACCAAGGTCCTTAATTATCCCTCTAAAGACCCGACTTAATTGCCCTATTTCTAAGCTAAAATAAATTTTCACTTGATGTTTGGAATGAGCTAATTATTCTGAAAACCACATGCCGTGAAACGTTACGTAAATTTTCTAATTTATAAGATTATAGTCTGTAAGTAGATATTAAAGACATTTCTGAAAAGCGTATAGAGTTTACACGCAGCGGGACTTAAAACCCACGCCTCTTTGAAGCCGTGCGAGCGCTCCGACCGCTAAGCTATACGTTAGACACCTAGCTAATTGGTAATTCTTATACGCTTATTACAACTCATTTTTGTTATTAGTCTGTAGACTAATATTATTATGAATTACCCTTACAATATTATTATTAATCAATAATTAATATTTTTTATTTGAAAAGACATTTGAATTGGCAAGTTAAATATGTATGTCGCCATTTACAGAGAAGAAACTCCTTAATATATATAGATTGACTGTGCAAGTGCCCATCGCGCTGCTGGGAGACCTCGCAACGGTGCCTATAATTCGTAACCCAAGTATAGGCTTGAGGCCTAACCTAACAAATTTTTAAAAGATCCTACAAAGTTTGAAAAATATTATAGAGAGATTTTTCTGTGCCTCTTGTTTTTTTCAGTTGTCAGCAAAGAAATCAAAATATTTTAAATATAATCATTTCCCCGAGTGGGAATCGAACCCATAACCAATCACGTTTAGACTCTGCCCCAATACGCCACGATGTCAGCTACCAACTCTATCGACTTACAACATGAAGTCTGAATCAGTTATTACTATTATCATAGAATTAAGTTATTAGGAAATTAGTACTCTTATAGAATAGATTGATTTGATTTCAAAAATAATTTTACTGAAATCAGTTGGTGTATGAAATTCAGCCATATTTAAGTGAATATAGCACGTTGATTGATTTAATAATATTGGTTTAAAATAATAATAACATTTAATTTAATTTCATTTACATACATTTGAATTTATATTTTGTATGAATGGTAGATGCTTTAACTTGAAGCTTATTCCCGTATAGCAGGACAAGCAGAAGTTCTCTCATTTCCGGCCAAAATCGAGACATTGCGTTTTGAGTATCGGAACTCAACGCCGCGAAAATTTCTCCCAAATTTTATGAATTAAGAAATAAATTAAATATGGTGACGAAACCGAAAATGAATTTAGAAATAGCTAATTAGCGGTAAGACCACCTTTTGTGCTTCACATTTGTTATTTTACTTTTTTTTGTATTTTTTTTATTCACAAATCGAAAATCTATCTACTTTTCAGGGCAGCCATTTATAAAGTTTAGATTTTCTTTGTAAATTATATTTTGTGATTTTTAAATACTATTTCATGTCATATTATTTGATTTGTTTGAAATATTTTGATATAATCATTAACTCATAATAAAAGTAAAGCCTATTAATATTTAAAATATTGTATATGCAATTCGACTTATCGACTTATTGAGGCGTAGTACGGATTTATACTCAGGCATAAATATTCTCTCCACACTCCAGCATCCATCTTGAAATCCCAAATAACCAGAACCATATGCAACTGGAAACGTTATATAAACGCAGTATTTCCTCAATTCACATACATTAATCAACGTATTGCCGCTAGCCTGGCTTACCAACTGACCATGTAATGACATTTCCCTACCAAATTACAAATTGATCGGCAATATTAATTATAATTATTAATTTTGTAACAGTAATAGAGTTTCAGATTGTATGGCGTATCGTTTGTAGACTTTGAACTTCAAATTCGTCCTTTTGTATTATTATAACACTAGCGACCCGCTCGCGGCTTTGCCTGCGTAAACTTCACGGCTATGACTGACTATTTTTTTTTGCCCGCCCCCGTTCTGATTTAAATCACAAACTTTGTTTGAATTCATAATTTTGTAGAATTATAAAAATAATTTTTATTTTCAAATAATATCTATACAGTGAATTGATAAAAATTTCAGTCAACTTAATAAAACAGCTATTTTATAGCAATTTTGTTGAACAAAATTTAAATTATTGTAACTTAACTTTTAATTTATGAACCGATTGAAATAAAATAATATCTAAATATATTAAATTCCCTTCAAGTTTTAATCACACACTTAGAAAGTTCAAAACATATTTTTAGAAAACTTACAACGCATCGCATGGCGTAGCGGTCAGAGTGCTTGGACGGTTTCCAAGAGGCGCAGGTTCGTATCCTTCTGCGTTCAGACTTTTATACGTTTTCTAAAAATGTGTATTTTAAAAACTGAATATTGAATATTAAATGATATTAAATGATATGAAAAGAATATTAAAGGAAGCTTAAAAAACACAAAAGTTCAAACTGCATTTAAATTAGTTAAGCCGTTTCTGAGACCAGCGTGTACGAACGTAATAAGAAAAATATTAAAAACATTGTAAGGTTCTATTACATTGATAAATGATATTTTTTCTATAATATAATATTTTTTCTCATATATTTTCAATGTACAGACAACGATTAGTTACTTTATATAAGATTCTCTCTGGCTTCTCTGCCTTATGCGGTAGATCCATAATACTAAAAACAAATGTATTTAGAATATTTTTAAAGTGTTATTCCCTTACCACACTTAAGATATTGAAAAACATTTTTATAAAACGTACAAAAATTTGAATGCGTTCTACCTCACACTGCGTCTAAATTCTTATACGCTTATTGCAACTTCTTTTTGTCGCTATCATATCTGTAATAGAGGCATCCAGCAGGCGCGGGTTCGATTTCCGCTGTCGTTTTTTTTTTGTTGTTTTCTCAAAATGTTTTAATGTGTAATTAATGTAATTTTTTTTTAGTTTTAAAGTATAGAAATATGATTTGAGCTTACCTGACTGGATTGATTTGGACTTACCTGATTGTTTTTTTTTACTTTATTATAATGCTTTAATGCATCATCATCTACCACGACCACTCTGTCAAGAGTGAACGACTAAGAAGAAGTAATACTTTAACCCACATCTTGTTGTTGGAATTGATAGCCAAATTTACACACGTGCCCGATTCCGATGACAATATAATATTTAGATAACGTGAAGATGTCCTTGCTTACACGACCAGGATGACGAGAATATGATTTTGAGTGTGTTTTTTTAATTACTTATTGAAATTATATGTAAACGTTAGTGTGTTGAGTGGCGGAACTCAACGCTGCGTTTTCTCAAGTATCAGAGCGAAGAAATGAAAATAATTTAAATTCCTCCGTGTGGGAATCAAACCCACAACCAATCGCGTATGCAGTCAAATGCTGTCAAACGGTGAGCTCAATTTCGCATTTAGGCGAAAACTGGAAACGGAGTGTCTTGACACTACGTTTTCTCTGAAAATTGATCCTACTATCCTCTCAGAGTGAAGGAGTTGAAAATTATATGTAATAGGTATTTTTCTCTTATATATAGTTAATAAATAAACTTCTGGTACTAAACGAGCCCCACTAGGATATCCGGGGCTGGGTCCGGAAACGTAGCGAAGGTATAAAGTAAAATACAATGAACTTTTGTATCATGAAGAATTCTGCCTTAGCTTTTTCCTTTAACAAATATTATTTACGATATATACAAAAATAAAGTACTGTCATATATTTTTTTAAACGTAACAATTCTTCAATATTTTATTTAGCAGCTTAATGTTTTTTTCCCGCATTGCATGGTGGTGAGAGAGAACTATGTGAGACACTCTGTTTTTAAACTTGGACATGATTAACAAAGCGAATCACACAACCAATAAGGCTAAAGAGTAATATTTAAACAAAGTTGTCCAAATATCTTCACGAGATATTGCGTTTTGAGTTGCGTGAACACCGCGCTTTATATTACCAGAGCGTGGAAATTAATATAATTTAAATATAATCACTCCCCTGATTGGGAATCAGACTATTTTCGCTGCCTCACTATGTCCTCTGTATATTTCTAAATAAATCGAAAAAATTTAAATATCTATATCTATACATATAATAACAATGACACTGTTCGCTGTCTGTACATGAAAATACAATAGGAGATATAGAAAATATATAAGGAAAATTATATTTATTTATTTATTTTTCTCTTTGCAAACGCACATAGCGTTTGTGCACGCTAATCTCAGAAATAGCTTAGTAGATTTAAATTCAGTTTTGACTATTGTATGTTGGTAAATTTCGAATACACAACCACTGATCATAGTCGAACAATTACCAACTACGCGACAATGAACTCACAGCTTTTAAATTAAAAAATATTACAGCTTTTAGAATCATAGGCGTTATATCAAAGTGTGTAATAACCGAAACCGAAACCCTAGCATTTTAAAATAATGAAAAAGATCAAGGAAATACACAAAGGGCATTCATATTAACTAATTAGCGACACGGGCGGGGTCGGGGGTTCAATTCCGCGATGCAAGTCTGTCGTGTGCATTGTTTTACCCTACAAACCGAGGGGAAGGGTTGAAAGTGTCAAGCGTAGTGGAGGGAAATCTGAAATTCTAGACTTAGTGCATGTTAGGATTTATGTTTATTTACTATATTATGTCACGGATTTTTGTATTTTACAACTTCGTGCTTTTTCCTACAGGTTCAAGACACTGCGTTCTCCACTATCCATCGATTTTTTTCGATTCGAACCAGAGCGTAGACTCTAAAATATAATTTAAATATAACCATTCCTCCGAATGTAAATCGAACCTACAAACCAATCGCGTCAAAGCTCAGGCACTGTCCACTGCACCACTATGGTGTATTTTGTATATTTTGCAAAATCTTTATAAAGACCGTACTGAATTGAATTGATGTTAATCCTCAATAGATAACGTTGAATTCATTATAATCTGAGTGTTAATAATCACATACAGTTGGAAATTCCATATAAAATTAAATTTCAAATATTTATAATTTAAATGATATACGTGATTTAATTATACGCCAAGCTGTCATGGCATAGTATCCCATCATGACATAGCCAGTTGTATGAGTTATAGCATCTGCATTCGGCGTAATGGTAGTAATGTTTAAATCTTTTTTAATTCCGCTATCTGGCAAGACAAAGTGGGGCGGTAGGTTCTAGGTTCTCTCTGTTATATAGGGGAGATGTGTGAAGCTGTAAAATCACCCTATTTGAACCACTCTATATAAATATACTACTCCAAGATTCGAACTCGCTACACACAAACAGTCAAAAGATATCTACAAATAAAATAAACTTAGCAAAGTAACGACAGTGGAATTTGTATATTTATAACACTTTTATTAACTTTCTCCATTAACTTTGTCTCTATAGAGTACTTAAGATATGATTCTTTGAATTTTTTTACATTTAATATAAAAATATGTAAAAGACGAAGAAAATTTGCTTACTGAATATATTTATAATATATATACTTTAAGGTTTTAGTGGCTATCGCGGTGCAGTGGCACAACATCTAACTACAAGCACGATTGGTTGTGAGTTCTATCTACATATTAAGATATTTTCATATTTCCGCTCTGTTACCTAAGACAAAGTGCGGCGTTGATTTCCGGCGGCGGTCATTCAATACACAATGCCTCAATTTCTGGCGGAAAGTGGAGAACGGAATGTCTTTACATTAGGTTCTCTTTCACTACCCTGCTGAGCTGAAACAAGCGTGACGCTGATTAGAAATACAGATTACTTTGAAAAATTGTACAAAATCTAACAATACGTGTAATTCAAATTAACATAATTAGTATAAAAAGTGCGTCATCAATAACCCTCGTATATTCTAAACGTAACCTCACGAGTGAATAAGAAGGGAACTTGCAATGAGTTCAAATCGCTTAAAATGTTTGTAGGCTTCCGGTGGCGTAAATCAAAAACTTTAACCAAGAACGTGTGGGTTGATTGTCAAAAAGATTTATAATTTTTTTGTATTTTTTATATGGAATTCCATTATAATAATAATAACTGACTTTATTTACAATACACAATTTTACCTATATTAATTATTTAATTAACTGTCCGACACCAGTACGCGAAGATTTTCCTGCTTTAAATCGTAGGCCTCCAATTGGAATTTCCTTAGGCCATACTAATCCTGCAATATAATAAAACGTTTTAGTTATATAAACCTGCATACAAGCATATAAACCTGCATACATTATATATAGGCTTATAATTTTTTACATTTTTTAAAGTGTTATTCACACACTTTACACGCAGCGAGATTCTCAGCGCCTCTTGGAAGATGCCCAAGCGCTCTGAAAGATACATCCGGCTACGTCAAAATTTTTGTACGCTTATGCTTACAACTTATTTTTGTTGATAAAATCTCTGTAGTTGTGTTATCAATTTAACTGTACACTGACACGATAGTTATAGGTTTGATCTCCAAGCTGGGTAATGATTAAATCTAAATGATTTTCATCCTCTTATTCTGGCAATGACTTAAATTCTTGCGGAATATGAATACCAGAATGTAATGATGAATCGATTAATGAACGGTTAAAATATCCTATAGAGATTCGTAAATATAAAAAACTGTATAAAAATGAGGGAATTCGGTATAGTTTTGTAACTTAAGACGAGCATCGACTGACTATATCTCTTGGGAAATCTCTTCAACGGCAACGAGGGTGGATTAACTTACTCTAATACGTCAATTCGATGCCCGGCCCATGCATTTTGTATAATCAGTTTTGTGAAAATCTGTATTTGAGCTTTTCATTGAAGAAGCTCCTCTTTTATCATCTACATATCGTAGAATATTATCCTTTATAAAGAGAAACGAGCTTTCGGCTTTAATAACTGTACGAAGTTGAAGAGATGGAGTGTTTTAGATTTATTTATACTAATAAATTATTATACAAACAGTAAGGATCTATTTTAAAGTGTTATTTTCACAGTTAGGTTAGGTTATGTTTTAATACATTTTAAGAAATCCTATAAAAAATTAGCAATTAGGGAAACTTGGACGGTTTCCAAAAGGCGCGGATTCGAATCCCACAACGTTCATAATTGGATACGTTTTCTTAAAATGTTTGTCATATCCAAAGTAAAAATTTCCCAGTAGTTAATAAACAGTGGCACTAAAAAGGCAAACTAACGACACAAAATGTTACTGCTTAACAGCGAAATGATTCAAGAATGTGGTATCCTTACAATATCGAGGTAATTGGAACTGCATCAAAAATATTTGAAAATATTTTATTATTATTTTTATTACTAGGACCTACTGTTGACGCTTAAAACACACACATTACCTCAATAACGTATGTGTCACTTTATACAAAATAGTCAGAGAGAATCTAGTGTCATAACAATCCGTTCTACTCTTTTCGCACGAAATCGAGACATTGCGAGTAGAGTGGTGTAACTAAAATAGAGTCTTTACAGTAATTAACTAAACATTAGCTATAATTAGGTAATCCTAAGAAATCTATTTCATACAATAAAATCGCAATTTAACTCTTATAAATTATAAAAGTTATCTAAAAATTCAATCTTAACCACTTAAAACAAAAAAGTGAAAATGCAGAGATCGTAAAAACACAACCTTTTTTTCATAAAAATGGTAATTTTATACAAAAATCGTCTCCTTCGTAGCAAAAAACTGGGGAAACCTACAAATGTTTTCATTACTCAGACTCCCTTGGTAATACCTAACGTTAGCTCTACAAACTGGATGAAATGCACCCCCCTGTCCTGTTAACCGAAGTTAACAAATAAAACCCCAAACAGTCATTGGCTAAAGTCTTTTATTTTTAAACTTTTTGCTTACATAGCCTCTAGATATTGTTAGAAATTAAATAATTTGTTTATCTGATTTTTTTCTAAGAAGATGGAATGAGTGTAGTGACGCGTTATTCTGCTCCTCACTTGTTAGACACTTTAGAGAACATTCTTTTTTGAATCACAAAACGCATCAAGCCACTTTATCTACATAGATTAAAGTTACACAAGATTTGAAGCCGCTACTATCGCATAATGTTCTACGCAATAATATCAATATTTTTAAATTCATAAAATAATGGTGACTGATACAGAAAACCGACTAGGAAATATGTTATCTTTATAAAAAATTCGTAGTCGCCGTCATCGCTTAGATATTTTAGTTAGCTTAACTTGCTTACTGCCTAATATTTTGAAAAATGAAATTTGACGTGTCACATCGTTCGACAGTTGCAGGTCTCATCTCTACTCGGCGCAATAAATAGAAACTTATTTTTTTACCCTGATCTGGTTACCAAAGCAACGAAAGACTAATTTTGATACACATATAGTATAGTCGAGAATATAGTGACTAAATATTGAACTCTTCGCCTTTCCCACAATAAAAAGAAAAATCCATTTTCCTAAAACAAAAGCTCCACCAAAACAGTACTTGAAATGATCCCTAAAATTTCACCCAACTCATTACATTAACAAGGGAAGGACCAGTAACTAGCGACTAGTAAAAAACAAAGAGTTCGAAATGAAATGCACTCGTTCATTCCCACGTACGATGTATGCAACAGTTTCAAGACGGAGGGTCCTTGCCCGGGGCTCAAACCCGCTACTCGTGTTGAGAGCGAGCTTTGAAAGGAATAGCTTAGGGCAAATATATATGGTGCGACTCAAAACATTTTTTTAAGTTATTTCAAATATAATTTATTTTTACTTTGTATTGAAATATCACGTCTTTTGTAGTTTGCGGTGGAGCCATAGTAATTTAGTGTTAAGTGACTAAACTTATACTTTTCTCCCCATTTAAAAGTATTCCGTTCAGTTCATTTATAAGACTGACGTAAAGAGCCAATAATGGATGCAATTGACGCACGTTGTCTAACGAGATTAGTTATATGTCAAGTGTCCATAATGACATGTTTGGTAGTTTTGCAGTTTCATGCCTTTTCTTGCATAGCAGGGTAGTCAGAGAGAACCTAGTTTCAGAACCCTCCGTTCTCCATTTTCCGCCCAAAATTGAGATATTGCGTGTTGAGTGGCAGAACTCATCACCGTCTTGCAAGAGCAGAAAAGTAAAAACAACTTAAATATTATAATTCATACGAATGAAGATTGAACCCACATCCATTGCAATTACAGCCGGCTTTTCCACTAAAGCGGCCTAAAAATCTTAAATACTAAATTAAACTAATAGTATTCTATTTAAAAAAAAAACATCTGTCTAATAGTCGCAAGTACGTCAAGAGCCTAAGAAAAGGGGTTACAAAGCAACGTGTACTGGTATTTTATATGGAACTAGACCCTCGCCCTTAGGGCATCGTTTTTATAATTATGACGTTTGCAAGTTGCGGATACTGTAGGTTCCTATCCAGTGTTTGATATCGTAAATGTTTTTGCTAAATGTAATTTCTAGTTTGATGGTAATTAGAAGATAAAATACGGAATTCAGGATTGCATTGTGAAAAGTGTTCGCTTCAGGCTTTATAAGATGGGATTGCTGTTATGATAATACTATGGATAATATTATAAGGAAATGGTAGTACGCTGTATTTTTGTGACTGTTTATGGCAGCTTATAGGTGATCGCTGGTTCAAATCATGGGGTGTTTTTTATAAATAAATTTAATTTGTATTGATAATATCACGTTGACCGTACAGGTCATCCTGGCGCAGTGGGCTAGCGTCTTACTGTAAAAACAATGGTTGAGGGTTAGATCCTTAGGGCAATGATTGTATTTAAATCATTTTCAGTTCTCCGCTCTAGTTAGACAACTCACGGCGTTGAGTTCTGCCACACAACATGCAATAATCAACTTCGTGCGAAAAATGGACGGATTGTTTTGACACTCTTTTCTTTCCAATGCAATAAAAGTATCACTTATTATATTTATTTAGTTTATATTAATATAGGTCGATTTATTAATGGGAAATATTTTTTATTTATATTTTTATGTTTTCCAATTATCAGTATTTTTATGTTTTCCAATTATCAGTTATGAAGTATTTGTTTTAGTTATGAAATTAATTTTCTGTATGTCATTTAATTTGATTATTTAATAGTTAGTTGCTCTTCTTTTATATTTTGTATAATTCTTAAGTGGAAAGTTTATTGGCTTATGTATTATCTAATTTGTCTGCATTATATGTGAACAATATACTGTATGTGTCCCAAATAAACATAAAATAAAATAAAAATCGTAATACGAGGTTATATAAAATTTGTTGTATTCTAATGCATGAAATTCAAATATATTTATCAAAAATATTAATAATAGAAAATTCAAACTGAGGCCGGGTTAAAAAGGTCAAAATTGTCTACCAAAAAATGTTACAAAAAAATATTTGATAAAGTTCATAGAATAAGCCTTATAAAGAAATACATCATTGCAAATCAATCAGCAAAATATATATTTAAAAAATGAAAAAAAGTACTTTATATTAAAATATTAACTGTCCTATTGTGGCTCAGTGGGACAGCGTTTATAGACTCAATTTGCAACCCAATTCACAAATGCAATGCTTGTGGGTTCCATCCCCACTCGGAGAAATGATTATATTGAAATTACTTTCATTCCCCTGCTATGGTAACACAGAGCGCGGCGTTTACTTCTGCCACTCAACACGCAATTTCGTAAATGCGGGCGGGACAGAAAGTGGAGAACGCGGTGTTTAACTACATAAGTTCAAGTTCAGTAAATAAATTAGATAAAGCGTGAAGCTAAAAAAATTAAGTACTACAAAATCTATAAATCAATTCAAGAACATAGTGTATTATCACTAAATGATTGAATCTTATAAACTTTATTTATACATTTTGAACATTTTAAAGTGTTATTCATTTAGGAAACTAAAATATTTTTACACTTAGGAAACTAAAATATTTTTAGAAAACGTTTAAAAAATTGATTGCAGTGGGCTTCGAACCCGCGCCTCTTGGAAACCATCCAACCGCTCTGACGACTAAGCCATTCGTTCTACATCCGGCTTTGTCAAAATTCAATTCCTAAGATGATTTCCTGAGAAGCCAACAACAACAATAAGTAATAATAAACGTATAAGGCTAACTTGGACGGTGTCCAAGAGGCGCGGGTTCGAATCCCGCTGCGTTCAAATTTTTATACGTATTCTAAAAATGTTTTTGTACAAATACAATTTATTTTTAAACTAAAAATATTCTCATCCAATACAGAAATGTTCACTAAATTTGTTACATTAGCGATACTCATGCTTTTATTGTACGTTAAGACATTAAGCGTATTTTTCTTCGAATACGAAGAATAAACCGTAAGATACCAAAGCTAACAAAAACAACCTCACTGGATACGCGACCTTAATCGAATTTGGTATTTACGGGAACATTAGTGCGGCTGTTCACGGTAAGACTTCGCGCATTTTATATACACTTAGGTATATACCCATTTATATACACTTATATACCCGTATTGGTTAAGAAAACCTATTGTATATTATTTATTGCACTTTTTTAAGTGCAGTCTTTTGAATACATAAGTAAGAAAAAAATAAAAATACAAAGGTGGACTTATCTCTTGAAGATACCTTAGTTAGCCTGTGAAAGTGGATGAGGATGAGCTGCGAGCAGCGTGATAGAAAACCGTGTTATTATGAAATAAAGAAAAAAGAAATATCAAAAATACATAATAAGGCAAATTTGGTAAACAGAATTTACAAAAACTGTAAAAATTATTTATCCTCATTTATCCTCAATTTGCTATTGCATTGTGCCGCAATGAGACAAGACAATGGCAGTAAGCGCGATAGTCGTAGGTTCTATAGCAATAATTATTTAACACATTGACATTTCCCCGTTCTATTAAGAAAACTTAACATGCGGCCTTTGGTTCAACTGGCCAGTAACTCAACATGAAACCTCAAAATTGGTCTTAAGGATGAGAACAGAGGGTCTAATCACTACCCACGGACTTAGTAAGGCCAATAATAAAAAAATAAAATAGAAATAGATAATATAAAAATTACTTCAACCAGTCCGTGAAAAGGCGACCCTAAATATTCAGACAGATTAATCGACCAGACAGTTCTATGTGTGTTTCGTTTTACACTCAGCTATGACGGATGAAGCGAACAGTCCGCTAGTTAACTCGAATGCATAAGTCATTTGTCATACGAAGTATAATATGGTTATACTGCTAATATATTTGGTGAATTACAGCTCGAAATTTTCAAAGTTGGTCTGCGAAAAATCACTCTTGTATATTTATTAATATATCGTTCTCATATTGTTATTATAACTTATTATACGAGATATTTTTCAGCGTTACGCTTTTTCGGAGAGCACTTAAGGTGAAGAAAATCAAGATATTGCGTGTTGAGTCCTTTGTGCTGAGAATTTAAACGTTATCATTGTACTGATTGGGAATCGAACATATAACCATTCGGCGGCGCTGTCCCATTGCGTCATGATGGCCTCTTTATTAATAATACATAAAATATCCAGATTTTAATTATTGAAACCTATATAAAAACATTTTTAGAAAACGTTTAAACGCATGGCTTAGCGGTCAGAGCTTGGCCGGTTTCCAAGAGGCGCGGGTTCGAATCCCGCTGAATTCATATTTTTTTTACGTTTTCTAAAAATGTTTTTCAATTTCCTAAGTGTAATATATACAAATTTATAACCATAAATATAAATTATAGTTTTGTAAGTAATTACATAACTTTTTACTTCTATAGTTTCAATGTTAGAGATACCCAAATGATGACAGACATAAATATAATTAATCTTATCATCCATATAACTAGAAATCAAAGAAAAAAAAGACTTAAAAAAAATCAACCTATATAGAAATTCCACACGAGTCCCGCGAACGTTTTCCATTTTATGGGTTGAAATAAATCATCGTATGATTTAAGCGTGTTCACACTGCCCCTATTTTTTTACTCAATATCTTATGGACCTATCTCTTACATATTTTGTCCATTTTACGATAAGGAACCTTTTTAGGAAATCATGGATACGCTTTCTTTATTTTATTTAGAAACAAAACTTTTATGTAAAGAAGCTAAGTGGTCACGTATTGCGCGCTAGTGGCGTGTATAGACGATGGTTGTAGGTTTGATTTTTACTTATAAGAATTATAATAGCAAATTGAAAATCATATATTTAGGTAACGTATAAAAATTTTAACACAGTAGGATTTGAAACCACGCCTCTTGAAATTTTTTATACGTTTTCTGAATAAACGGAAATCCCTTTTACCCCGAAAACATTGCGTATTAAGCTCAACGTTACACTTCCTCTTTAAAATATTTTAAATATAATCGTTCCCCCGAGTGGGAATCAAATTCACAACCATTGCACATACAATAATAATTGAAATAAACTCTATTAACAGCATGAGGACCGATCCCACCATCAATCCAATCCAATCCAATCCAATCTCTGTACCACTTTACCTTGATGCCAGTAAAAAACACCTTGTCCATTTCAGAAAAAGTCATGGCTCACATATGAATAATACAGCGATAACTTACTCTGATGTCAACTTGGCGCATTATAATAGTATAAGGCTATACGTTATGTGCCGAGATACTTTTTTATTATCTGTATCATAAAGGAAATAGATAAAACATTACCCTCCTTTCAGAACAATTGAGTAAATATTTTTCTTTATCGATACGAATTGTAATTGACGAATATAGTAGAAATATATTTAACATTTTTTTGAAGTGGAATCACACACGTAGGAAATTAAAAAAAAATTTTTTGTAAAAATCCCTCTACAGAGATGCTAACAACAAAAATAAGTTGCAATAAGCGTATAAAAATTTCGACGCAGCTGAATGTAGGACGAATGGGTCAGCGGTCAGAGCGCTTGGACGGTTTCCAAGAGGCGCGGGTTTGCGTCCCGCTGCGTGTATATTTTATACGTTTTCTAAAAATATCGTATAAATAGTCGTAGCGTTGCAGTTATTGTAGGTTCGATGGCAACTGTTTAAATATTTATAAAGTTACTTTCATTTTCCTGATCACAGCAATAGAAATTAAGCACAGCGGTGTGTTCGGCTACTAATAAATGAACATAATGGAAAAAGGAATGACTTAACTCCAGGTTCTCTCTGCCTGCGGCAATTTTAAAGCTGTATACGTTACCTATAGAAATAATAATTATAACATGATAGGTCGAACTGGATTCTCGAGCCAAACAGAAACTACTGTAGGGAATTTTAAGTTACAACGTCAAATCGTAAATGTAGCTTTCTAAATTTCTGTTCTTTATTTGTCTTCTGTCTTTGTTTTACCATCTTTTGTTTTTCTCGTGTTTTTATTATCGCACTCTCAAGATTCTCAGTATTTCTAAAGTTGGGTTTTTTCCTCCCAAACAGATGGTCAGTTTATGACTTCAGAGAATTATTTACCCCCGCCATAATATGTAACGAAATTGTGATCGCCAGGATTGGGATTGATTTCCAATGTGTCGATCACTCTTGTTCTGATCTCCAAACCATTAACACTCAACTTGGAGTGTTATCGCGATTGTCTCCTCCTGTTTGTTAGTAGAGTTGAGATCCTCGTTTCTATATTGTTTATTTGTAATTGTTAAATGAGGTCTTAAAATAAACTGTTAAATTAATTCGGTATTATTTCGAATGTTTTATTCTCGTCACCAAAAGCACTCAACACTACATATTCATACTAATATTATAAATGGGAAGGTAACTCTATCTGTCTGTCTGTGACGTCGTCACGTCCAAATCGCTGAACCGATTGTGTTGATGTGTTATACTTGAGAGTCTTAGGATGAACATTTTCTCACATTTTTTAGTTTTTCCAGGAATTTCATTGTTCTACGAAAAGGCCTTCAAAATACGAATACAAGAGCGGGTAGCTTGTAATCTTATCAATAAATGTATGCTAATATACGTAGCATACTGCGTACTCTGTCTCTAACCAACTAGTAGGCAACATTATATATGGTTGATGACGCCGGTGGGCGTTAAAACTCGAATGAGATTTGTGATAATACCTTGTTACAATCTATTACTTAAATGAGTAACTAATATAAATTGAAGCAGTCTAAATAGTTGGTTAAATAACTAGAGGTTAACTGACGGACAATTTACGATTTGTTATCATATATAGGTAGTTTAACAGTCTGATTAAACAGAGCACGGCGTATTGGTTCCTTGCTTTGTGATGAATGCACATTATCCTCGAAAATAAATATTTCCCTGATGGAAAAATTAAGAACGCAGCGGATTATTACTAAATTTTATCTACCCTATCTACGATCAGACAGCAGGGGTAAAGGTAAAACTCCAATTTCAAACTAAACCCGAAAACACACACTCGTAGTTCCACAAAAGGAAGTTTCTAAATAGTCCCAAACATTCTGTATTCACTGTTCCTTTCAGAAAAACACATATTACAGTACAGCACAGTCTAAATTGTTAGTCAAATTACTAGAGTTCGAGCGAGCACTAAATTTCTACAAAGCAAATCTCAATTTTCAAACAGTTTCCTTCAAAAAGATACATATTTACATTTAATTTACACACGGAGTACTGTATACGTTTCTGTTTCAACCGGATAGGAACGGGATACCAATTAATCGACGGTTTTATATCAAAGGCCTTCGATGGGCAAATAATAATGTGAACATTGTGCAGCTTTTACAAAACGGGTAACGTGAGACCGTATTCCGTACTATTAATAATTTGTTCCGTACTTTTTATATTTCTAAGTACTTTTTGTATTAAGCTGTGTTATGGTTTATTTTGTTTATTATTAGGTAGCAAAGATTTGAAACTGGAATTGCTTCTTAGAAAATTTTATGTACATTTAATTTGCATTATTTGCGTCACTGGTTGACAAAGTTTTAAATCATTGACGATATAAAAAATTATAAAGTCTGAAGTTTTTTCGCTAGAGAGAATGCCATACGCGGTGTCACCTTAATATTAACCAGAAAGAAAAGTATGTAAGTCACGCCTTGACATAGTGGCTCACTCTGTCGAACGTACTATTGCAGTGTCCTGTGTTTCAAAAGTGTATTATAACTTGCATGTACCGACCTCCATTAGGTAATTTTGAAATATTTGAAAACAAAATGGAGGATGCTCTAAGAAAACTTAACTCAGATTAAAAAAAAACTGTACCTCTTATAAGGTGTTCTGAACACGTCGTTAGGGTGTTTTTGGCTATTCTGTATAGCTTGTCGCGGTTTCGAATGCAGCGAAGGAATCCTGGAGTAATCCAGTATTCATATTTTGCTAGGAATCGATACTTTACACGTATGACGTAGTGAAGATATAATTGAGACTAATTTATTAGCAGAGTATTCAGTACTTATCTGCTTTCAGATATTTTGACTTGTGTCCAAAGTTGATTTTTACATATACCCTATAATTATGATAGTCCTAATATTTGCCATTAAGTTTGATGAGTGTTTCAGGTAATTTATAAATGCAGTTATATTCGTGTAGGATGCTGCTCGATATAAAGCCACAAGTGCAATACGACTGGAGAATTTAATTAGTAAACAATTAGCCTCATCAAAGACAGGCTCTATCACATCAAAGCCAAGATAATTTCTAATATACAATACAACACCAACATTTTGGTAATATTGACTTGAGATTGAAAAGTTACAACAAAGGATCTTAACGTTAACTTTTAATATATTAAATTTAAAATATTCAAAACATGACACGGCCTTTGTTTATTTAAAAATGAATATTTTTACATAACAGTATTCGAACCTGCGTAAAACAAGCGCTGTAACCAATTATGATGAATATTTTTTTCTAGCTACGTCAAAATTCTTTTTCAATAGCTACAACTTAATTGGCTATTCTTACAGTAAACTATATATTTATAGTCACATAATATATATAACTTGCTTGCAACTTGCATAATATATATAACTTGCACATAATATAACTTGCTACTCCCAAACGTTCATAAAGTTATTTCCGCTTAATCATGCCCCCTGTAACACAGCGTTAAATGAAAAAAGGGTAAAAGTGCAACAGGAAGCTTTTGAAATAAGGAAAAAACCACCTACCTCCCCTGTACGTAATCTGAAAGTCAGTATTTTAAAGTATATACATATATGTATACTTATATTATGTATACAATTATGTCGGATGCAATAAATTGCATAAAATATTTGCAATGAATATTATTTAAAAGCGAGTTCGCTTGAAATAATAATGTACTCATTATGAGAACTAAGTGAAATTGAATTAATTATTTTGTTTGAAAACGTGAATAATTTATGAAGAATTTCAGTAATTTCTATGTGAATAAAGAAAATAAATTCTAAATATGTTTTTTCAGCTTAACGCTTTTTAACACACAGCAGGTTAGTCAGGGAGAAACTAGTGTCAAGTCACTCCGTTTCCCATTTTACCCAAAATTGAGACACTGTTTTGAGTGACTGAACACAACGCCGCATTTTGTAGCAACCAGAACGGAGAAATGATGAAATCTGAATCTTACCCACAACCATCGCTTTCACAGTCAGACGCTGTCACACTGGTCCACTATGGCCTTATTAACATATATCACTCTAGTACTGTTAACATACATCAAATTAAGCGAGGACTGCAGGGTTCTCCTTGCATTCAGACGTTCCTTGCCCTTGAAAATATCATTCTACTTATTCTTGTACATATTCTATCTTTTAGTACTTTCAATTATTGCAGCTTTAGATCAATGCGAGTTAAACATAGTAGAGTCTCCGTTTACACATACCGTTAGAATAGAAAGTTTTGGACACCCAGTACAATATTTAATAGAGAATGCATGCCGTGGATTGTTTTATTTGACGATAGAGAAAAGCTTCTCTAGTGCCAAAACTGGAGAGTCCTTCTGGAAAACATCAAGCTGAGGCCATTTCAACTGCTATCATAGAACTGCTTCATAAGAAAGTGTTATTTGGACATTCTTATGAAGGTTCTCCGACACAACAGCGAACTTCAAATATTGGCTATTTTAATGGAGGTTTGTTTTGTAATATAATTTACGTTGCATTCAAAATAAGTTGAAAAGTTGACTGATTGTTATTATTTTATAAATTATAATAGCATTTATTTAATTTTTATATATCGGCACGGGCTGCGATTATTTTAGAAAGATATTAAGATATATAGAAAATAAGCATTAAGGGGTTGGTTGAAAATTTCGAATTTGTAATATATTTACTATATTTATAATTGAATATAGGTTTCTAAGTGAATATATATATATATATATATATACACTTAGAAACCTATAATCATACGTTACAAGGATAATATCAGCGTTACAATAACCTTCCCCTACAGGGCTAGGTTCAACGGTCTGGAATTTATAACTTAATTACAGTTCTAATTAAGGAGTGCTTCAGACTTCGCTGAGATTGCATAAATAAATTTACTCGTGATTTTGAGACAGTGGAGTGCGGTGGGTTTTGTAATTTTTCCTGCGTAGGTGGGATTTTATATCTATACTTCTATACAGTAGTAGAATATTTTGTTTTATAAAAAAAAATATTCTTGTATTTCAATAATGGGTAAAACTTTCCAGAATGGTTTCATAAATTCCATTAGATTTCTACAACACCACAAAGTATAGGCTAGTAGAAGACTATATTTAATATGAGAAAAAAAAACTCGTTATCAATTCAAAATTCAATATTCAAAATTAAATAACGTAATACAAGGTGTAAAACATAGCCATAAATATATTTCATCATACAGATAAAATCTCCAAAAATAAATAATATAGAACATGTCAATATCTCCAAAAACCCCCTATACCACATGTCCAACTTTTGTTATTATATTTTAAGAAAGCGTATAAAATATTAAACGCTGCAGGATTCGAACCCGCGACTCTTGGAATCCGTCCAAGTCCGTTCGTCATCCTTACTTTTTGCAATTTCCTAAGTGTATGATTAACACTTTAAAAATGTTAAATATATTTTGTAATTATGCCACTATAGTATTTTTTTACATTCTGTATATATTTTCACATTGTTGCCGCTGAGTACGGTAGTCAGAGAGACCCTAGTGTCCAGAATCTCCGTTCTCCACTTTCCGCTGGAAATCGAAACATTGTGTGTAGAGTGGCGGAATTAAACGTCGCGCTTTGTTTCAGGTACCAGGAGTTCCTGGTGGTTCCAGGAGAAATGAAAATATTTTTTTATATAATCATTCCCCCGATAACATTTTAAAAGTTTATAGAAATGCCGACGAAAATATAACTATATTATCCATACTTTTACTTTTGTATTAATTTATTAAGCTATTAAAAAAAATCATAATGAAGACTGTTTTATAACTTATTAATTACTTTTTGAATTGTTTAAACCGGATATTCTAGCATAAAAAGATTTAGTTATCACTTAGGAAATTGAAAAACATTTTTAGAAAACGTATAAAAATTTCAACGGGGCGGGATTCGAACCCGGCGCGGTTCGGAAACCATCCAAGAGCAATTTTGTTATCATATTTTAGCATAATATATTCAATAAAATAAAGCGAATAATAAATTTAATTATCAATTTATTATTCGCTTTCATTTAAGGCACTTACGAGTATATAGAGAATGGCATAATTATTGATTCTGTTTTACCATGAGATATATTATTATAGTTACGAAAGCTTAAAAGAGCTTAATAAAGCTTATTGCAGTGGCTGGTTAAAGTACATACATATGTTCTTCATTATTTCACGTAAAAGTAATATGTATGTATGTAAGTATATAAACAGATGGCTATCATAGGAGGCTTGATTAAGCTCATTATTGATTTTCCTATAAATGAGATAGACGTGGGTTCTATTCCTATGTGGAAAATCTACTTATTTTTTACTTTTTGGAAAGTTTTGGCTGCATTTGCGTACTTTGGTGCAACGTTGATTTTAGCAGATGGTGGAGAACAAAGGCTAAACACTAGATTCTCCTTGCAGTCCCGCTTAATTTTATATATGTTAACAGTACTATTCGTGTAAACTGTAAACGTGATAGTTGTGGGTTCGATTCCTTCTGAATTATTATTTCTCCGCTTTGGTACCTTTCGACAGGGCGCGGCGTTGAGTTCAGCCACCCTGACTACCCTGATATATGGAAAAATTTATTTACATATAAATTACTAAAATTCTTCATAAATTAATCACGTTTACAAACAAAATAGGTATCAAAATAATTAATTCTATTTCACTTTGGACCAAAGTTCTTATAACCTTCAAAGGGGACGCTGTCCCACTGCGCCACGACAGCCTTATTTTATGTTTATATCATTAAAACAATACAAAAATCTGTTTTGTAAAGAGGATAGTCCTCTCAAATGTTGTTGAAATAGAACCTAAAAGATATTTCTGTCTCATCTGCATGTCACCCGCGGGGCGAGAATGACTAATTAGCCTTAACATGATAATTAATTAAGCTCTGTATGATGTTTTCGGGCATATTTATTTTACTTTTAAAGCAGTTTTTTGATATTTTGTGAAACTTAACGCATCATATAAAATTTATGATATTTTCTTATAGTGAGGGAATCCGCATTTCGATGAATCCGTTCTAATATACACTTATCGACTGAAAAGTGTTAAAAATAAAAAAGAACCTGGTGACCCGTTCTCTCTATTATTTTCTACGCATGTATATTTGTCTGGGTGAAGGTGAACATATGTGTGGACTCTATCAGGAAACTTATAAAATGGAAATAGAACATCAAGACATTTTTGCCTTGCATAGTATAATGTTCCAACTGTAACTCAATGCTATTTTTCTTTTAACTTAGCGCAGAAATAAAAACAATTTAATAACACAATCATACCCCTGAGAGGGGAATTGGTCCTATTGTAAAATCTTACTTTACCTTGATATATTATAATAATTTTGTTATTAGATATATTTTATGAATGTTTTATTCTATAAATATGTTATCAATAAATAAACAGTTTTCGAAACTATTGGACAAAAAAATCCTATATATTAATAATTGTCATTATTGCGTGGTGGGTGGTGGAACTCAACACCACGCCACGTCTTTAGTCTAAGGGAATCGTACCCATAACAATCACGTTTAGAGCCAGACTCTGACACACTGCACCATGGTGCCCTCATACTTGAACTCGGATATTATATTCAAATTATTATTTTAATTTCTCCGCTCTAGGAACAATAGAAGGCGTGGCGTTGAGCGTCCCACCATGCATTGTGTTGTGAAAGTGGAGAACGGAGAGTCATAACAATAAGTTTTCTCTGCCTACCCTGCTAAGCGGCAGAAAGCGTCAAGCTAAAAAAAATTATGATTATTTAATACCAAAATTTTATACAAACTGAAAAATAAACAATATATACTTTTATACCAATGTAAATATTAATATGAGTTCTTTAAGCTTCGTAAACTTATTTCCCCAATTACAAAACCTCTACTCTAGGTTAAAACCCCACTCTAGGTAAACCTCTAGATTTCAACAGTACCAACTAACATAAAGCTGAGCTACAATGCTAGTTGGGAACAAAACATGGATGACAATAGATAAAAATCGTTTTCAAGCACCTTTTTTTTTAATAGCTTTGTTTTCATGCAAGCTGGTAACGTCGTGGTAATGCTATGTGAAGTTGTGCAATTACATCTACAATAAGATACTTAAATATAATGTAAGGAGAAATGTGAATTTTTAATTGTCCTACTCCAGCTTTTGAGCGTTCAGTCTTTAATTTCGAATGAAAAAGAAGAGCTTTTTAAATAAATGTGCTTTTTGGCTTAAAATTGTATGGTTGCTCAGAGGTAATGTTATTGTCGATGTTTTTTTAAAACACAAATGTTTGTAATATTTGGTTTTAGTATTCAAGTTTGTTGATACCGTTCTTTATTTATCTAACGAAGTGTCTTGACACTTGACTTCTCTCTGACTATCCTGCTCTGCGGGAGAAAGCGTGAAGCTGAAATAGCGTGAAATTGATAAAATCAAATATTTATCTAGTGATCTGATTACGGTACGTTTTGAAATTATTTTTTAGTAGTATTTGAACCAACAACTATCGCGCTACGTAAGTCAATTTTACCATGGTAACATGAAATTTTATAGTTTTCTTTTAATGCTTCAGATTTCATATATATTAGTTGGTTCACTCAATTCACCATATTAGGACAAAATTTTGTAAAAAACCTAAACGTAAAAAGGTCAATTTCGATACATTTTTTTTACCTGAATCCAGATTGATTTTACCCGAGTTAAGCTTTCAGTCGACTTTTCAACTTATTTGGTCGAATCTTCGCTAAGATTTTAAAAGCATTGGGAACTATCAGCTTTGCTCTCAGTTTTATGTTGAGTGCTTTTATTTTTAATGTAGAGGCACCGGTTTTAACCGATTTCACGGAGATTTTCAATATTATTTATCTTGCAATTCATGTTTAATACGGGGTTGGAAAAAAACATTTGGATAATACATTACATTGTGCCATTTAGTCCACTGTGACTGGATTTCGGTGAGAAAGTGGACAACAAATGTTCTCTCTGACTACCCCGCTATGCGGGCTACAGCGTAATCCTGCTAAACATTCCGTTTTCCACTTCCTGTTCTTTTTTAAATATACCTTGCTTGAAATAAGATTCCTTACTATATTGCCAGAATATATATGGATTTTCCTCTAAATACTTATCAAAGCCATATATCAACATCAAAATTTAATCATAATAACCCTCGAGTATATCTATACTGAGGGTCTTGGAATGAATATAGGCTATTTTTTTATTCTATTTGTTGTTAGTTTTTCTAAGAACTTCATTTTTTTCGAAAAGGCTGCCAAAAATAGGAAACTGCGAGCGCTATATAGTGTACAGTAATGTTACAAAACAGACAGTGTTGCAAGAGAACCTAGGTCTAAGTGATCTGTCATTATATGTTCCCTGCCTACCCCACTATATACAGAGTGATAATAAAATATACATACCACAATACCTATTACCTCGATCTGCTATTACTAATATCCAAATATCCTTTTATCTATCAAATAGCTGCCAACTGTAGCACTCGTCTATTATCATAATTTCCCAAGAGGGTACCTGAAAACAATATTTTATTTACTGCATATTAAGCTTCATGTGTATTGTTATAAGGCTTAAATTCAGTTATTCTCAAGTTTCTGAGTATAAAATTGCAGACTTATAGGAAATAAGACCGTATTACATAGGAATAGAGTTGATTTTTTTATAATATTTCAAATATAATTCAAACTTTTTCAAAATGAGGTGAGTTTGGTTAAGACAAAAGTTGTAATGTGATCGTCACATACAGTTTTCAGTGTTGGAGGTATCGATGACGCTAATATACATATTTCTTCTATTTGTATTAAATTTAATAACAAGAATGATTCTTTTATTAACTAGCTGTGCCAGCGACTTCGTCCGCGTGGAATTCAAAAATACAAGTAGCCTAAGTTACTCTTTACTACATCAGTTATCTATTTGTGAAAGTCCTGTCAAAATCGTTCGGGCCGTTCCAGAAATACCAGAATAAACAGACAGACAGACAAACATTGTAAAATGTTGGTATACCTACTGTCTATATATACATGTATACATATGTATTTAGTAAAAAGTGGTTATTTTAATATGATTAACATCTCTGTTAATTTTATTTTTCTCCAATTTTATTTTGTATTTGTACTTTGTAGATAAGCTTATTATTACTTTTCCTTTCTGTTCTATTGCGACTGTGGAGAGCGGTGACGACCTGCGTTTGCAGGAGGAGTTGTCGCTGTACTGTGCCACGTTGAAGCTTGCTTAGGTTATACTTCTATAATTATAATTAACTCCTATAATTTGCGCTTGTTCACAAGTCTGCCTAGAATAAAAATAAGTTTTTCTAAATGAAAACCTATTCGTCAGATGAAAGAATGTTTGTTGCACAGTTGTTTGACGGGTGATTGCAAGTTCGAATCCCATATGATATATTAATACTTTTTAAAAAGTGTAATTTTCTCACTACATAATAGTAAGGTAGTGTCTGAAAGCAAGTGCGATTGGTTGTGGGTTCGATCTCCACTCAGAGAATTTTTTATATTTAAATTATTTTATTTTAATCGCTCGAGTACAGGACAAAGTAGGTATAGTGTTGAGTTCCACCACTCAACACGCAATGTCTCAAATATATTCTATGCATAGCATGCTGTGCGGTAAACAGCGATTAAATATTTTTTTAAAATAAATAATATACATCGCAAAAAATAAAAAAAAATCACTAATTTCCTTAAAGCGGTGCGGTATTCAGTTCGAAAGCATTTACATTGGTGAACCAGTAGGAGCGAGTTTCAAGTTAAAAAATTGAAGCACGTGGGCAATATCAAAAACGCATTAATTTTTACTCTTGTTAGTAAAAAAAAAAAAATTAAATATAAAAACCACAATTTAAATGGAATAATTTTAATAGTATCATTAAAACAAATATCCGCCGTACTCTACTTTACTTACTTAGCCGAGCCATAACGGTGTCAGAGAAATATTTTAAACTCCCAACTGCTATGGCACCTAAGTCCAAGCGGACGTTGAGTTAAACCACTAAACCTTCAGTGTCTTGATTTCAGGCGGAAAGTGAAGAACGGAATGTCTAGACATTAGGAGCCTTCTGACTATCCTGCTATGCGGGAAAAAGCGTGAAGCTCAAAAAAAACTAGTGCTTGATGCTATCGGGGTGCAGCCTGACTGTTGTGGGTTCGATTCTCACTCAGAGGAATGATAAAATTATTTTTATGTATCCGCTCTAGTAAGACATTGAGTTACGCCACTCAACGCGCAATATCCCGAACTGAGACAGAAAAGAGAGGTCGAGAAAGGAGTTTCTTGACCCAAGGTTTTCACAACATAGTATGCTGTCGATTGAAAGGCGTTAAGCTGAAAGAAATACTAGTCAATAATTAGGATATAAACAGACAACCATCACACTCTCTTAGATATATTGCATTTGCGCCTGAGTCTCATACTAATGCCTTTAAAGTTAAACTATATAAAACTTAAACTAATAACATAAAACTAAAAAGTTTCCCTTTTACAAAATTATTGAATACAATAGAGAAGGTAATAACTCAATCTTTTGTCTTATACGTGTCATCACGGCTTCTTGCATACGCCTGCATCTTGCAGACATGGCTGTCCAAACTTAGGTCCCTTCATACTTAGCCGGCACTATTAACCGAGATGAAAATTTTCATCTTTTACAGCATCCCTGTATTTTGTACACACTGCTCTATATCAACTACTGAAATTTTTATTACAAGAAGTGAACACGCAGTGGATTTTGAATGGTTTAGATAAGCTTTTTTGTATGCATAGTACGGTCTAGAGATTTTGTAATAAATTTCCCAGTTCACTTTAGGTTAATATAATATGCCACGTTTATTAACATGTAACCAAATATTAGTGTTACTAAGTTTTGAAGCCTCCACTACGTACCGTTTGACGTGTCTACATCAAAAGCGAATAAGAAAGTTTCATTATTTTATATTTTTTTCTTAGAACAAGTGTTATTCAGACACTTAGGAAATCGATAAACATATATTTAGAAAACGTATAAAAATTTGAACGCGGCGGGATTTGAACCCACGCCTCTTGAAAACCGTTCAAGCGCTCTGGACCGGTAAGTCATGCGTTCCACTTGAACTACTTGCGCTTGAACGGTTTTCAAGAGGCGTGGGTTCAAATCACGCTGCTTTAACAATTTTATACGTTTTCTAAATATATTTTTTTCAATAAAGGATTTGTTTATTTTAAAAGAATAATGTATGGAAGGCCTGATGGCCATCTGACTGTATATGCGATGACTGTGGGTTCCATCCCCACTCAGGGAATTGATTACACTTCAATTATTTTAATTTCTCCGCTGTTTGGACACCCCGCTGTGAGTTAACTTCCCCCACTCAACGCACAATTATGGCAGAAAGTGGAGGCCTGAATGTCTTGACACTAGATTCTCTCTGACTACCCTACTATACGGGATAAAACGTGAAAGTGAAAAAAATCCTATGAGTGGAATAGAGCCCATAACCATAATGTATACAATTAGTAACCGTACCACTGCGCTTAGAGTAAAAACAGGTTCACATATATCCCACAAAGTATGGCAAATAAGTGAAAAGTCTTGCAACATTATGCATATCTGTTAGTAACGTATATTTGTATCGCGGCGAGTCTACACCGCATTTCCTGTGATGCGGCTAAATTTTGACCATTAAATCTCTGTATATAGAACAATACTCTTATGTTCTATTTTAACTATTTCTTCTTTTATTTATAGTAACAGTGTTTGACTGTAAGCGCAATTGGTCGTGGGTTCGATCCCTGTTCGGGGAAATGATTATATTTATTGTAATTTGGACAATCAACATGCAAGGTCTTGATTTCGAGCGGATAGTGTAGAATGTATCTGGACACTAGGATAACTCGGACCACCGATGTATAATGCATGGTTTAGCGGTCAAAGCGATTGCACGGCTACCAAGAGGCGCGGGTTCGAATCCCGCTGCGTTAAAAATGTTATACGTTTTGTAAAAGTAATATTTAAAAATTTCCTTAATATATTGAGGATATACCTCCCATTACTTTGCATCATAATCCAATTTTTTTCAGAGATTTTAAATGATTATTAAAGAACTAACCTAAACGTCATATTTCAAATGTTTTATTTTCATTAAAAAAAACTGTTGTGCTTTCGCATATTTATGTTACGTTAATACACATTTTATTCTCAGGCACTCATTCTTTTTTAAAAACACCATTTAGATCATGATAGAAATCGATGCCATGCTTAGTTAAGCGAAAAGGGCAAGAAGTACCTAATAATTTAATAAAGTTAAATAGATTTTAGACACTAAATTAATTTTTTTATGCAACAATGTGTACATGAAATTCAAATTCATATTTTTAATAATTTCGAAAGGACGAATTTGAAGTTGACAATAACGAATTTGGAGCTCAAAATTTAAAATACATAATATATATTCAACGATTTTATTCGTATGTCATCTATTTTACAGTCATCATTAAAATATATATATATATATATATATTTACCTGGGCAGTGCATCGTTAACCTTAATAACTACAATGTCGACTTTCTCTCAATATACTTAAATATTTTATACTCATATTAAAATTAGTAAAAAAACTAAACATTACATTTTGTCCAACATTCACCACTTCACTGACTCCCCAAGCCCCAGTTAACCGCTAACGTCAGAAATTTGAAAAGGGTAGGAAAGGTTCACTGTTGTTTGTATAGAACTTTTATACTTCCCATACATTGGCTTAAAACTTTCTACAAATATTAATAGTCAATAGAGGCGGAGTTACCGCAAAGTATTAGCTATAGCTATAACGAAAAAATTTTTTAGAAAAATTTGATCTTAACGAGAATTGAACCTGCGCCCTCTTGAAAACCTTCCAAGTACTCTGCCCACTAAGCCATGCGTTGTTTATAAGTTTCCTAAAAATGTTTTTTATATCCTAAGTATGCGAATAAAAGTTAAAATTAAAAAAAACGGTTTACGAAATCACGTTCGTATCGTTAATTTTTTACAGATTCACGCTTTTATAACACATAGCAGGGTAGTCTGAGGGAACTTAGTGCCAAGACACTCTGTGCTCTGCTTTCAGCCTGAAATTAAACTATTACGTGTTAAAATTTAATCGTTTTAATCATAAATATCTTAACTGTTTCAAAAGTAACCCTACCTAATCTACATTTATCGTGTATTTTTTTATAGTATTTTTTTATAGTATAGACAAGGCAATCGAGTATTAGGGTGGGATAGCATGTAATCAATGCCACCTACAGTCCCGTGTAACACCCAAGTAGCTAAAGCCCGCGTGACGCTGAAGAGACCATCAGGGTCTGTTGGCATACTGTACATTCGAAAAAATAAATGAAAATTGAGTTTAGTTGGGTTACGTTAAAATAGTTTAGACATTTACCTATTAATTTGGCAAAAAAAAAGTCTTATACCTAATAATTAATTTATTTGTATTTACCGTAGTTCGGGCTTTTATAGTAAACATATATATAAGCAAAATACATAATTCTAATACACATTTAATACACAATTTGCAATAAACTCATAGAAATTGAAATTAATATATAAAAAATTCAAAGGGCCTGGCTGCATACGCTTAATCAATCAACTTTCTAGTATACTACTAGTTAGTTAGATACCGCAACCCATAAAATGAATGTTCTATACAAATATTAATATTCTGTTCGTAAATGTATTGAAAGCTTTATTAAAACGGAAATCTCAATTAAAACCAAACTGGTAATGAAAACATTTTCATCCGCAATTCCAATGAAGTAAATAATTGTGGACGCCGCATATTGAGCGTGAATTAATGAACTCTTATATAATAAACGGTATAATATTATATATACATAATATATATTAGATTTACTTTACAGTTTGCTTATTTAAGTTTTGAAATCGCAATAAACTTTAAATTTAGTCTTTTAATTTTAAATTCACCACTCATATTAAAAGTTTTTATCGTTTCAAATGGACGACAGCTGATATAATTTTTTTTCAGCTTCGCGTTTTCCATAGCAGGGTAGTCAGAGAGAACCTAGTGTCAAGACACTCGGTTTTCCACTTTCCGTCTGAAATCGAGTAAGTGTTACCAACGGTTGTTAGTAAATTTATCTTATAAACTAATACAACTACTTAAAGGCAAAAATATAATGCAAGACATATAAATAGATACACTCACTATACATATAATAAAAATGTAACTGATCGCTGTCTGTGCATGGAAGATTAAAAAAACATATTAATAGGGGCATTTGTCAATTAGAAATAAACCAAAAATACATTTTTATGCTTTTTCTGTTTACCCGTTTGTCTATATGTCTAAATATGTAATTTTACTTATTATATTTTGGTAAGCTTCCGTTAACATTTAATGATAAATTATTTCAATCGGTTCAAAATTTAAAAAGTAACGACAATCTAAATTACAAATTAAAAGTTTGTGATTTAATGATTCTTGGGGAACGCGGGCGGCCGAAATAATGAAATAGTTATAGTCGTGTAGTTTCCGCAGGCGAAGACGCGAGCGAGTCGCTAGTAATCAATATTTTTAAATAAACGAACAGATAAAGTATATTTAATATAATTATAATTGACCAATTGCCTTTCTAAATGCCATTAGGAACATGTTACAATTGTTAAAATTCATGGATACACTATATTAATTGTTAAGTGCTGTGCCTTCTAATAGGAGAGTTTGATCTCTGTATTGTTTTCCATCGAGATAGTGTAAAATAGTCGAATTGGATTGAATATAAAGAAAAGAAAAGATAAGGCGACGTGGACAATGTACTTGATAATTTACCATGTTCTTTAAGAATATAAGGTGTATGTTAAAATTATTAATATTATATTTAATACTAACTAAATGGATAAAAAAAATGTGTGAAGGCCATTGTGGCGCAGTGGCAAAGCGTCTGCCTGTAAACATGATCCATTGTGGGTTCGATTCCCACTCGAAGGATTATATTCAAAATATTCTCAATACTCCGCTCTGGAATTTGGGACGACGCGCTGCAATACAAAATCTAGACTAGCAACAAATGTATTTTTTTATCAATTTTTAAAATATATTAAGTTTTTTTACCATAAAATCGTTTATGGACGAATCTAGCGTGAAAAGTGAACTGACCGAACACGCGTTTGCTTCATATTTTATGTAAAAGGGCATTACTACATGGCGTAAGATAAGATATAGCAATAGTTATAGCTTTCAGACTCACTCTTTTTCCCGCATAGTAGGGAAGGCAGAAAGATTAGTGTCAAGACACTCCGTTCTTTTCGCCCGAATCAGAGAAATTGCGGTTATCCTGGCAGAACTCAACGCCACGCCTTCTCTTGTCACCAGAGCGGAGAAAATTTTTTTGAAATATAAAAAGATATTTTGAATAAGTAAAAGTATATACATATAAAATTTTGTATTTGGTTGTAGGTTGGGGTTTTTTTTATTTTTTTCGCACAAAACACGATGACTAGACTTTATCTACGTCATGGAATTCAAGATCAATACAATTATAAAGTTATACATTTTATAATGAACAAATATAACAATACAAAATTATTAAAAGAAAATAAAATAATATATATATTATATAATATAAATAAGTTACGACACTTACGAAAAAAATATAGCCTATCATAGCTTAAAATGAGTATATCTTATAAAACCAAGTGTCATACAAACCTAAATACCGCCTCGAGGCCGCTCATTAAAATTTCACCGTTCCCGTTTACACCCCACACTGTGTCTGACGCGAGTAAGCCGAGTTATTAACGGAATAAATACCGATTTGTGCATCATTATAATAAAGTAGTTTAAATATATTGAAATTATAAATGTTTGATTACATACTTTAAAAGTGTTTTCATTCAATTTTATGTGCAACGGATTTATAGTAAGCTGGTTTTTTTTGTATAAATGCTGTCTATTTTACTTGTCTACTAAAAAGTTTTTAAATAAATTAACTAAGTGAAGATATAAATACTAATATAGTTTATTGTGCACACATACAATAAATATTATCCACAAAGAATTATATCGAAAAGTACAATAAGGACACCTTATACCTTAAAACGATCTCTTCCAGGCAACCTTTGGATATAGAACTTGTATCAACTAACGGTAGGCGGTGCACAATAGGACATTTACATATATAACATATAATATATATTATATATATATATATACATACGCTACGTAAATTTAAGTCTTCTTTTATTTAGCTTTATTCGCTTTTCCCCACATAGCTGGGTAGTCAGAGGGAACCTACAGTTGAGTGGCGGATGTCAACGCCGCACTTTGTTTTAGGTACCATAGCGGAGAAATAAAACATTTAAAATATAGTCATTCCTTCGAGTGGCAATCGAACCTATAAATAGTAGTCACAGTAACGGACACTGTCCCACTGAACCACGATCGCATCTAAAATATTAATCAAAAAATTTTCTTAAAAATTACATTATCCGCGTGAATGTAACTTGCCTCATATTAACTCAACTTACACTCTAGATTCCCCGCTTAAGCTTTTGTTAGATTAAATATATGCCGCTCGCGGCTTCGCCCGCCTGATCTATAGCTGTTTCGTATTTTCGGCAGCCAACCTCGAAAAGCTAATAAAATGGAAAAACAGCCTATATTAATCCAAAGACAATCAATATACAATTTGTCTATGTAAAATTTAATCATAATCTGTTCAGCGATTTGATCGTCATGACGTCAGATACAGACAGAGTTACTTTCGCACTTATAGTTTTCACGTCAAATTTTTACGTAAACCAGGAAACGAACCTACAGTACTACACAACTCAAAACAAATTAAATAACAAGACTGCAACGCCCGCCCTTTCACGTTAACAGCTTAAAAATGTAAGTTTACTTATAAAAATAGAGGGCAACAACGAAAATGAACATTTCCAAGACCTACCATAATTATTACAAGTTACATAAAGCTGCACTGCGGTAAGCGCTTCGCATCTAATGAGGTATTTGAGACTAAATGAGGAAAGCAATAAAAATATTCATAAAGCTTGTGATACACGTGCTTTATGCTGGCATTACTAACTAACTTAAATTTTGACTGACTGACAAATTATTGGTAAACATTTCTTCACGCATTTTCTCGCATAACAGAATAGCTAATGTCAAGACACTCTGTTTTCCAATTTCCACCTGAAATCGTGAAATGCGTTGTGTATTACCAAAGCGGGGAAATGAAAATAATTTTAATACAATCATTCCCCCTGACTGAGATTTGAACCCACAATCAGACTTACTTTAAGCTGATATTGCTGATTTAATGAAATTTTGACTAACCGAAAAACGATTAAAACTGTCAGTAAATCTCTACTAGTTGTAAAATGCTATAAAGGAAAAGTATTTTATTCTTCAAACTTTACAATTACAATAATCTTTTAGTGAAGTAGTTTGCACAATGTCTAAGGACAAATCACTCCGCTCTAACTTATTTTAGAGATATGCTATGCATTGTGGTCATGTCAGGGTCAGTGCCACCGTTATTTATCGAACCTAACTAAAAAAAATAAGTTTTACAATATAAATCGACCTACATAGAGCTGCTTTGTATACTTCTATTTAAAACACAATATCTTAAATGAATCAGAACAAATTAAAATATATTAAAAAAAATTATACCCAAAAAATTGTATAACCAGGATCTTACCAACCAAATACCAGGATCTAATAACATTTCATCACAACTACCTTACTATGAGTTCAGTTCAGGTGTTTAATGACAACGCTTTGGACATAAAAGCTGGGCATGTACTACTTTGCCAATGTCACATTGATTAATCGATAAAACGAAACAAACCTACCCTCCAATGAAACTACACTCGTGTGAGCCTAACTTAATATAACCGTAATGACAATTTTAAAGGAACCTCACGCTATATAACATGGACTTTTTAAACTGAGATTTCACTAAACGTAAGAAAAAAAACCCGCTTTGTTGTTACACTCAGACGACTGTTTACTAATTAATGTTGCCCGCATGTAAACGTGTAGGGTTTGCATAGTTTGACGCGCACTAAGGAATTATATATAAGGGAATTACAAATGGGTTTAAATCTTAATTTACTGGCAATGAACGATGGTTGTAGGTACAATTTATAGGTAATTGTATAAATTAAAAATATTAAGGTTTCATCAGCCTTGTTAAACAGAAACAAGATACTATGTATGGGTTTTCTGGCATTCATCTTGCAATATGTTAGTAGAAAAAGGAGAAAAGCGTCTAATGGTGAAGTATGTATAATATGGTGAAGATATTTTTTTTTTAAATAAAAGATATATTTTTTTTTTGCTTCACTTTCCACAATCACGCACACTAAGTCCGGAAATAGTGGCATTGTGCAATTTATTCTTAAATTCTGTGTTGTTAGTGTGATTTTGGAAGTCGAACTCAGCAAATCTGTTGGACACTTTGCTATCTGCTAGTTTCTAACTCGCTACATTCTGAAAAGTGCTGGTGCTATGTTTGTATGTCTCTTCGTATTCTATTGAAGGTAGAATTAACTTAATAAATTTTAGCACAGCGTTATCAAAATTTTCTAACGACTTTCTGGCCTTAAATTTTATAATAACATTAAAACACTCTGTTCTCCATCTCCTCCTTCACCATCTCCTTTTATATTTTGGGGATGAGTCCCCGACAGAGCGGGGATGAGTAACAGGCATGTTAGACGGCGGATTCTAATGCCACTCTTTGACTTACAAGTCCAAAAAAATGCTTTTATATAAATATTTGACTCCGGAGATTCAATTTGCAGCCATTTCCTGTACATCAATGCACTTCCAACTTCACCATGATGGCTTTGATACAACTAATACTTACTGAAAATAAGATAATATATTTCTATTTCTTGTAAAATATATATGAATAAGTCGATTAACTATGCTAAATTCTATACCTTTTAAGTTTACAGAAAGTTTACAGGGCTGGTGATAAATCACTCCGTTCTTCATTTTTAATAATGTTTAATTAACTTTAAGCACAATGTCAGATAATAACTTTAAGCGATGGAGCCATCGTGGACACCGTATGATTGTAAACTTGATTGGTTGTAGGTTTGATTCCATCTTGGAAGAATTGTTGTATTCAAATACATTTTTTTTTTATTTAATATATATAAAGAACATAAAGCTACCACCGGCTCTTGAAGGCAGTTCTGCTGAAAAGAGCCGACGACAAACTCAACAGTTGCTGATTTCAGTTGGAAAGTGGGCAACGGCGTATCTTGACACTAGGTCCTGCTATGCGTGAAGAACCGTGAAGCTGAAAAATATATATATATAACAACAGCAATAATCGACAACTGTGCCGCACTCATATTCAATCAGTCAGTCCTTTTAACACATTATATTATATGTTGAATGATTGGCGAAACTAAAGTCGTAACTTACAACTATACCAAGAATCGCTTATATTATAGATCTAGATATTTCAAAAATTGCAATTAAAATTTCGATTTGTCACAATGTCAACAACTCAATGTGCAGTTACTTCCAAAAGAAATTACATTAATAGAAATAATGACTGACTGAACTGACGACCGCCTTCATTGTTTAAGATTTACGTTATATATAGTATGTATTTTTCAACACACTTATATTAGCTTCAACTGATTTAATGTAAACAAATCTTACAACGCTAATTTGACCCAATGTCATTTTTCAGGCAAATGATACCCATGATGCCTGAAAAATTGCACAAGTGTCCGAATCACCTAATAATACAATATTTTTTGATTACGATAAGTTGAACTTATGTCTTCAGTACGTTGACCATAAAAATATAAAAAGCCAAGGTGACCAGGATGACAATAAATACTTTAAAAAGTATTCTTTTGACACAAAATATAGTATAGTAAGAAACACTTCTATATCATCTATTACTTGTGTTATAATTTTTATACAAATTTTATTAACTATTAATCGAGAATATCTATTATTAGTTTCGAGAACCGAAAGCCTGGTCACCACAAATTTCCCTGCACACTCGTCGCCGTTGTTCCCACTTTTTATTTGTAATTACTTGATGTGTTTCAGATTGAAATTAAATCTCGCTGCTCGTGCCCATTAAGGGCGTGAATATGGCTCTTGCCAGACCCTTATACTAGAATAAACAAGTAATATGCTAAATTACTATATAGTTACTCTATCGTGGCTCAGATGAATGTTTGAATGTTTAGATACACAGTTGTGGGTTCGATTCCCACTCAGGGGAATGCTTATATTTAAATTTTAATTTATCTGCTCTGCTGACAAGATAAAATGCGACTTTGAGCGGAAAGTGGAGGTCGGAGTTGACACTGGTTTTGTCTCTGACTACTCTGCTATGCGAGAAAAAGCGTGAAGCTGTAAAAAAATTAATTAGAACTGATGACCTATATATAACACAGCAATAAAAACACAAGTTACAAATTTATATTCTTTACATATGTGTATTTTTTTATTTTTATAAGTCGTTTGCACATCCACTATAACTCGATTGAAAATCGAACCTACAACACATTGAATGCAGTCGGAAGCCTCATACTGCGCTAAAACGGTCATTATAAGCAATAACCCATTTTTGTATTATCATAAATTTAAATCTTGTTTTTGTAAGGGAATTTTTAAATTTACGATTATGCCCACGACTATCGGCTCTAATAAATCAACATTGTCCATTCAAACCTATTCCACTCGATTTCCCGACGAAATTTATCGATATTACGATCTTTTCAGTTATCTGTGAAAATGTAAGCCAAAAAGTGAAATTTTTTTAGCTCATAATTTCGTTTCAAAGTCAATTAGATAACTCGAAATCATGATAATATATATTCAAATACTTGAAAAATGTGGCACTTTCAAAATTTATTCTCTTTGTAGCTCTTTGATACCATTTACGAAATATTTTTGAATATAACCTATTTAGTATTTGAAAAGTAAAATAAGAAATTGTAACCTTTTGATTTGTGATAATTTTTAACGATAACAATCTGTTTTTATTTATTTATTTTATTTTTAAAAATAAATTACGTATGGCCTGGTGATAAGATAAAGCCCGGCGTTGAGTTCCGTAACTAGACACACAATGTCTTTAGTTTAGTCGAAAGTTGAGAACGGAGGATGTACACTAAGTTCTCTCTGACTACCCTGCTATGCGTCATAAGCGTGAAGCTGAAAAAACGTATTTTTGTTTTTTAATGAAGAATATTTTCCATATTATATTCTAGACATTATCATTATTTTAAATACACCTATTATTAACTATAAGGCCATCACAACACAAAACGAAAGTGTCAAACTGAAACTAGTGGAGACATGAAAATCATTTAATATATGATTATTTCCCCGAATTTGAATGAACCCACAATCAGACGTTGTCTCACGACTGCTGCGCCACGAAGGCCTTTACAAAAATATTTGTTTTCAAAATTCCGAAGCATTTAAAATTCTAGTATTAAAATCATAAGCTGTATATCATGCATTAGTAAAACGCTAAGAAACTTTACGGATAATTTAACTAGAGTACGATCATAAAATAACAGCCGCATTGAGGAACATTCGTCACATGTAATGAGAATATAATTTGATTCTAGCATAATCTACCCCCCACGGACCTAGGGGTTGGAATTGCATATATATTAGATCGTCAAACGATGTATAATATTGAAACGGATGTGTTTTAGCCATTGTGACTGTAAACGCGATTGGTTATAGGTTCGATTCTCACTCGAAGGAATGATTATATTTAAATTATATGTTTTAATTTCTCCGCTCTAGTACCTAAGACAAAGCGCGGTAAGTGCCGTCACTCAACACGCAATGTCCCGAATTCGGGCTAAAAGTTGAGAGCGAAGTGTCTTGACACTAGGTTCTCTCTGACTATAAACCCCGCTGTGCAATAAAATAATCTCTCATACATGATGGTTGTAAGTTTGAATTCAAGTTGAGAAATATATTTTTATTAGTTTCACACACACTTCCTGCTTTAGTAAAGCCAGATCAACTGAGCGTTGAGACCGCCCAATTTTAAGAATTTGCATATTGTAAAGAGTCTAATACGACATATTCTTACACCAGAGTTGAGATATAAAATAAAGTTAAATATAAATAATGATTTTACTAAGTGAGAATCGAACCCACACTAATAGCGTTTGTAGTACCACTGTGCCATAAAAAAATCGTGTCGAATTCTTTTTCCTATAACTATACTATACTATTTTTATGAGTGGTTGTTCGTAAAAATCCAAAGCATTGGATGCATCACCCCTCGATTTTATTTTAATCAAATTAATGCCCTAGATCCTCATCAGGAGTTTAATGTGATGACTAGTATCTAGTACCTATCTTAATTTTTTAGATCCTAATATATTTACTGTTTCATTACTGCTTTTTTACAATAAAATAATAATTCATATTTTTTTCTTGAAGCAATTAATTAAAAGCGCTTAACTGTTTTAAAAAAAAATTACTCAAGATCAGACAAAGCAGCGGGGAGCGGTGTCTTGCCACAAATATTTAAGTACTTATAACATTTTATTATTGTTGTTATTTTATATATTTGAATAAATAACCGTATTTAATTTAAATATTACTTTCTACACTTGCGTAGTCACTCACAATTAATTGCCAAGTAGGATTTAATGAATTCGTACCGAGGGACCAATGTACGCAAAAAGCGTGATTTGATTGCACTTCCGTGCACGATGCTCCGAAGGGACGGATGTAGGTCACCTAAATACGTTTAGGGTAAACGTGACTGTTTAAATTACTATATTTAAATATTTCTTGTTTATAATATTATAAATTGTAAAATATGAAATGTCTTTTGCCTTTCAATTTGTGACTGTAGCCATACTATTTCCACTTCTGTTTTCCCGAGGTCCCCTTTTTCCTCGTGACTGTAGGAAATTCGAAAAAATCCTTTTTTAGTACTTTCCAACATTCCTCAAGAAGTTCACATGTCAAATATAAAAGTATATTTAAAGATATTGCAAAACCAATGCTACGGTTTATCTCATTAGACAGGTATAAGAAATAAATTTAATAAATTTAAGCATTAAAATTATTCGAATTTAATAAACTTATTAAAAATATGGTTTCAATATTTGAACCTGTTTAATATTGAATGAAAATAAACCCACATGAGGCAACTCCCTTCTGTTAGTTACTCAAGGTAAATGGCGCCAAATGATAGCCGAGTGGTATCCAAAGGACGGCAACTTTAGAAATCTGGAGTCACTCATGATAGAAGGCAATGGAAGATGTTAGAGCAGATGTATGCCTAGACCTATGACATTTTCTTTACAGCTTCATTCCTTTTACCGCATAGCGGGGTAGTCAGAGAGAACCTTTTGTCAGGATATCAAGACATTGAGTGACAAGTGTTGAGAGCTCCACACTCATTTTGTAGTGGTAAAATACTTCATTTTCTAACCTAAATTCAATGCAAAAGAGCGTATTATTAAATTAAAGTTTAAATAAAATTTTAGTAAACTAAAAATTCAGTTACTTTCAAAAAAAGAAAATTCCACCGCAATTACACAAATAGAATAGTAATATAGAACCGAACACTCGCAATTCAATCGAAGTAATACAAATAAAAACGAATGTACCCATTGTTAGAGAACCTTTTTTTCTTTCTTACTTTATTGATTTCATTTTTGATATAACGACGCTTCATTGCACACAATGGCGCTCGAAGAATACACGTATTTCATATCTATACTAATAATAATGTAGACTGAGCTTTGTTTGTTCGGGGAAAATACGGTTGGCTTTCTTTTCTTTAATATACTATAAAACATGTGATGAATATAAAGATTTTCTCTTAAACTAAGATTAATTGTTTTAAATGTAATTTGAATGCAACGCTATATTATAAAAGTGTTTGAATTTGAGCGGGAAGGCCATCGTAGCACAGCGACAGCGTCTGCTGTACACACAGTGCTTGTGGCATGTGGTGCTTTAAAAATACATTAAAATATTTATAACACGCACTACCATGTGTTTCACATACACTTTTATATAGTGTCATACACGTTATTAAGACGTCTGTCATACGCGTATTTTATGCATCAATATGGTGTTTATTGGACTAAAATACTCAATAACTATAAGCATGTGTTTACAATAGCTGCACATACGAGTATGTACATTTTATAACCACAACATGTACAACTGTCACTTGTGCTAATACACTAGTAAAAATATTATTTCGACTAACATAATATTTCGCTGCATTCAATTCTATTGTGTTCGAATAGTTAGTTTATAGTCATTGAGAATGAAACAAAATAAACACGTTACGGTTTAATATTGTTTCATGTAGAGGGTTTTTTCTTTCAAGTACCACGTTTAATTGAATATTTTTATTCATTACAAACAATGCATTTTACTCACAGAACTTTTATATTATTTTATTTGTAAAATAATAATTGGTTATTAACTTCTATTACTTATTTACTGCGTGGAAGTAAGTATGCCACAAAGTTTAAACCGCATAAAACCCAATAGACGAAAACGGATTCGAAAGCAAAAAGAGAAGAAAGTTTTTTAAGAATTGTGGGTTAGCTTTTCTCAAAAATTGCACTGTATTTCAGTAAAAAGCGTATAAAAAACCGTTCAGTAGATTATGAGAAAATTGATCACACAGACAACAGACAGCGATTGGGAACTTTCTAATATGTATAGATATTGATTACTCTTACAAAAATCGGTAGAATTCAATAGACGTTACAGTACTGGCATATATTAATATTATTAACATATATACTATTTTAAAACTTCAAATTGTAGGTACAGATAACTATTTCTCTGTATTCTTTCCTTTTTTTCCAAATTAGAGGCACTGATAACTGATTAGAAGGATCGATTCCTCAAAATGGTGTACGTAATGATAATAACACTACATGATAATTATAAATTTATATTATTTCTCTTTCTTTATATATATTTCAAACAAATATATCACTAAAACGTCCAAATTTGGCACATTTACCCTAAAATCATATACGTCGTAACCCTACAGGGGTCTTCAAAACTGCGCATTTGCAGCTTCCACGTGCTCAGTTCGTTCACCTTGTAAACACCATAAGCCACTCTAAATATTTATGTTTTCTCATACACGCGTAATATTATGTTATATAAGATAAGATAAATAGTCTTTCTTACACACTATAAAAAGATAAATTGGACAAATTATTTAAAAAAATATAAATCCTGAATATAAAGAATATTTTAAATTCTAAATCTTTATTTATTTTAAAGAAATGTTCAAAGAAGCAATTCCTTACATTTTAAGTTGTTGGTCTTTCTTATTTGTGATTATATGTATTTTTCGTGTGTAAATTTTATATATTTATGCATACATGTATGTTTGTATGTATGCGTCTATATGTATATATATGTATGTAAATGTACATGTATCTATTTATTTATATATGTGTATATAAGTACATCTTACAATTAATTTGTTAATTTTGTTGTTGTTGTTCCCACAATTCAATTCTTAATTTGCTTAATTCTAAATGAAGAAATCGCTACTTTAGCGATAAGGTCGCCTATTGTACACGATTCTTCTCGCAGGTTTTCATTTATGTAACTTATATTCTGTTTTTATTTCTATTTTTGTATGTACTATAAAGACATTTTATTATTATTATAAAAAAGGAGGCCTTATCGATAAAAGTGATCTTTTCCAGGCAACCTAAGTATCTACCTAAAAGAGTGGGCGAAAAGCGGTGTTCAGAAATCGGATTTTTATTTCGGATTTATAATTTGGATTCTTATTTCGATTCGAAACAATGCTTTTATTTAAATATATTTTAATTGCTAGGATCTAGTTAAAAATAAATACATAAAAGTGAGGCATTGGGTTCAATTTTGTTTTCGATTTTCTAGTCTAAACACTAGGTTCTCTAGCTCTCTCTCTTTCTATCTCTCCCGCTATCTCTCTATTTCTATCTCCCTCTCTATCTCTTTCTCTTCATTTCTCTGCTTACCATGCAATCATAGATAGGAAAAAGAAATGAATTTAAAATGGAAAATTGAAATGTGAAAAAAATTGATTGTATTATTTTTTTCTTTTACCATTGGAATATGCCGAATGAGTGTGGACCGAGAGGGAATCGATCAAAGGAAATCGTTACACATTTAATTTAACTACCAGCTTTATGTCAAACGCAGGGTATTATGTGTAATTTAATATGGTAATTTTATTAATTTAAAATATTCCATTTCATTATTATCCTTCATTATTATAAAAAAAATTCGAGGCCATCGTAGCGCAGCGAGACAGCGTTTATCTACAAACGCGATTGGTTGTGTATTCGATTCCTACCCGGGGGAATGATTAAATTTATAATATTCGTTTTTTCGCTATGGTGCCTAAGACAAAGTGGGGCGTTGAGTTGACACTAGGTTCTCTCTCACTACCCTGCCATGCGGGCAAACGCGTAGATTTCTGCATTTAAATACAATATAAACTTTACCTATGTCAAATTTCATATTAATAATTAATTCCACCCATAGTTTTTTGAAAAAGGGATGCACAGTATGTTCTTTACTCGTTTAAATGCATATAAGAAAAAAATACCTAAAAAAATATCAATCTACAAAATTACATTATAATTTTATTAAATTATTGTACGTGAGATATATTGAAAACGTCCAGCTGAAACATAAACTAGTTTACAAGCAAATAACTTTCTAGCTAGTTCACACGAAGTAAATAAATCATATTCAAGCGACAATGGTTGCAGAATTTCAAACGCTACAAACCCAAAGTTATTATAAATAAAAAGGAGCGTTATGGAATAGTAAGTTTGTATTAAAATAAAATATTTGAAAAGTTAAAAGATTTATTGAGGCCATCGTGGCGCAGTGGAAAAGTATCTGACTAAAAAATGCGATTTGATGTGAGTTCGATTTCCACAAATTCATTTATCCGATTCTTCATTTATCCGTTCTGGTACCTAAGACAAAGCACGGCGTTGAGTTCCAGTGTAAAGACACACGGTTCTCTACTTTCTGCCCACATTTGAGACATTGTGTGTTGTGTGGCGGAGCTCTAGGCCGCTTTTTTTCTTAACAAAACAGGGTTTTGTAAATAATTGTGATATAATCATACCTCTCAATGGGGATCGAACCCACAACCATATCGCTTAAATTCAGTTAATTTGCGTTTATTGCATCTCGATGCCACAACCAAACGCGGCAATAATAAAAATTATATTTAATACCTTGATTGCGGGCGGAATGGGGAGAGCGGAGTGTCTTGACACTAGTTTCTCTCTGACTACACTGCTATGCTGCTCTGAAAAAAAGAGGGTGAATCTGCAAAAAAAGAACATTTTTGTGAGTTAAGAAACTTAGCTTGTTGTAGGCAGCAGAAGTAATATTTATATAGTTTTTTTCTTTTTGTGCTCTAATAAGTGGGGAGGATATTCTAATATCCTTCGTCACCCAGTATCTCCCACCGTCACCCAGAAATCTTATGATTTCGTTTTGGTAAAGACTTATTATTTTAAATGTAAGTTTAAATACACATATTATAATAACAGTTGTCCTATAAATAAGTAGAATTGAAATGACTCGCTTAATTTATACATCACTTATATGTGAATGTAGTTAAAAGGGAAAAACAGACAAGGTGACTGTAATGTTTATATTTCAAATAAAAAAAAAAAGAAACAATAATATTTAATAATAATAACGTAGAGTTTCGACACTCAATTAATCATAAAATGTTCTTCAAATTTTATTCGAATATATTAACAATTATCGATATTTTCAAAGAGTTACACACTTAGGAAATTTCTAAAACTATTTTAGCTATAGATATGTATGTATTAAGCTTTCTAGCTTCAACATTAGATCATTATACTTAAACTTACCATACGTAAATTAATTTGAAATCCCTCGTATTATAGCCTTACAAACTATATATAACAATATAATAACCAATCAATTATCGCCTCTATTGCCTTAAAATTAAGTGCAAAATTCGTTTAAAATTGTAATTTCCTCGTTTCAACCCAATTTCGTAGTCCGCACGCGCTTTCGCTGTCTCCGGACGGTTACGTAAAATATTTTACGACAGTAATAAAACTAAATACTACCTAACGTTATATAGTCTATGATATAGCAAAACGTCGCTTAAATGAAAGGTTTCGAAACGAAATCACTTCTATGTATTTAATGATATGTCGCCCTCATATGTTCGTGAGACACGCAATAATTATTAAATGGTAGGCTTATACGAAGCTTTTTCTTAATTGTAGATGCAAAAGCTATGTGATTATAAATCACAGTGGTAATGGAACAAACAAGTTGTTTTTAAAATTGATTACTTTATTTGATTTTATATGGAAGTTTTGGGTTCGATTCCCATTCGATGAAATATTTAAATTCTATGTAAATGCTTATACATTTTGATTATTTCTTTTAAAGAATTAAATTCTGTATTTTTTTTTGTATTTAAGTATGTTTTTTTTTATATTATAATTGTAATTGCACGGTCTTCTATCTAGCTGTGCGCAACTCATCCACGGGTGGACTGGAAGAGATTTCTTAATACGATAAGTTCATAAGATATATATATATTAAAACGCAACATAAAGTCAAAAGCATCACGTTTTTTCGTGAATAGCAGGCTTGTCAGAGATAACTTCATAAAAACATACTCCGTTTTCTACTTTTCAACCGAAATCAAGACACTATGCGTTTGCGGAAGTCAAATCCACTCTTTGTCTTACCAGAATAAGGGAATTTAAATATAGCCATTCTCCCCCGAGTAAGATCGAACCCACAACAAAAAATCGCAATCAGCCAAACGTCAGACTTAACAAATTATTACCTTAACACCACCGAACGTTAGAAAAGAAATGTGAAAAACACAGAATTACCTCTCGCCACATAAAAGTGAAAAGAGTCATGGAAAATTATTTCAATTCCAGCCAACTTGCTCAATGCCGTGAAAAGTATGGAGTTTATTTAGCTTTTTTATACTTTTATAGAGCTTTCACGTTTCTTTATTTACGCTATATGATCTAAGACGGCTTTTGAAGACGGTAACTCGTATAGGCGTGAAGGAAGTGCGCCTTGGTATTTTATTTATCATGTATATTTTTATGGGAGCACTAACGTTTGAGCGCGGTATGTTTTATATATATTTTTTTCTTTGGAAACCTTTGAAAAACTGTTAATGATGGTTGGATGGTTGGTTCGAGTGATAAATGATACATACAGTTCTCCATTTTCCGTATATAAGTTTTTTATGAAATAAATACCACCGTTTGCAAATTATTGATCTTGGAATACTCTGTTATATCTTTTGGAAGTGACCTAACTCAACACTTCGTTTTGTCTGTTGACCAGAGCGGAGAAATAAAAATATTTTAAATTTAATCATTAATCTGAGTGGGCATCGAGCCCACAAACATTCCCGTTTGCAATCAGACGATGTCCCACTACCCCCTGACGGCCTCTTTTCAAATGTAAACAACTCTTGCGTGACGGTATGATAGTAATGTAATAGATATACAGTTTTTCATCATAATTTAAAACCATTAGCCATACCTTTATGCAACAAATGGAGCTATAAACTTATAGTAATCACGCACAAGGCATAGTATATAATGAAAAAGTCGTGTAATTCTTGAAAATTATGTAAAGTTAGAATTTAGGGATATATTTTTTTCCTGCATAGCCAAGTAGGCAGAAAGAATCTAGTGTGAATATACTCCAGTCTTCACATTTCGTCTGAATTTGAGATATTGTGCAACGAGGGGCGGGACTCACCGCTGCGCTTACCCAACCAATCGCGTTTACAATCTGACTTCCTTCCATATCTTGCCACGATAAAAAAATAAAAATTATATTTAGTTTTTCTTAATGATATAAACTGTTTCATTCAATATTATTCAGATACTAAGTCCGTAGTCCTTTTATTTGTTTTTTTTATTATTGTTTTTTTTTTGAGGGCTCGAATCCCACCACGTTCATTTAAGGTTTTTTTTAATAGTTTCCATATATAATACATTAATAACATTTACATTTATTTAAAAATGTTGAAACAGGCAACGTTTATTTATTTTATAACAACATGCCAAACATCGTAGAATTTCGTAGCACTCTACGAAAACGCTACGGTGTTATTAAGCCTTAATTGATGTTATAAATTTACCAACAAAAATCATATCTTAAGGCTAGAAACGAAGGATCATTTGAATTATATTGAAGATTAAGCCTTTTTAAAATAAATATTTTATCAAACCATATCCGGAGACGAAAAAACTATGTTGACTTTCTTGTTTATACTTGTACCAATAATAAATTGGTTTTTAAAGTGAATTTTCTTGGATGCTATTTTGATTTTAAACTCTATAAACAGAAAAAAAACTACTGTTATCACTGATAAATGTACAGAGTAAAAGTATTTTAAGTGCGAAAGAAAAAAATAGATGATTTTATTACCTATACATAATATACAACTCTTCCATTAATAAGTGACTAATCGACAGACAATGCATAGTCGAAACTACAAGGCCTAAATAGCAGAAATTGGCTATATGGGTTCCTAGGAGAGTACAGGAAAGAATCAAGAAGAGATTTGTTGTAATTGTTACGAGAGAGGTAAAAAATGGAAATTTACGTTTTATAGTCCACGCAAATTAAGATAAATAAGCTAAGCAAGTCCAACTTAAGCTAAATAGGCTGAGCAAACGTCTACACAAATTAAGCTGAGCTAAAACCAGCCCATGAAGAATTAAGTGTCAAACTGTTAGAAAACTTCTCATAATAATGGCGCTTTATGCCAAAGTGAGAATATTTTTGGTTCAATCCACTGTCAGAGAAATTATTATTTGTAAATGGCCAAAAATACGATAACTATGATAAATTTTACAATTATCCTTTTTAAAGTTTTACTCATGTAGTTCACGAAGTTCACACAAATTTTTTTTATTTTTTTTTTAAATTACTCACAAATGCTTAAAAACGTAATAAAATGCCTACACATCAATGATTCACATAATAGTTAAATTTATCTGAACTAAAGTGCAATGGCAATGCGACCGCAGGACAATGGTCCCATCGTATATCTCGCGATAGAAACAATCGCGCATCGCGGACACATATAAATCTGTCGGGGACTCTACATTTACATGTTTATGTCTTCGGTACGCTTCTGTTCGGTTACAAATTACTTTTATTTAGATATTTTTAATTTCAGATATTTTTTTTATTTATTTATTATTTAATATAGCAACTTTACGCTTTTACCTTAGCAGGCAGCTTTATAGGGTAGGCTAGGAGAGACCTAGTGTAAAGACACTTCATTATTCATTTTCCGCTCGATATATCATATTATGTGGCGGGACAGTAAAATAAAATAATTAAAATATAATCATACGCCCGAGTGGGACACAACCAATGGTTATATAAATATACACATTGATACATACATACGTACCTACATACATACATACAAACACAAATGTACAGTGCTAGTCAGTTTATAAGTATTCTTAGTAATTGAAAACCTAGACTTGCAGAATTAATGGTAAACTAGCACCCTTTTGTCATTTATATAATTGATAACTCTAAATAATATGTTGTAAATTAATAGATTATTTTAAACTAACTGTGTAATGCAATAACAACTAAAATCATTATAAGGGGTCCTTGGTAACTATTTTTATTATAGTAAGTATTATTTTAAACGCATTTCTGTTTTCATCTCTTTTGTGGATATGGTTGTGGGTTCGAACCCCATTCAGAGGAATGATTATATCTAAATCATTTACTTTACCCTGCTTTGGTAAGAAAAAAAGCTGCCGAGAGCTCCGCCTCACAACACACAATGTCTCAAATGTGGGCAGAAAGTTGAGAACGGTGGGTCTTGATACTGGAACACTGTCCCTGTACATCTTTTGCGTAAAAAATAAATAACAAATATGTACATGCAAAATAATAATAATAAAAATGTAGACTGAAATCGCATCACAAAGCTAGAATATAATATTTTCCAGTCACAAACGCACAATATACATCAGGCGGCATTCAAATAAACGTGACTTACGAGACGCTATGGTAGAAGCTTTACTTGTATAAAAGACGTTTCGAGGTACGGAAGCCGTTGTCAACGCAAAGCTTTGAATGCCAACTGACACCTACGTATGGCCACAATTATATACGTTTAGTTGTAAAATATAAGGTAATATTTACTTTTCATACGGAAAATTTGCATTTTGATGTTGTTTATTTATATATTCTCTATTGTAAAATATGAAAATGAAATGCTATTGTAGCTCAATGGTATAAAGTCCGACTCTGGATCCAGTTTTGAATTCGATCCCCATTCGGGAAATATTTAAATAATTTTTCTTTTTTCTATTTAGACAAAGCGCGGCGTTGAGTTCTGCTATTTTTCACGCAATGTCTTTGTTTCTGGTGAACAAAATGCCTTGACACTAATTGATTTTCTCTGATTACCCTACAATACGGGAAAAAGCGTGAAGCTGTTTCTTTTAGTGTTAAAAAATAAAGAGGTCACAATAAAAGAGATTTAAAATTTAATAAAAATTTGGAACTTCATAGTGTATGTATTTTGAAATCAGTATTTAAAGATATTATGATACCTACGCTGAAATATCATATTGAGTAACGAAGTAACTGCATATGATCGTTGTTGGTTTATATTCCACTAGGGGGCATTAAAATGCCTTATTTTGGTCCACTTCCTGCAATCTGATTTAATTAGAAATTAAATTTGATTGAACTCACGACATCGCGTTTACATTCTGACCTTCACCAACTATCGACTCTATTCGTTTATTTTTTTTTGCAGTTTTACGCTTTTTCCCACATAGCCGGGTAGCGTGATAGACAAAATGTGAAGACACTCTGCTCTCCAATTTCCACCCGTAATTGAAACATGCTGAATGGCGGAATTCAACACCGCGCTTTGTCTTAAATGCCAGAGTAGAGAAAGCAAATATATTAAAAATAATTATTTCCCAAAGTAGGAATCGAACCGACAACCAATCTCGTTTACAGTCAGACGCTGTCCCACTTCACGATGGCCTATCGAAATATATATTGCATCTAAAAAAGGAGTAAGTTCTATCACCGATATCTCTATTAATTCCTTAAGATATACGAACATAAGTGCCATATCCCTTCCATACAACTCGTCACCAACAAATATTCTAAGTTCTAGTGAAGTGAATGAACAAATATTCGTATCACACAAAAGAGCACTCACATCACTAAGAACATCTGACTAAATATTGATACAGCCATGAGATGTTTATTATTACAGATTGAAACCTCTTTGATATGTTTGTTTGTTTGTTTGCACAGTAAATTCTTATTTGAGGCCGCCTCAGCAAATATTTCGTGTAAATAGCGAAAGCACGTGTTTTAAGGACGACTTTATTTGAACACGGCCAATCTGCAACGTTTGGTTGGTTGGATCTGGTTTTCTTTTATTTCGCTTACTTTTTATCAGTTTCCTGCATTATATGGACAGAGAAGTTATTCATGTACCACTTGGTTCTTCATTTTGTCTTAGTGATGGCAAAACTCACTCTCATTTCCAAATTGCACCATGATAATAACAATGTAATATAATATGTAAGTAATAATAGTTTTGTTAGTTTTTATTCTGTGTACAGTTAAAGACACGGTCTCACAGTCCTAAATATCCAAATAGCAGTTTAAAATATTTGAAACAAAGATTAGTAAAAGATATGAAAAGGTCAGATTGATGAATGCTAATAAATGATACAATACATTCCTAAAACATTAAACATATTTTGCAAATAGTAGCATAACCTTACATCTCGCTTGGTCTGACTAAACTGAGAAAACGAAAATATTTTTAAATACAAGTAGGGTTCGAATTCACAACCATCAGAACGGTCAGAGCACTTAGACGGCTTTGAAGAGGCACGGGTTTTAGATTCAAAAAAATAGTAACACTCGATTATTTCCCAGGTTCGTCAAGATACCATAAGGATCCCAAACGACTGAAAAGCAGCTGAAAATTTTAAGAAGTCAGTGTTGTCAGTCAAACGAGGATCTACATAGATTAATTTACAACATTAACGCGTCCAAAGTTTGAACATTTCTGTTTGAACAAACGTTAAACACAATCGACACGTTAGCAAGCACGCTAACGTGAAAGCCAATACGGCATTAACAATGCGGCCCTTAAGCCAAACCCAAGTTAAACTTCACTTGCTTACAATAGCTTACACGAGGGTAGATGTAGATTTCTAGATGTGATTGGACACATCTCTCTTATTTTAATTGTGTAGGCAAAGAATAATAAAACCTCCGTTCTCCACTTCACGTTCATTTTTACAGACATGATGTACACTGTTAGTACATTAAAAAACTGAGCCATTATATGCTATAGTTGTTAAACTTTGAAAATATTTAACTTGAATTTAACTTGACTTTATTTTGCTTTAAGGAACTGTGTTCACCAATTACCACCTTTTCTATATAGACTTTATTTTTTTTGTGGTAGATTCTATTTTTTTTTTAAACCAACGACAACGGGGCAATGCTACATTATTTTATATATTTATAGAAAATCAAATTCACTTTTCAATTCAATTCAATAATCAAATTTCTTTTGTCAGAAGTTATATAGATACTATTTTTAAAGTATTGTTGTTTTCAATTTCGTCTTATTTTAGAGGTTTAGAAATTAAATTGCAAAAGCTTAGCGGTAATATAAGTCTAACTAGTGGCTTTATCAAATGGAAATGTTTTCTTAATGCGAACATCACTAACCGGACATCAAAGCCACAATTATTACGTTTATAATCTACCAGAAGTATGTAATAATACATAAATTTAATACTTAAAGAGCTTATCCAGATATTTTATATCACAGCATTTAAAGTCGGTAGCCGTCAAAGTAAACTGAGTGAAAATATTCCACAGCGAGGAAGCTTAAATCGAACGGGAGGTGATGAGCTTTTAATCGAAATTCAATACTAGACACATCCTAACCCTTTTTCTTCTCAGCATTTCAGCTTTACAGATTTTTATATTCTACGTTCAAGATACGGTTGGAAATTATTGTTAGGTATTTGGGGCTTATTAACTTTAAATAATATTTAAAATGTTATTTATTATTTATTTTGCATATAGTTTCGTATCGACGTTGTTATAGCGAAAATTCTGACTGTATCAGCAACTGTTGTAGGTTCAATCAACGATTAGGGGAATTTTATATTTAAAACAATTAAATTTATTTTAAAGCAATGCATTATTATAATGCTTTTGCCCTAACATATGTTAAATATATACGATGCAGTTGTTGTTTTTGATAACTGCCAAGTTTTGGATCTATAAATTATTAATGAGTTAATTTATTTATAACCCGTGGATACTCATGTACTATGTATAATATTACACCCCCTTCAGAAACAAAAACTTTTTGCATTTGGCAACACTATAGCAAGGTTTTTAGTTTCTAGTTTCATCTAGAAATTATTACCAATAAAATAATAAAATAAAAGTAATAGTTGCACGAAATAATCAAGACTGAAATATATCAGGGTAAACCAAGTATATATTATTAATATTAATTATACACTAACTTTCCCAACTAATCAGTCCCCAACTACGAAACTAAGAACGGACGGACATCAGACTATTTATATATAAATACATATATTACCTATACGAGTATGAGTAACTGAAGAAGTATGCGAGGGTATTTTACGACATTTTCTTTTGCTAATTTCGTGAAGAAAAACAAACCAGACAAAGTTTGTTTGGGCTCAACGACGCATTAATACAATAAGCGGTTGTCATGACTATTTGGACGGTACATTAGACAGTGTCATTAGCCATCCCCGTACTTAATTATATTATTATTTTTATCTAACATATAATAACATAAGTGGGCGTATGTATATGTATGGTTATGATATGATTCTAATATTTTCATTAAGGGCATAGGGGCATGTAGTGCAGTGGTGGCATAGTTTGTAATTTAATTATTTTGTAGCTCCGCTCTGGTTACAAGTCAAACCGCAGCACGAAGTTCTACGGAGTGTCTCGACACTAGTTTCCAGCCAAAGCCTGAAGCTGAAAAAAATATAGCTTAAATCTAATTGAAGCTACGTGTTACGAAATGTTTTTATATTGGAAAAAAAGCACGACTGATAACGCTAGAGATATATTATTTCCGGCGCAATACAAACATGTCTGCATTTCCGGTGCAGGTCAATAAGGATGGGAGCTGTAAACAAAATATAATATCGCCATACGCAAAAATATTTAAAAACATTCCTCTCAAATTTTACTATTTTGTTGAATTATTGTATAAATATAGAATCCTTTTTACTTGTGAATGTTAATGTTTATTTATTATAACGTCATTGTGGCCATCATTATAACGTATAACAACACATATATCTGCGTTTAGTTGCATTCATTCAAAATATTTTTATGGCAGTATTTATATTTACTAATTGCCCCGTAATAAATATATATATAAATATATTTGTATTTACCTCGCATAGGAGGGTACACAGAGAGAACTTGCACTACCATCCTAATTCGAAACATTGCGTGAGCCCGAGGGGAACGTAACGCCACGCTTTGTGTTTCCAAAGCATAAAAACGAAATTAATTTAGATATAATTAATCCCCAGAGCGCAGATCGTACCCACAACCACCTCATTTACACTCACACTTTGTCCCACGGTGCCGATGGCTAAATATTTATTACTTGATATTTTTTATCCTTTGATTTTATTTACAAATACGAAATATTTACTAAATATTTTAAATTTTCCGACTGAACATCAATGCGATCGTAAGATGTATTACAATATATTTGCATAGAAATATCAATAAATTGAAAAGTTCAAGATATACATTGACCATAAGAAGACATACATTTTGCAGTTTCCTGTTCCGTTAGCTTAGCGAATATGCTATTTTCTTTGTAAATAAAAATAGTTATTATTGAAAAATTTTAATTTGGAAAACGTATAAAAAAATTATCGTAGAGGGATTCAAACCCGAGGCTCTTGGGAACCGTCCAACAATCTGACCGCTAAGCCACAAGTTCTACATCCCGCTACGAGGAAGTTCTTATACACTTATTACAACTTCATTTTTAGATTCGTACAAATTTCTGCTACCCAAAGATAACAATCGTAATTGCATATATATACCTGAAGTTTTCATAATTGTTCCAATCTAATTAGGTAAATGTCGTAAATAATACTATTATATGACAGTTTTATACTTCTTACTATTACACATTAGCACATTGTTCTCATAGATATCATGATAAGAATTGATTAAATAAGTTTTTATTATATCGTAAAACCAATTATATGCTCATGTTTTTTATTTTTACATTGCACTAGAGATCTGTAAGAAGTTATATATTAATTCTGACAGAATACAATTCATTTAATTACACGAACTGTATAACATAAGTGACATAATTGTAACTTAATGCTCTATATTTTGTTTAAAAGTGCGAGGACATTTTTTTTTTATTTTCAAATAATGAGGTGGCTAGGACTGCTGCCGCTAGGATTGAAAATACTGACATTTTATGTTAATTGACGATTCGAAAGTGCTTGTAATAGCCTATTTGAATAAAGAATATTTGGCTTTTGATTAACACCGTACGTTATCGTGTTTTATCTCAAACCGTGTCTTATCTTAAGAAATATGTAGGTCCATATGTCATCCTTATATTGATATTTGAAAGAAAACTTTGAACACCTTTTTAGGAAAATTGTGTTGATGCAATTGTAAGAAATTTGGCATATATAAAACTCAATATTTTTTAAAATAATACATTAGAAATACGTTAAATTAATACAATAAATATTACTTTCATTCACACCGTGTCTTTCATATACACTTCGAACGTTACTATGACAACGGGTATTTTACGCGTCAACGGGGCTATTAGTAAATATAAATACTGTCATAAAAATATTTTGATTGAGTATATATATATATATATATATATTGTTAGATATGTATATATATAGTTTTGAATCAATAGAAGTCAGAATATATCCGTTAAAATTACAAACCGTACCGAGGTGTTTTACTTTAAACACTTCAACAAACAGCGTTTGTAAGGCCTCTCTCACGTGACTGGACTAACTTTTCTCACGTTTTAATACACGCTACAGTTAGTTTCGAATAAAACAATAATATATTGGTCTATAAAACCATCGTGGCGTTTCTTGCACAACACAATGGTTGTGGGTTCGATCCCGACTGATATGACAACGAGGAAATGACATTTAAATCATTTTCAATCAATATATATATAATATGATAATCCGAGAAAACCTAGTGACAAGACACTATGTTTTTCACTTTCCGTTGTGTCTTGTGGCGGAACTGAACGCAATGGTGTGTCTTAATAAAAATAAATAACTAAGGGCGCGATGAAATATCGTTCTCATATAAACATTTTTTATTAAAACTTTCCCCAAAAATTAGTAAAGCATAGAGGAAAAGTAGGGTGAAAGCAATTAATTTTGTTATGAAAGTATTTTTATAATGTAATTGATTACTTGCACCGATGATCGCGGAACCCAAGCGCGGTATATAATTAACGAGCAATTAAAAGTTGCTCGAGTTTGTTGAAAATCTTTGCCGGATTTAATGATAACGTTTAAAAAATACTATTTTAGCGTAAATTGTAATTATTTTTATTTTCAAGCATGTATAGTTGGCGGAGAAGGAAAAAAGTGCCTTAGTGTTACAACACTCCGTTTTTATTTTCCGTACAGTTTTTTTAATAAAAGAGTGTTTTTATTAAACAACCTAGGCACAGCGTGTCACCGTCTCACTGTAAACACGATTGGTCGTGGGACGTTTCCCGAGTGGGAATCTTACCCACGAGAATGATTATATATCAAATATTTACATTTCTCTGCTCTGGTACATAAGACAAAACGCCGCGTTTAGTTTGCCCATTAAACACGCAATGTTTCGATGTCGTAGTCGGGAACGAATTGTCTTGTCACTAGTTTCTCTGACTATCCTGCTATGCGGAAAAAGCGTAAAGGCAGCTTCAATATTCTACATTTCTCTGGCTTTTTCTATCATTTACTGCTAGCAAGATCCAAACCCGTCTTAGTTCTCTAGCCAACTAAACTATACGTTCTAATGGAGCTATACGTTTAAATTCATATATACGAGTACGTGCGGGTTCAAATATTGATATCTACGTTAAAAAAAATTATACCTTCCTAAATATGTTTTGCACCCAAATTTTGTAAGAACACATAAAAAAATAATTACTGTCATTTTAAAAAGCAAATACAAATACCTCGTTTCATATAAACATTACAAATAAACTAAGAAATATACAAAAAGTACAATAACTTTATCGCTTACATCAATCTCTTCCAGCGGTAACATTAAGACTTTGGAGTTGTGTAAATTGAAGGTAGACGAGACAGCGTGAAGCTGTTTTTTACATAATAAATATTTATATCACTTGTCACATACATTTATTTTCACTTGGTTTCCCGCATAATAAAACAAGCAGAAATAACCTATTGTCAAAACACTCTATTGACCACTTTGCGTGTATTGAGGATATATATATATATATATATATAAATATATATAAAAGGCATGTGTAAAAAAAAACATTGTCCTATTCATAGAAGAAAAGTTAATTTAAGGATATCCCATGATTACTCAAGCCACCGGAAAGTATAATAAAAACAACAAGACGACAAGGCTTAATTGACTTACGACAGTAAAACGCAGAGACGCGTGTAAGAGCCTCTCAAACTGCCCTTAAACATTGTATCCACTACGGTCATAAACTATCCCTACCATCACTTTTTCTTATCCCGCCAGCCCTATTTTGTTACTACAAGGATGATTTTGGGATAGCAAATTATAATGTAACTTTGTTATATTTGACAATACAAAGTTTATATTACGGTCGAAAATTAGTTGCAATTAAGGTTTTAATTTTTTTTTGTGCTTAGTTTTAAAAGCATGCTATACACATTCGGTATTAATAAAGAGATTGGTTAATAAAATCCATAATTGCCTAAAATAAAAGTATGGTATGAGTTAACATTGAAATACTCTCATATTATTGTTACTATTACCAATATTTCTTTTAGCTCTACGATTTATCCCTATCGGTGTAGTCAGAGAGAACGAAGTACCAAACGCGGACCCTCCAGGGTCCACATTATTTTTACGTGACCTCCAGTATCATTAAACATTGTACAAAGGACTTAATGTAAAAATATCTACCTACATATTATTATATTAATAGGTGAAGGAAAATTTATTTAAAAAATTTCACAAAAGTGGGGCGGATAATAAAATAGTCAAAATATGTATTTATACTATGTTTTCGATGTACACTTTGTATAAAGTGACTATTTACTAAGGTAACGCCAATTTTACTACTACTAGTTGGAATAAATATATGCCATTATGGTACATCGACAAAAGCTATGTTGTAATCCACAAGCCAAAGCTATGAAATAAGCAGGGAGAGAAATACCGAGTGACTTTACACTACATTCGCTGAATAATATTTTTTTTCAAAAAAAGTCACTAAACGTCAGTTTAAAGTAAATAACTATTTCTTCAATATTTTATTTTTCATTCAAATTTTAATGGCGTTTACCATTTTTTCTTTGCCTTTGAGAACGTATTCAACATTCTACAGCAGTATATCAAAGTATAGATATCGGTTTCAAAGCATGCAGCGATCAGCGCCTCCTTAGACAAGACTTGTTGAGTCAACACGCCTTTTTAATGCGCTAGATCCGCTAGGGCTGGAGTCGTATTACAATTTAGTATAATAAATTTTACGTTGGCGCAGTGGTCACAGCGTCGGACTGTAAACTCAATGGTTGTTGGTTCAATCCTCACTTGAGAAAATTATTCTATATAAATTAGTTAATTTCTCTGTTGTGGCGTTAAGTTCCGCCATCCAACACGCAATGTCTTCATTATTGGTTGTAAGTGAAAACCGCAATATCTTGACGTAATCGAGAAGTAATTTTGGAAAAGAATATTTTTTTATTATTAACAAAAAACAATAGCTACGTATTCAACCTCTTAATTCAAGTCTTGTTTGACAATATGTCAACGAGGCAGTAACTTAAATAGTGGGATGTTAATAATTTAATATGCGGAAGTCAAGTGATGATAGTGTTTTCTTTTAGTAAGCCCCACTTGTTTTATTAACAAAAATATAAATATTGTATTTTTTTAAATGCATAACAAATATCCAAAAGTTCAAAAAGAATGAAATTCAAAATCCATTATCATCAGGCCATCGAGGCGCAGTAGTAAAGCGTCTGATTGTAATCGCGTTTGGTTGTCGGTTCGATTCCCACTCGAGGGAATTATATCAAAACTATTTTAATTTCTGCCCTTTTCTGAACAAGAAAGAGAGAGAGAGCTGTGTTGTGTGTTCCGGCCCCTAAACATTTAATGTTTCGAATTCAGGTGGAACGTGGAGAAAAGAATGTCTTAACACCAGGTTCTCTTTGACTACCGTGTTATGCCGGAAACAGTGTGAACCTGAAAATTACATTACATATATCAACAGAATAAAAAACGGAAAACTGAGAAGTGTGTTTAGAATATATATAAAAGACTATTTTTCAGTATATTCAGTATGTATATATATTCAAACAAATTAAAATTTCAACCCTAAGAAAGAATTATCGCTGAGCTTCGACCGAATCTGAAACCGTCGCATATCCTTCACCAGTCTTGAAGCAACCAACAACCCCTACTAAGTATCGACAGTGTTACTATTTAAACGTTCAAATATTTATTACTTATTAATAAAAATATAATTTTCTATAACACAAAATTATTATTATCAATTTATTACACCGCCGGATTCATATTTGTATGTAAACGTATGTTTAAGTTAGGTAGAAAAAAGGCGTGTGACTCTCATCACGTACTATTTTGAAAGGAAAAAAATAAAATCTATATCTATACATATAACAAAAATGTTACCGATTGCTGTTGGTGCCTCTCAACCTGTCGCCTTCCACTGCTGAACATAGAACTCTTTCAGAGCGCCAACTATCCCGGTCCTGAGGAGCTCACATACATTCGCTGCCAGCCACAGAGATCCTTACTATTTACGGAACGATGGCATACCATGGATTAAATTAATGCTCTCCTCCGATTCTCTGTCCGAGTTGTTTTGTCTAATAATAAATAAATAAATATATATATATATATACTAATATATACTAATATAACGTAATACTAGTAGATAACAGAATAAAACAAGAAAATCCTCTTAAAACTAACAAATATTAAATTCACTTGGATATCTCTTGCGAGTCGAGTCTGGTAGCAATTTTCTGATCGGAAGCCTTTGAACATAAGATCGAATGTACTCACTTCCCAACTCGTTAGCGCTCTTTTTACCGTACCTTTGCACTAAAACGTTTATTTTTGACTGGACTGGAGCTAGGCTTTGGCTTTTAGAAACATATAATGATGGTTCGTATGCCATTACTGTAATACGAAAGGAGGTTTCAAAGGATTATACCTGTTTAAACTAGTTAGTGGTAGCAGGTTCATAATTTGGTAAATAGTTATCAGGAATAAAAAGTTGTGTTTGGTAAGTTTGCAGTGTCACTCATTATGACAATAGAGTTTTTACAAATTTTGTCTTTTTGTTTCGACTAATCTCTGGCGCGGCTGGACCGATTTTGACGGGACTTTCACTGGCAGATATCTGATGTAATAAGAAGTAACTGAGGTTACTTTTGTTCCACATTCCAAATTCCACGCGGACTATGTCGCGAGCACAGCCAATTAAACAATAAAGAATTAATTAACATTTCAAACAAAAATTGCAATCTTCAATAGGTTAATCTTAAGTTAATTTAAATTAAAATTATTAAAGGACCAAAATTGAGAAACAAAATTACTTATATAATTAAGATTCACCGACGGAGATGGCATCTTCAATCAATGAAAAGCTATGCAATAAAATAATCAAGAACGTTTCATCTAGCAATACGAGACGTCTATTAAACGTCTATTATATATACAGTTTCACGCCTTTTCCCGGATAGCGGGACAGGCACGGAAACGGAACTCAACGCCGCGCTTTGTATTACAAGAGCGGTAAATTGAAAACAATTGGACCCGAATAATGGAACCTAACATCGCATTTTGTTAAATGTGACTAAGAAACTGAAAATATTTGAATTACGAACTCACAGCCATCGCGCTTATAAACAGTGAAACATCTCAATGTATAACTTTTCAAAAATGCAACTCACAAAATACTCACGTAGAGCACTGAAATATCCACCAAAACATTCTTTATCCGCCGTTTACAAGGACTGAAGGGTCGTAACCACTCCCAGCTTTTAGCGGCAAAGGGTTCCGTACCTCATTACGGCCGTACTAAGTCCACTTTAGTCCACTTTCGTTTCAGAAAATCATAGATCGTAGTGCAGGATTGAGTTTTGAGTTAACCTATTTTTTTTTATCTCAACGATTCTCTTTTTGGGACAAAATAGGCAAATGAGAGCTGAGGCTTATTTTTTATTTCCACTTACGGGGATAATTCAATTTAATATATTTTCCTTTCCTCGAAAGCACAACAAAGTCTGAAATCGATTTCCGATGCATGAATCAGTTTGCGAAAAATATAAAACGCCATGTCCGTTACATAATTATGGATCACTGGAATAAATAAAAAACGGATGTATGCAATATCAACACACAATGTCCTTTAATGAACGAGTGATTTATCAATATATTTTCTGTACCTACCTTAAGGCAAAAAGTACGAGTACATTCTTGTTGCGTAACCTGCTCTAGTCAAATTAAGAAAAAGCAGCTTCATGATTTTTGCAGTATAGCAATCCTGCTATGACTATCCAATCAGACATAACCTAGTGTCAAGACACGCCGTTCTCCAATTTCCGACCGAATCCGCCGAAATTACGCTATATCAAGTTTTATTTTACTATTATTTATTAAATATGAACATTATTTTTGAAATGAAATGAAATTTCATATCGATAGAGCGTTTCGCCACAAAGGCATAAAATCAAAGAGTGTGTATACAAACAAGCTACACGTTATTTTAAACGGGATTTTTTTGTTATTTTGAACACAATGCGTGGTGTCAAGTGGAGTATAATGCAGTAAGTGTAAGTATTTAACCTAAGTGGTAAATTCATCTCTTAAATTTCATTCATTTCATTCATCGTAAATTCAATCACTTATTGGAAACATCTCCATAGCATATAACAATTTTTATATATATTTTTTTTACATTTTTTAAAGTGTTATTCGCTCACTTAGGAAATTGAAAAGACATATTTAGAAAACGTATAAAAATTTCAATGTAGCTGGATGTAGAACGCATGGCCTAGCGGTCAGAGCGCTTGAACGGTTTTCAAGATGCGCGGCTTCTAATCCCGCTGCGTTAACAATTTTTATATATCAAAATCATATTCATAGGTCAACCAAATTATATTTTCAACAACAGGATATAAGTAAAGTGACGCACATAAAATAGGTTTTACGGGCATTTTTATTATCAACAATTAAATAAATCCTACTTTGACGATGCCTTCTTTATCAGAGGCTGTTACAACTGTTTATCAAGACGTGAGCGTCTTGTTACGTTGGGTTTGGCCAACAATTTTACGACGGCATTTATGACTTTATACGTATCGCATAGTTATTACTAGTATGTAGGTATACTGGATATGAATACGGTTTTCCTTGAATATTACATTTCCTCTTAATCTTTAATTAAATCTTTTGTTTTTCTCATTTAATTATTATTATGTGTTTACACACGTACTCAATTCATTTGGTCAACGTGACTATATTGGCAGTGTTTCACTATATATATATATATATATATGATGGGTTCGATTCCCACTGAGGGTAATGATTATACTTAAATTATTTTCATTTCATGTCATTGTGTACAATATAAAGCGCGGTGTTGAGCTCCGTCACTCGACACGCAATGTCTCGGATTCAGGTGGAAAGTGGAGTGGGGGGTCTTGACCCTAAGTTCTCTCTGACTACTAAATAATGTATGGAATTCGTACAAAAGTTAGGCGATTCTCGCTTTATCCGGAGAAAAGTAAAGAAACTTCACAAAGCAAATAATAATTTATTGTTATTTATGAAGCCCAGTGATTAATTGATTCATTGATTATTTTAATTCGTTAGTTTCATTTCAATGTGGTTTCATATAACTGTCATTTAAGAAGTAAGAAGTTTTATATGAGGTCAAATCCTATTAGAAAGATTTTTTTATTATACGTGTAATATAAGCGTAGTTCGAAGGCCGATCCTTACTTGGAAGAATATATAAATTATTTTTATTTCTCTATGGCAAAACAAAGCAATGTCTTATAATCAGACGGAAAGCAGAGAACGCAGTGTCTTGACACTGGGTTCTCTCTGAAAAAGTGTAAAGTTCATACAGGCATTTTCCCGGTCAAAATAGAAAAAAATAATGACTGAAACGAAAAGTGAAGAAAATATTGACAATAAATAGGGTCTTAATACGTCACAGATAAACACATAATAAAAAAAACAAAACTATACAGTAATATGTGAAACATATACAAACATACATTCTGTTTTATTATACTACAGATACAAGACCTCGTTCAAAGCTATAAATTATAATCGAAAAAGCAACCTCTCGAATCGCTAAAAATGTGAAAATTATAGCGCACTCCACACGTCAGTTGCCGGTATATATTATACCATTTACGACGTTTTCAACCATAAAAACTTTTAGTGGGCGTTATAAAAGTTACATTTTTTGTTCCACAGCTGATATGTTCCGGATATTTTATTAATAAAGTGATTGTGAATGGTTGTATGTAAAGTAAGTTTATGTGTGACATTGTATTAATCGCATAGTGGCAGCGTGTTTTTATTGGATGTCAATACAAAATTATTACTGCAATTAAATTTGTTTTGTTCAGCTTTACGTTATGCCGCAAGGCTGGGGTGTACAGAATCTAGTGTCAAGACACTCCGTTCTTCACTTTCCGCCCGAAATCAAGACATTGTGTGTCGAGTGGTGGAACTCAACGTCGCGCTTTGTCTTACGTAAACCAGAGCGGAGAAAATAAAATAATTTAAACATATTTATTGCCCCGAGTTGGAATCGAACCCACAATCAATCGCGTTTTCAGTCAGACGCTGTCCCACTTCGCCACGATTTAATTTTTGATTTATGGAATTAAATTTGAAATCTGACTACATATCAGTAATATTTGTATAATAACATTAATTATTGTGTTGCTAATAAATTAAATCGATTAACATAGAAATTTTGCAAATTGCTACAAAAAAACAATACTTAGTGTATTCTATATAGGAAGCTTATAACTCACCAGTAGCAATATGAACTCACAGCCGTCGTATTACCAAGTATTACCATTCGTAAAATATGTTTTAATATCCAAAAACACGATGCTATGGACCGAAAAACCACAAATAACGTTAATTAAACTGTCATCATGACAGATGACAAATACAAAAAAGCAAAAAAGGTAATGGCACACAGCTGACAGTCTAATAATCGATTTGCGTTTCATTTCCTAAAATTGTCACACTAGCGGCTACAAAACCTATTATCATGGATATAAAACTTCACTTGTATGAATTACTGATTAGGTTAATCCAAACTATTTATGAGGAAAAAATGGGAAAATTATAACTTAATGACTTAATAATGGAAAAGAAGATAAGAAAATTTAAATACATATTTTTTTTAAATATTCATTAATGCAAATAAGCAATGATAACATATATTTTTTTTAACATTTTTAAAAGTATTATTTGCACACTAAGGAAATTGAAAATTACATATTTAGAAGACGTATAAAAATTTGAACGCAGTGGGATTTGAACCCGCGCCTCTTGATCGGTTTTCAATGTTTCAGTATAAAAAAATATATACGTTATCACGTTTTCTAAATAATAATAAGTCTTTTTCAATGATAAAATAGTTTTTTCTAAATATCAAAAACGATATAAAAATTACTTTAGATAATTTTCCCGAAACAATTTGAAAATAAATTGCCCAAACATACAAAGAATTATCATAACAATAACTTAACAAAGTCCAAAAAAAACGTTACAAAAAGCGTTAGTGTCATGAAATTTTTAAAATGGGCACTCTTTAATACGACATTTACCCTCCATAATGACCAGAGCCGCAATATGAGTTTCAGATGTACAAAACACCTATGAATAAAGCTGATTTATGAGGATATAAATTTGAAAACGGGCTGTACGGTACGGAATGCGTCTATCGCCATATTTCAAAGTAATGCCCTTGTTTAGGTTTCTGAATGTTGACTTAGAACATCGAACTGTGCGAATTTCGGAATTGTGTGCCCGATGGGTAATATTTGTATTTTGATTTCCACGCTTGATTATGCATAGCAATGCCATAACCATACCCTATGGAACCATGACACTCTGTTCTCCACTTTTCATTTGAATTCGAGATGTTACTTAATGATTGGCGGAACTCCACGCCGGGCTTTGTTTCATTGTATTTGCGTTATTGTAAAATTTTGAAATCTATAGCAAATAGCAGAGTTAAACGCCGCACTTGTCTCCAAATGATCTAAGGTACAACTACCACTAAAACAATATTTATTACCCAGCTAGAAGTCACAAATAAACGCTAAACCAATTCAAACAGATATACAGAAAACAAAAATATGAAAACGAACGTAAAATACGCCGCTTAAAAGCGATACTCGTATATCAAGCAACATTCATAACCAAATGTGGGTAGTTTACACTAGACCGAATGTACCTGCGAGTGCAATATCCGTTCCCAGTTCATATCCGTTGCTCACTCTACATCTTGTGTGTCTGGTTTAAGTGTTGAAAGAAAAGAGATCTATCCTGCTACTTTATTTTTCTTTATAGAAAACGTTAAACAAATGAACGTATTGGGACTTAAACCTGCACGTCTTGCAAAACTGTCCAACGACAACACGGTTTTCGCGGGTAATGTTTATACGTTTAGTTTTTTGTTTTGTTTTTCCTATCCTAAGTGTGTAAATAACACTTGAAAATACAAAAAAATATATTGTAAGAAAATCAAGGAACGACAATTCATCAAGTCGTCAATCCGTTGACAATACTTAAGAGGTTTTTACCTGATGTCCTTACCGAAACGATCGGGATAAAGTAATTTTAAGCGTGTATTTTTTTTAGCTTGTAAAATTAATATTTGGTCACTGTTCCTAGTTTTTTATAAACTTTACTGGTGCTGGTGCAAATATACATATATTTTTTCATTTTAACGATATTTCGCACAGCTGTATGGTTAGAGATGTCATTCAGACATTTCGTGTTTCGTGGCGGAACTCAACGCCGCAGTTTGTCTTATCAGTGCGGGGAAATGAAAGTAATTTTAAAATTAAATCATTCCTCAGAGTGAAGAACCCACAACCATCGTATATACAATTAAATACTTAGACGTCCTTTATAAAAGATAAAATACGTAAATTAAAACTTTTGCCCATCTCTTCTGACTTAGACGTGAGCAGTGAGATAGTTGTGGTAGGTATATTAAGGAAGGTAGGCGTTTGAAATGTATTCGCTATAAGCGGCCGACGCTAAAGAATTCGTTGATAATACTTTACTTCTTACAACGACAAAGATTCTAACATTGTCAAAAGTTGACTTTATATTCTATTAGTAAGAGGATTTATTCAAAAAAGTTTTTATTTTGCATTGCAGTATAGGCACAGAAAACCTAGTGTCAAAACACTCCGTTCCCCTTTTCCTGCTAGAGATATTGCGAGGTAAAATTCAACGCCGCGTTTACTTACCAGAGTGGTAATGAGAATGTATACAAATAAATAAAATTGAACTGTCTGTTTTTTATATAAAAAAACTGCATTTTACTTAAAGCAAATATGTATGTATACACGGTACATTTACAAAAATAACATTTTTTACAATTTTGTCTGTCACGGCTGGATCAATTTGGGCAGGATCTTTTCTGGCAGATAGTGGATGAAATAAGCAGTAACTGAGGCTACTTTAATTTTGGAATTCCACGCGGACGAAGTCGCGGGCACAGCTAGTAATTTGAATTTAATTAATAATAATCATTTCTCCAAATAGGAACCAACAACCAATAGGGATTTTTCAGTACAGTCCCTGTCCTACGGCAGCTGTGCTGCGCCAAGATAGCTAAAAGACTCTGTATCAAATACTATTGGCAGATATATATTGGGAGATATATATTGGGAGATATATATAGCGGTCAGAGCGCTTGAACGATTTTCAAGAGGCGCGGGTTCTAATCCCGCTGCGTTCAAATTTTTATACATTTTCCAACGTCACGCTGTGTGCCGACCTGAGAACTATGCCGGAACAATATGCCTTGATATTTCTGTTCCTGGAGCAAGACCCCCCGGACGCCCAAGGCAGCGATGGCTGGATGTCGTGAAGCAGGATATGAGAGCCAACGGACTAACCACTGAGGATATCAAAGATCATGCAAAGTGGAGGAGATTAAGTAGGAAGGCAGATCCTGGCTAGGTAAGAAGAAGAAAATTGTAGTAACCTATCTAATAATTGTATTTTATTATATTTTACTCTATTCTTATAGTATTTTAATCTATATTTAAATTAAAATAATTGAAATATTATAATTTCTTCGAGAAGAATCGTCGGTGCCCGTATGACTACAGTCACGTCACTGTGATGGCGTCACTTAAATTTACTAACTTAGTACTTAATTGTCTAAAATTTATCTCTTCGTATTATTTTCTTTTAACAAATTATAAGATCACTTATCGACTAAAACCATTTTAAGGCCATCTTGGCGCAGTGGGACAGCCTGAGTGCAAACGCGATTGGTTTTGAGTTGCATCCCAACTCAGTAATTATATTAATTATTTTAATTTTTCTTGCTGTAGTACGGTAAGGCGCGGCGTCTCAATTTCTGACGTAAAGCGGAGAACGGAGTATCATGATACTACATCGTCTTTGTTTACACTAGCTTTTCTCTGTGTAAAAAACAGTGTGTAGCTGCAAAAATATATAATTGAGACATCGATCTATCAAATTAACACGAAAAACTCCTAAATTGAGGTTCTTATACAGTAGTCATAAGAAAAAAAACGTGAGCCTATTAATTCTTGTTGGCAGTGGGATCTTTATGGCGGCAGTTTGCGGCTTCTGAGAAGTCTCGAGGGAAATTAGAGAAGACGTTGCAGCAGACACTACAAAATACCTAATTTTGAAGTTTTAAACAGCCATGGAATGGCCGGCCGGTGTATGCCTTCTTTTTAATGGTCGGTGACAAATAAAAACTACCTCGCCGTTCCTTCTATTTGGTTCTTTGGAGCATTTATTGCTGTACGATAAAAGTTAAGACGATAGTGACGTAAGCTGTTCACTTAATATGGACTTTGTTATTTCTCGGGATACCATATTTTTCAGAGAAGGGTATTCTTTTAATAAGGTTCTCTACCTAATTAGAAAATATATGTCTAATTATGAAAATAGTCTAATTATGAAAATAGTTAGTTTAGTTTAATTATAGTTATTCAACCAACTTAATAAAACTGTTATTTTATAACAATTTTTCGAACATATTTCAAATCAATTTAACTTTTTTATTTATGAACCAGCCCTTCTGACCCCTGCCGACCCACAGATAATTAAAATAAAATAAATATTATATGTTAAGGGAAGTGTACCAAAATACAACAGTTCAAGCTGCATTTAAAATTAGTTCATCAGTTTCTGAGATTAGCGTGCAGGAACGCACAAATAAACAAAAAAAAATTAAAAACCATTGTTTTGGAATGTATTACATTGATAAATGCCAACAATAATATTTTTTCTCATATATTTCCCATGACAGACCACGAGCAGTTATATTTTTATAATATGTATAGATTTATCTTGCTAGTTTTTCGATTAATATAAAAAACATTTAAGTATTACATTAATTATTATATATTTCTTCGTAAATATTCTTAAAATAAATTATGTACATTTAAATTACATTACAGAGCAGAGGTTGAAAATATTTTTAAACATTGACAATATAAAAAATTATAAAGTGTCAAGTTCGTTCGCTAGAGAGAATACCATCTGCGGTGGCTCCCTAATATTAACCAAGAAGGATAGTGTGTAAGTCGCGACAGGACATAGTGGTTCTCACAGTCGAACGTACTATTAAATGGTCCTGTGTTGAGTTCAACAGTATATCATAATTCATATTACACTTATGTGTACCAACCTCCATTAGGTCACTTTGAAATATTTGAAAACAAAATGGAGGATCCTCTAAAAATACAATGTAAAAGTAGTATATATTATTATTATTAGTAGGTGATTTCAATGTTGATATATTGCTGAACAATACCTAAGGTGTTCGTTTTTTAAATCTATATAAATCATATAATTTAATAAATATTTTCAACAGTAATATTACAAAAAGTTCAGCAACTTTTATAGATAACATCTTCTGTCGCTTTGACGTAAAGGACAAACTCAAAATAAATAATTTGAGGCTGATCATTGTGGATTAAAATAGTAGTCACTAGCAATTGAATAAAAATATTTAACGATAATGTTAAGAGTAAAATACCTAAGATAGACACTTGCATTGAAAATCCAAATTAGTATTATTATAATATATTTAATTTCCTTTTAAATTAACTTAATGTACAAAAACTTTACAACTAAAATCTTTTAACAATAATTTAAAAAAACGATTTAGTGACTGCGCAACCATAGGGGTATACCATAGTAGAAATAAAGCTTGCTGAGGCATGGCAGTATTTTCTCCAAGATATTTAAAAATGTTTGCATCCATGCAAAATCTATATATTTTAGAAACGAAATCTTAAATTCAGAAAATAAAATAGGTACAACGTGGGACATAATAAGTAGTACAACGGGGAGGTTAAAAGTTTGTAATAAACCGGTAGAATTAAAAATAGATAATAAGTTAATAAGTAAAGATCTAGAAGTGGCAAATTACTTTGCAGAAATATCAGTTAAAGTAACATCCTCGTTAAAATAATCTCCGTCAGTTGCAGTTAAGTTATTGCAAAATAATACTAATCGTTGAAATAAAAAAAATAGTTTGTATCACGTCACACCAAAAGCCGAAACTCTTAAAACTCTTTGTCGTAAAAAAGATTGATGATTTATGGGCTATATATGTAAAACTGCTGAGCTCTATAATATCAAACATCGCACCCCAGTTAGCCATGATATTTAATAAGTATGTTGACAAAGGTATTTTTTCCGAACTTATGAAAAATAGCCAAGTAGTTTCATTATTTAAAAGTGAACAAAATAATGAACCAAATAATGGAAGACCTGTATCTGTATTACAATCACTGATTAAAATTTTCGAAAAATATAGGCTTAATCAGCTGTCTGATTATTTAACTGATAATAAAAATGTTCATAAAGCGTAATATGGTTTTACTAGAAGCAGATCTACCGCAGATGCAGGGGTTGAGTTTCTGAAGTACACCTATAATGATTGGGAGAAGTCACAGAATGCAATGGCAGTTCTTGTGATTTGTCTAAGGCTTTTGAATGCGTGCACCACGACACACTATTGCTTAAACTTAGTCACTATGGAGTCCACGGTAACGCTCGTGATCTCATTGCTTTGTACCTTACTAACAGGATTCAGCGTATTGCTATTAATATTGAAAAGTTGTCCGGTTGCTGTACTACATGTATGGATGGATGTACCACACGGCAGATTTTAGAATCAACGGCACAGATTGAACGCGAAGGTAACTAAATGTTACTATCCCCAATGTGAAGAGACAAAAGCTTAACTTCAGTCTCAATAATTATATCATACACTATAACTCTGGATTCGAAACGTCCATGGGGCGTCCTGTTTACCTTTGCGAGTAGACTGAGCTCCGTTGCGTGCGCTGTTAGAAAAGATAGACAGTTTACAGACATTGCGTATATCTTATCCTATCCTACTCTTGGACAATGCTGCACATATTGCAACAATATTTGTAATTCAAAAAAAGCCGTGCTGGCTATTTACAGCATGGGAGCTCGGGATTCTTTGCGAGAAGTTTTTTAGAACGGGTACGTTTCACAATATATCTACAACAATATTTTGTTTATCCCCAAAAATATACACGATTATTTAAAAACCATGAATTCTCGGTATAAATACAAGTATAGAAATAAGCTGATTAATCCAAGTTTTCGCCTTCAAAAGGTGAATAAATCATTTATCTCACAAGGTATACGTATGTATAATAAAATTCCACAAATAATTTCGGACTTGCCACTTTAACAATTTAAAATCAAGATTAAAAACATATTATTGAGGTAAGTATATTATTCTGTCCAGGAATACTATTCTGATGTTAATGTGCGGAATTAAATGTTATTGATGCTCACTCGGGAGGCTAATGATAGATATGAAGTTATTGTTAACCTATATTTGAAAAGAGCAACTGTTGAGTTTCTTGCCGGCAGAACTTCCGAGCCGGTGGTGTAAGGACTGACAATACTGACATTTTATGTTAATTAACTAACTAACCTATTTGAATATTGAATTTTGATTTTGATTTTTAATAACACTTGGGATTTACATATCACTATGACCTCAATTGGTTTTCTAATTAATTCTAATTCTATATTTGGGTTACAAATTAATTAAAAGTCTATAAAAAGCCAAACTCATTCTTGTTGGAATTCCAGACAGAGTTTCAGATTAATATCATGCTATGTTCAAAATTTTTAACAAAATTTCTAGTACTTAGTAATAAATAGTTGTAGTAGAACTTACGAATAACTGTGTAAATGACACGTTTAAATAAGACAAATATTATAGAAAACGTATACAAATTAATAACGAATATCTTAATTTAATAAGAACATAAATAAAGCTTAAAAGTTTAGAGCGTTAAGACGATTGCCAAGATGCGCGGGTTCTAATCCAGCAACATTCAAACTATCATACATTTTTGTGTAATGCTTTAACTATTTAAGCACTACTCAGAATGAAATCAGAAAAAAAAACCAACAATTGTGTTTATATATTTTCTAATTTAAAACAAATAATATTTATTCAAATAATACAACATTATTATTTTTATTCATTACAGAAAAAAAGATACGTTATGAAGAAATTACCAGCGACCGGATCTCCTAAATCATGCTCCTTCACAAATTCGTTGATATCGAACATAGATGTGTTCGTTAATACACTGTAACAGATAATACATAAAGTAACTGTAAATACTAGATATCGAGACCATCGTGGCGCAGTGACAGAATTAGACTGCAAATGCAACTAACTGTGGGTTCGATCCCCACTCGGAATCATCGAATCAGAATGATTATCCATTCTCTCGGACTACCCTTCTAGGCGGGAGGGAAGCTGCAAAAACATGATGTGTATGTCATCGTCATAATAAACTTTACAACTCTGAACATGCGATAGTTGTGGATTCAATTTCCGTTCGGAGAAATGTTCATATTCAAATGTTGGTCGTTTATTTGCCAAAGTTAGATATGCTGCGGGTGTCTGCTATTACATATGTAAAAATGGACAGAATGTGGAGAATTCGGAATCTTTTTATAATTATTTATTTAATTATTTATAGTTTATGAACCTCTTGTTAGGCAAACAACAAAGTGCGATTAGCAGCCGACCACTACAGATAATTCATAATATTTTAATAAATAAATAAGAATGTCTCTCTCTCTCTGCAAGTTGACAGAATGAGAAAATAGAATAAAACATAATTACCTGATTTTCATTTCAAGCGTAACATTTAAGGCTTGTTTTTGTTCGTATACGAGGAATATATTACGATTTGGCCTACCACATACAGGGGGTAAATAATGCGAGTAAGCTGCAAGTAAATCTCCTCCTAGATCATTGTCCCCCGGTATGTTCATCCTCAGACCACTTAAAAACGCATGATTGAAGTCACCAGTTTGTACTCCATTTACGTCTGGGTCTGTAAGAAAATAATTGTTAAATTTGCGATTTTTGACAGTTATGTTTCTTTTATTATTAAAGAAACGGGTAAACGAAAGAAATGGGAAGCTAATGAATAGATAAATAATAGAAACATAACCTAATGGTTACCTTGGCCCATGAACACATAACAACAGAGGAGTTGTAGATCCGTTGCCAACTTTAAGTGTGTCTGAACACTCGTCACTTGGAAGCGCAAAGTTCATAGCGCTCGGGAGGAAGGTCATTTCACAATTTGCACGTTCATGGGAAAAAACATTTTGGGGCAAATGCACATTAGATGCAAATCCATGTCTCTACGTCGTGCAAATAATATTCATACACTAGCTCTGTGGCGGGAAGTACTAGGTATAAGATGGTAAAAAGAAGAAAGTGGTACCAAACCAAAGAAAACTTCAAACACACCGTTCATAGACGGTAGATTCACGAGATATGTACAACGTCTCTCCGTATGCTTAAGGATCTGAGCTTGAGTTGAGGGTAGGTTAGGGTCATTCGAACTGTCCGGCATTAATTGTGTATACGAAAATCAAATTAGTGCCCATTATCCTCCCTATTATGCCGTTATAGGTAGTAACTTTAATTCGCACTCAACATTACAATGGGTGGAAATTACTAAAGGTTTAAACGTTTTATGTAATTTTAATACAAAATTATTATATTACACTGAGTTCAGTAAATATTTATGATACGATCTATAAATACAAGCTTTGCTACCACTATCTATAAGTAAATATATCTTTTCTTTCTTTATAAATATATAATGATGAAAGTATATAAAGATATTGAGATTTTACTTCTTGAAAGGATAAAAAAGTGTTGAATAGAATGAATTTACGGTGTAAAGTCTATATCATACAACAATATATACATATAACAATATAAACGAGATAAATATACACGAAAGTAATCTATTATTATACGCGATTGGTTGAAGATGCGACACCAACTCGGAAAAATAAATATTAAATAATTTTAATTTCCCCTCCCTGATGAGTATCGCCACTCAACAAGCAATGTGTCTAATTTGGACTCAAAATTCGGGGACTCGGTTCGGTTCGGAGTTCGGAGTCAAACTTTCCGTCCGAATTAAACAGGTTGCTTGTTAACTACGGAGGAACTTGACACTTAATTCAAAAAACTACCCTGATATGCTGAATAAGACTATACTAATTATGACATAGCTACACTTACTTATATAGATGACCGTATAAAAGGAATCGGCATTGTAGTTCCAATAGATGAACGGCACATACCCAACTTTAAATGGATATATGTAATTACCGTAGTTAACGACTGAATTATCATAAAACTTAACCTGAAATAAAAGAACACTTGTATTATACAAAACTAATATTAGATTTGCAATTCCAAGAATAGGTAAGATAATAAATTTAAATTATATATTTTCCTGCATTTTTCCTCCACGAAACAACACAATGTCTCGGATTCGGGTGAAAGTAGAATGTGTCTTGACATTAGGAAAGAAGCTGTCGCGCCAGCAGTATGATTATAAATAGGATCGGTTGTAGATTCTATCCTCACTCGAGGTAGTGATTATATTCAAATTATTTTCATTCCTTTGCTTTGGTTAGACAAAGCATGAAATTCAATTACGCCACTGAACATGTCATGTCATGTCAACAATGTATCGAATTTAAAAAGTGAGAAGATATCTTGATACTAGCGTTTCTCTAAAAACCTTTGTTAAATTAGCTAAGAGTTGTTAGATTTGCTAATCATAAAGGTCAACATATTTAAATTTCACGTTTCAGCATGCCCCAAGCGCACTATCCGACTAATCTATACGTCTATGTTTATTAGCTTCTCTTCGTCTATGTCTATTAGTTACCATTTTAATTTTCAATGTTTTAGTTCAATGTGCTTAGGATAAAAGCCACGAACAATATAAAATTTTGTTAAAATTCTTGTCGCAGCCGAATCATCTTGATTGAGTACAGCTTCCTGTTAAATTGATAATACTAATACTTACAGATAACTTCTCAGTGGGAGCATATGGTATAATGTGTGGTACAATTGCGTACGATTCAAAAGCTCTGATAACATAGTTAGCATCATCGGATTCTGAAGAAGAACTCGAAGAAAACTTTGTAGAGCAAGAGGATTGTTGCGTATCATGTTCCACATCCGTATTAGAGCTTCCACTGACAACGGACACCATCAAAATAGTCATAAAATACATTGTCAATTCCATGATTATTTTTATTTCGTCCTGCGAAATAAAATAATTATTTGAAATATCATTAAAAATGGTTTTACTAGAGATATTTATAATTTCTGCTCGTTGTTGCGCAGTTGGGGCAAGTCTGACTGTCAGATTCAAATTTCATCCAGTGAAACGATTGTATATAAATAATGTACACAATTTAACAGGCAATATTAACAAACGTATAATAAAAGAGATGCGATATATAGATATTTTCAGATCAGATATAAGGATATTTTTAGTAAGATAATTGTTATTTTAAACAGGTTAAAAATGAAAGAGGTTAAATAGAAATTGTCAGATAAATAGCATAAAATAAGAAGAAACTTCTTAGTCCTATGTAGTAGATCCCATGGTGCCCATCACGATGAAGAGAGTAGAAGCTTACGAAGTACCAGGGAGTTGCAACACAAGTGTTGGCTTAGGGAGTCCCCTTGAAAATGGGCATTAACATTCGCCTCTACAGTCCAAGCTGTCTCTACCTAACCACTGTCTATATTTATTATACTTACGGTATTTAAAAAGCTACTACGAAATTATTTCGTAACTCAAGTAAATTTAAATTTAGGAAGAAAAAACACTTACAAACTCCTTATATACTCATAAGCATTCTTCTTACACAGTTAAACTTTATGAAATGTTAATATTTTATAAATAACTAAGTTTATATAATAAAGACACTAATAAGATAAGATATGTAAATTTTATGTATACTGATACAGATATTGAACTGGTGAAATATTACTGGATATGTAAAACAAGTATTTATGTATTATTTTTACATTTAAATTGATTTAGATATAACTAATAACGATATGATGGTTTTATTATCGCAAACTTATTTTCACTAGACATTCATTTTTGATAGACTAAAGATGCAGTGCGGACGTATGTATACAACTGCTGTAGGTCCCACTTTGGTATTTCTTGTAAAAGAATATTTTAAATATCCGTATTTTAAAACAGATTTATTCAAGTAATTACCCCAGTACCTGTGTTTCTTATTATACAATCAAATTTAAATTTAAAAGGGATATGATATAAAGATACTGTTATGTAATCCTAACGAACACAAAGATTAGCTTTCTGCATCTGGAAATTAGTTAATAATAACTACTATACAAGAATGACTATGAAAAACAGTCATAAGCTGATAAAAAGTTATGTCGCTAGCTAGTCTTTTCATTTGGCTTGCCAATAACGACAACATTACGAATTACAAAATCCGTAATACTCATTTGAAAGATTGGCTATTTTCAAAGCGTTTTCTTCAGGTTCTTACAGAGAAAAAAATATTAAATTGATTTTATATTTTTTCTATTTAGTCTCTATTGTTTTCTTCCTTAAGTATATTTCGCACAAAAACCTAGAGTCGTATCCTTTTAAAGAAATTGGGTATTTGGTGGCAGAAGCCACTGACATATTTATTCATATCAAATCATATTCTCTGAAGTCAAATATATGTTAAAATAAAATACAAGTTATACTCGAATAAAACATCAAATTACTTTAAATAATATATTTAACTGATGTTTATACAAACATTATAACAAAATCAACATTTAGGTTGCGCTGGAGTACAGAACGGGACGGAAATGATGATAAAGTTCCCAGCCATCGGATAAGTCAGGTTGTAGAAGTTGAGGAATTTGGCAAGATATATATATATATATATGCTATATATATATAGGTATCCCAATCTGGTAAGACAATATATTAGACGCGGTTATGAAGTATCGCATAGCGAAATAATCGCAATGTCTGATGAATGAGTATTTTCACATTTACCAACATGAACTAAAGTTTTGATTATTTTATAAATTAATTTGGTAGCAAGATATAAAAAAATATATTAATGTATAAATGTAGATTAAAGATAATTCACATTAATTCTAACTAACTATTATTTTGGTTTATCTTAGGCACTGATATATAGCAGGAAAAAAAAAAAAACAATCTTGTCTAGATATCATATCAATATCAAATATTTAGATTATCAGTTCTTTCCTAGCCCGTAATTTGAGAGCGGCATCAGTAGATTTTTTTAAATTTGGTTAGGTAGAGAGAGACCTACTCTTAGGTCGCAAGTCCCAGACACTGATTCGAGTTTTTTTTTCTGCAACGCGATGGGCACCTGCATGCTGATTACCTGAAATGCCTTAGCATTCCTATCTAGAATAGAGAATCATAGTTCATTATTTTTTTTAAATTACCTTACCTAATCATCAACTCTAATGAAACGTCAATATGACTGTCCTGCTCATACACGAGGCCCACTACTCGCTGTCCAGGGGACCCTGGTTGCGGCCAAATGGTCAAAAATGGACTTAAGATGTCACCCGCGCTTATGTTATTTTCTGGTATATTTACAACCATTGTTATAAGAACCACATAATTATATGTTCCAGAAGTTTCATGATTAAAATCAGCATCTGGAAATCTAATTTTAGACTTTTTGAGCAGATTATCTTTGAATTAAAAGTGCAGATATTTCTGGTCAACCCACTTAATACTTAGAAGGTTGACCATAAATATATTTGTTTTTTTTAACATATATATATATATTATTTTCTTTTACATAACAAGAAGGCCATTCTTAATACCTGATTAATTTTCTACTACATGTGTTATATACTTTTAATAAAATGACCGTACCCTCAATTTCATTGACCACTTGCATTTATTTATTTTTTTTATTACATATGCAAGGCAAACGAGCGTTCGGGTCACCTAATGGTAAGTGATCACCGTCGCCTGGTAGGTCATTCCACAGTTGAGTAGCACGTGGAAGGAAATTCCTACGAAACCGCACAGTATTAGAGTGCCACGTATCCAGATGATGAGGATGATATTTCAGTCGGTTACTTACTGTGCGGTTCCGGTTCGGTGTACAGTTCCCCAGAACACTCCCCATAATAAATGCGGTAGAGAACCCACAAAGAGGAAACGTCTCTACGCAACGCCAAAGTGTCAAGACTTTCTTAGATAATTGGGTCCTTAACGATTCGAATGGCTCTACATTGTATGCGATCAAATGGATCAAGCTGATACTGAGGTGCACCAGCCCAGACATGAGAATAGTACTCCATGTGAGGCTGAATTTGGCCCCTATACAGGGCCAATCGGTGTTTGGGCGTAAAGTACTGTCTGGCTCTATCAATGACACCCAGCTTCTTCGAGGCCAACTAGGTCTTGCTTTCCAGATGATCGCGATACTGGCAGTCACTCAAAACGTTAAGGCCCAATATGCTGATTCTGGGCGTGGCTTTAAGAGGAGTATTCTCGAAAACTGGCGACAAGGCAGATGGGGCTTGCTTAGTGGTTAACGCGCAAACTTGTATCTTCTGGGTGTTAAATTGAACTACTAGTTCAACTAGGTTCCTTTCACCTCATAAGGAGGCATTCCCGAGGGATGCCTCAACAGAAGAGACAAATTTACTTATAAAACACAAACTTTAAAACTGGATTTATTGTTATGTTATAGCTATTTTCACTTATTTTTATTAATTGAAAAGTATAAGAAATTCGACGTAACTGGACAAAAGTTATGGTTTGGTGATCATATGACTTGAATGTTTTTTAAGAGGCGCGGGTTCGAGTCGCACTACGTTCAATTTTTACACTTTTTTAAAAATGAATGGATTAATTTTATTTTTGACACTTAATTTAATATCGTGTTACCTCATATCCTTTTATCCTATCAATCTTCTTAGTATGTTCTCCATACAATATAACGCTGTCCAAGTGATTGGTGCTTAACTGATATATTGGAAAGAAAATTAAATATTTGAACGGACTGAAATATTAAAAATGACTTACTTATATACATCAATGTATACAGTGAATCAGGATCAGCTTTATAATGTACAAAAGGAGGGTATACTTTTGTATCGGAGAAATGAGTACCCGAGATGGCGTCTTGTGTGCCAATTTTTACCTGAAAGTAAGAGTTTACGTAATATATGATACCTTATTGATTGAAATTTAATGTATATCAGGGTAGCCATAGAGACCACCCACTGTCTAGGACACCGTTCCCCACTTACTGCCCGAATTCGGGATATTGGATGTTGGTAGATGAAACATAACGCCACGTTTGTCTTATCACTAGAGCGAAAAAATTAAAATAAATTGAATATTATAGTTTATAGTGTAGGTGGATATATAGTTTCTAATGTATATATTTTTTGGTGAAATAATACTCCTTTATAATTTAAATAATATAATCCACGACACACTATTGTTCAGAAGGAGAAGAAAGTAAATAGAGTACACAGAACACAAACTCGACATTAACTATAATATAAAATAATCTTATATAATAATACGGAATATTATCGCTATAAATTATAATCAGCGACTTCACAAGATTGAGCTGTTACATTCAAGTTATAAAATGCTCCTTGCAATAATGCAACTTACTAGCGGTGGCGAGCGCGAGGCGAGCCATCAGCTGGACGTTGATTTTTTTATATTTGCTACTCGTATGCCAAGTGTTTGCCATAATATTTATATTTTATATTATCTTATAAACTATTCCAAATATGTTATATTATTGTTATTTGTTAGTGTACTTGTACATATATTTAAAATATGTAATGTACATAAAATGTTTGTAAAATGTTTGTGTTGATTGAGAGTATTCCACAAGTACCTCCGAGTGGGGAGCGGCCCTACAACCAATTGCATTTGCAGCTAGACGTTGTCCCACTGCGCCACGATTGCCTGAAAAAAAAAACAAGACTTACCGATAAAAAAATCATGGGAGAGTTGGGAATGATCTGTGGCACAATCATATATTTGTGGAAAGCTTCGACAATGACGCCCTCACTTGGTGTTTCGCAGGAATTAAGTGAATTTGCTTTTGTTATCGTAATAAGCAGAAATAATAATATCTTCAGATAATGCAATCTTATAAATTCTTTGTTTGCCTGGTAAAATTAAAAAAATACATTATGGCTCCTGCTTGTATACACAATGATCATGCAATTTAATTCCTTGATAAAATAAGCGTTGTAGTTCGCAATTTCATTTGCGTGGACTTCATGACTCTTTCCTTAATACTTTTTTAAGCTTCGTAGTTTTGAGTTTAAAGTTAATAAAAAATCGCCTATTTTTGTGTTCCAGTAGGAATTTAGAGGAAAACTTAATTTTTTTAAATGTCGACTTAGCTATAGAACTTATGGCTTATCGGTCAGACCGCTTTGGCGGTTTCGAAGAGACGCGGGTTCGGAAAGCTTCTGGTAGAACTGACAATAAATAGTAACATTTTATGTTAATTGACGATCCAAAATAGCCTATTTTAATAATGAATAAAGAAAATAATTTTGATGATGAATCTCGCTTCGTTCAAATTTTTATAGGTTTTCTAAAAAATGTGTATAAATAACACTTCCAAAATATTCTAATAATATAATTACTTTTAATAAGATAACTAAAATTTTAATGTTTCTACATTACTTCTATACGATGCGTATGTAGAGTTTACAGACAGTCATTTATATGTAAGTTAACATTATCTATAGAATAATAAAACAGTAATAGAATATAAATCTATGATTTAAAAAAAAATCACTCTTTGTCTGTATGTGTATTTGCCTGTTTGTACGCGCATAACTTAGGAACTACTATACTGATTTGAATGAAAGTTTTTTATTGTTGCTTGTAACACGGGGCCGGGTTCAGGGTAAAATTGATTCTGAAGAGAGACAACCGGATATAAAATAGTAATAGGTAAACTAAAAATTAACTAAACTGTAGGAGATTAATAAATGGCTTTACAAAAACTGTTCAATTCGATAGGGATATGCCATTGACCTACATAATAACTAAATATCTGAAGCATTTGATGAAGAACTATAATATTCCAGCTAAACTATAGGAAAAAATAAATGCCGTGGTATCGAACTACACTTTTTGTTTGGAAGGTCTCAAACATCTGATGTGAACTTGATAATAATACCAATAAAGAAATATTTACCTAAAAATAGTTTGTTTCATTGCATATAAAAAGCAAAAGAAAGCAATTTATTATAAATATAAGCCCCAAGCGGGATGTGAACTCGTATAGCATTGAACCGTACAAAACAAATGTTTAATTAATCAACAATAAGCTACTCTAAATATTCCAGACAATTTAGTGTGATATCATTTTATTTAAAAAAACATAAGTTTTATCGATTTTTATATTACTCAATTTACTTATCATATAACTTATGAAAATAAGCTATTTTGATAAGAAATGTCGTTTCAAAACCTGTATAATTGTATAACAAGTAGTCAAAGAGATGTATAGAGGTGCATACTATTTAAGTGGAGATACCTATATAGAATTATTACTAAGAGGTAAGTTAAAGTAAACGATCGAGACCACTTATTGTGTAAGTAATGTTAGGAATTTATATAATAAAAAATAATAATTACACAAAGTTATTTTAAATAGACAATTGTGGCTACTAAACGCTAATTTATTTCTGAGTTACAAAAATTGAATTAACTACTCAGTTTAACGCTGAAATAAATTAGTTTGTCTCTAGTTCTCTTCCATTTTAAATAATATTGAGTATCAGCCGCACTATATCTAAACTAAAATTATTATTTTAAAAGGAAACAATAAATTGTATTAAAAATCTTCTTAGTTCAATACAAATTAGTTTTTAGTCCATTTAGTTTATTGAAAAGGCGTACCATCCTGGCTAGTGTCTGACTTGTAGGTACATTCGATATTTAGTTCGGAAATGTTTAAATTTTGAATATTTTCGATTTTAATTATACTAAGTAGGGTTTTAAATCTTTGCCACCTACCCACAAATAAATGAATTTATTAATTAACATAACATAATTTTTAACATTTTTTAAAGTCATATTTAGAAAACGTATAAAAATTTGAACGCAGCGGGATTTGAACCCGCGCCTCTTGAAAACCGTTCAAGCGCTCTGACCGCTAAGCCATGCGTCCCACCTCCAGCTACGTTGAAATTCTTATACGCTTATTACAACTTATATTTGTTGTTAGCTTAGGATAGCATAAAAAGTGTTTTTTAATATATCATAATTTCAATAATTTCAGAAACTTTCAAAATGCAGATGCACTTTGTAACAATAATCCTGGTAGCGTATTTCGCTGTAGAGATGCATAGTTTGAAATCACTAACAAGTTTCTCCGTTGCAAAACTGTTCGAAGATGAATCGATTGTACCAAACATAATTTCCAAATCACCGCCTTCTATACTTAAAGTAAGTATTTTTTAAATCTATTCCGCATAGCACGGTAGGTAGAGAGAAACTACTGCTAAGACACACCACTTTTCGCCGAAATCCACGGCATTGCGTGTTAAATGGTGAAACTCAACGCCGCGTTTGGTCTTAGGTACTAGAGAAATGAAAATAATTTAAATACAAATAATCATTCTTTCGAGTGGATATCGAACCCGCAACCAATCGTGTTGAGAGGCAGGCGATGGCCCACAGCGCCACGATGTGAAAAGCGCCACGACGACAATGCCTCAATTAAATTAGGTACTATTGGAAAACAATTTGTTATAGTTTTTATGGAAGACTTAGGTGAATAGAACTTTTCACTTTCTAGCTCTAATTTCTTCTTTTATATGGTAAAAATAATTACGTACATACAAGCACATTTAAATAACAGGTTGAATATGAAACAGCTACAGCCGAGTTAGGCAATGATGTGTGCCCTTTAAGAACAATACTGCCGCCGGTCATATACTTTGATGTACAACCTGGATCCTACTATACATTTGTCTTTATTGGTAAGAAAATTGTTTTATCTGAACCGTTCTTAAGTTATTTGATATTCAAAAAATAAAAGAACTAATTTCTTATTATAAATAACGTTACTTAACTGTAGTCCAGATGGATAAAATTCCCGATCCCTCGCTTATTTAAGATTTATTTATCAATTGTTTTTGCGATAAGAATCGTTAAGTCTTTGTGATAAAGAATCGTTAAGCCAAAATTTTTAAGAAATCAATATATTGACTGTTGCTTCTCAATACATATTTGGAAATGTAATGTATAAAGGCATATTTAGAAAACGTGTAAAAATTTAAACGCAGCGGGATTTTTAACGTCTTCTAAATATGTCTTTTTCAATTTTCTTAATGTGCGAATAACACTTTAAAAAATGTTTAAAAAAAATGTAATATATGTTAAGATTGCTATGTGCATCATTTTAATACTAGAAATAGGCTCAAACTTACCGCGCTGTAACTTGTTTACATTGAATCCGTAATTCTTTCATGGGACAATGTGTACATTTACAATAGGATCCCAGAAAACGTCCGAGAGTGGTCAATATCATTATTTAAAAAAGTTGTGAAAAGTCGTTTGGGTGTTAAAAATTATTACCTAATTAATGATTTTATAAATAACTAGTGACCCGATCGCTGCTTCGCCCGCGTGAACTATAGCTGTTTAAAGATTTTGGCAGCCTTTTAAATAAAACAATGAAATACCTAACAAAAACTAAAAGAAATGGGGGACATAAGTAGCCTATGGTCATCCCTAGACCGTCAAGTGACGTATATAAATAACAGTCGGGTCGGCCGTGATGACGTCACATACAGACAGGCAGGGTTACTTTCTATACAACAAAACACTACTTATGCAACTGTTGAAATTGAAACTTGGGCCAAAAGTTGTAATAATTCCTTGTAGGTGGTAATTTTCAGATGTTTTAGAGAATTGTTATATTTGTTTCAGCTTAAAGCTTTTCTCTTATTCCGAGACGATCCAATTCGAGACGTTGTGAATTGAATACACAACGAAAACGGAATGAAAATGCCGAAAAAATATATAAATATAACCATTCCATAAAGTGGAATCGAAACCAAAACTATCACCTTTACAGTCAGATGCTACCCCACTGCGGCACGATAGCCGCCGCAAAGCTTAATGATTTTCATTTGTTAACGAAAACTGCCCGCCCTTTTATTAATGCGGCATTGACTTATTTCTTATTTCTTATTTCTTACTACCTATCATGGTTTGAGCTTGTCTATCATGGTTTTTCGTCAGATTTTCCAGATCTTTAATTGTGATACGACAATGGAAAATACCTGATAGGTATAGACGTTAAACAGCTTTTGTCACGGGGCCATTTACTATTTTCTAATATATTAGCTAAACTATCATGGTTCTGCGTCAGCTACTACGTATCTTGAATTTGTATATATCAACTTCAAATGCACATCACGCTGATCAATTTTTGCAAAGGCGATATTCATGTTATTTCTTATAGTTCAGCTAGACAGGTTCTAGTTTGTTCATCAGATGTTCAAATCAGCGGCAAGCTGAACAACTTTTGTGTCATTGCTTTATTACTTATAGTTTAGCAGGTCTATTAGTCAGTCAGCGGATAATGTTCATCACGCTAAATAGCTTTTATTACATGTCATTTCCTTATTTCTTACACGCGATTGGTTGTGGGTTCAATATCCACTAGGGATGGGAATGATTAAATTTAAATTATTTTCATTTCTCAGCTCTAGTGAACAAAACAAAGTACATAGGCTCTAATTTGAACGTAAAGTTGAGAACAGTGTCTTGAGTGACCCTGTAAAATAAAAACCAAAAATAAATGCCACTATATGTAACACTATATTTGATAAAAAAGTCACATTACTTCTCATTAAATTTACACGAATTTATTAAAATTTTCAGATCCCGACCAACCATCCCGAGCGGCGCCTACCGTTCGCAATCATCTTCTAGCATTATACGTGAATATGGTTAACTCAGATCTAAGCAGTGGATTTCCACTCGCCCCTTACATACCACCCACCCCTGTTCCAGGGTCTGGCTCTCATCGCTCTATCGCACTGGTCTATGAGCAAAGTGATCGCATAGAAATTAATAATCAACCTTTGATAGAGTAAGTAATATATTTAAATTCAAAATATCATTTTCTCAAATAGACTTTTGCAAGCACTTTTGAAGAGTCGAAGGAACATAAAGCTACCACCGGCTCGGAAGGCAGTTCTGCTGAGAAGCGCCGACAAGAAACTACAGTTGCTCAAATACAACAGATACAATTGTATAATTTAATACAGTGGTAGCTAACCTGCACTTTACTCAAATCATAACACTTTCACACATTTTTATCTTTTAAATATTCTTCTACAAAGAAATAAGCTTTGCTTATTAATATTGTCTTTATAGCGTCATTAAATTTCTTGAGTTTCAATTGCTTATGAAATCAGAAAGAACTTTATAATAAATTTAAAATTGAGTTGCGGAACTCAACGCCGCGGTTACCACTTAACCAGAGAGCGAAAGTGAACATAATATAATTATTATTTACAACTAACGCGCTTACAGACAGACGCTGTCCCATAGCAATTTCTCATATGTATTATAATTTAAACTAAATTATCTTTATTAATTTTTTTGTTCATTATTAATCATAATCATCAATAATAAATAAATAACCTATTCCATCTTTCAGGTCCGTTTTAAAGCGGGTTCGATTCTCGGTTAACGACTTTGCAATCAACAATACCTTGGGGGATCCCATCGCTGGCAACTTCTTCTTATCAGCAATTTCAAATGACTACGAGCGTAAATGTAACAAGTATATATACTCATATTAACAAGAATTTTTATATTTGAGCATTGGATAGTTGTTTCAGATATTTTGCAATAAATATATATTCAGTTAATTGTCTTTTATTTGTATAATATATATATATAAATTATATATATTTATATAAATTATATATATGAAAAATATTTAGATGTGTATATAAATCTAAACGTACTTTAAGCTTTGCTTTTAACTCTTATAGGCTTCATGTAAGTTATTTTTGATATTATTTCAAGTGTGTGAATAACTGTCCGGGTCCACTCTAAGAATATGCAAATAAAATCGCAAACACAAGATGCGTTTGAACTACTGATGTACGAGGCATGTGTTACTATGAAAACATGTTAACATAATCGTTCTTTTTTTTGCAGCTTGACGTATTTTCCCGCATAACAAGGTTGTCAAAGAGAACCTAATGTAAAAACTCTCCACTTTCCGCCAGAAAATTGAGACAAGTGTGTTAAGTGGCGGAACTCAACGCTGCGCTTTGTATTAAGTACCAGAGTTCCCCTGTGTATGAATTGAACCCATAACCAATCGCGTCCCACTTCGCCACGATCACCTCAAAATTTGAATCAAATTACTAATTCTAAAACAATGACTGATTTAATTGGTTTGTGTTACTTTTTTTTAAAGTACTGTTTGTCTTCCTAATAGATTTGCTCTCAGTCAGCACAAATCCTGCGCCTAGTTAACTTTTTATACGATATATAATTATACAATTACATAAAACGCATATATTTTCCGCATATAAATCCGTCATTTCGAATTCTTGATCACCGGAAAACTGACCTACGCGATTGGTCAGATTAAAATAACTAAAAATTAAGAGTAGAAATGACGAAAGTTTTGGTCGACCGTGGATCTGATTTGATATGTCTGGTATCCCATGTATCCCAGTATTTAGCAAACATATATTTTAACGGGGAGTTTATGACATATCTACTACTTTAATTTAGGGTGGTAACTTCTCTCGGAGACTTCCGTATCAGATGTTTCAGATAACTATATTTTTTCAGCTTCACGCTTTTCTCTTTCACAATACAAACAGGACCTAGTGATACTCCGTACAATGCCTCTCTTTGTCTTACTGGACAGAAAAAATTAAAACAATATAAATATAACCATTCCCTCAAGTGGGAATCTCACTTACAACCGTCGTGCTTACAGTCAGACACTATCACACTACGCCACGATGGGGGCTTTTTTCTTATAATTTAGCTGTCCTATAATGAAAACAAATTCTACATAAAATTTTCTACAACAAATTTTCCACTCTTCGAAATCAATTATACTCTCAGTCCAGCCCTGATCATATATGATGTGTTAAATTTAAAGTTCAGGATTACACAAACAAAAGTTTCATTCAAATTTGTACATCAACTAAGAAGATGCATACAGAATAATAGACAGAATTTTATTTTTTTAATTATAGACTCTTATTTTATTACAGTTTTATTAGATAGATTTCTACACAAAAAATACTTTAAATAAAACAATACAAGAATAAAATTACAACACTAGTTTCTCTCCCAGTGTTGTTTATACACCAGTTGTCTGAAAGGTATAATGTATAGAAATAAATAAAAAAGGAGTCTCTATTTGTAATATTAAAATAACCGCTTTTTACTTAATGCATATGTATGTATGTTTTCACGGTACATATACTAAAATAACATTTTTTTTTAACTTTGTCTGTCTGTCTGTGTGATCCGGCTAATCTCTGGGAACGGCTGAACCGATTTGACGAGACTTTTTCTTCTGGCTGATATTTCATGTAATAAGGAGTAACTTAGGCTACTATTATTTAAGAATTCCGTGCGGACGAAGTCGCAGGCACCGCTAGTAAAAAAATAAAAATATTTATTAACAAAAAGCAGTTTTCCAACTTTTGATACATCTGATGGTACACAAGGCATTCCTATTTATTAGGTGTCAATATACAATTAAGCTGACACCTAAGAGCTATACTATTGTCAATTAGTTTACAAATAAAATAATAACTAATATTAAACTTAATATATTAGCCTTGAAGTGGATCAACTATAATTGGGTAGACAAAGTCAATTAAATAGAATATATTATTAGTTTTGCTATCATCTATTTTATTAGTATCTCTAATGCCCAAAAGCTCGCTCAGCAAATTGTGGTTTTCAATATTGTAAAACTGTTATTATTATTGCCGTATCCATAACTGTTAAGGGAAAGATATACATATAGTATTTGGCTATCTCACTAAATAATATTGTTATTTAATTAATATAATTAAAATAGTTTAGTTTAGTATTCACATATTTCAGAATAATGTGGGGTAGTGGAACAGTATCTAGAAATGATTATATTATACTTAAATTATTATTCTCTGCGCTAAAACAAAGAATGGCGTGGAATCGGGCGGAAAGTGGAGACTAATTTTTAAGCTCCGCGCTCTTTCCCACATGTCACAATAATCAGAGAGAAGGTCAAGACACTCCGTTCGGCATTTTCCGCTCGAAAATATAATTTTGCGTGCTGAGTGGCGGAACTCAATGCCCAGCTTTGTTTAAGATACCAGGGCGGAGAAAATGAAAATATGTAAATATAGAGTGGAGATGAAGTGTTTTAACACTAGTTCCTTTCTATCTACTTTTGCTACGCGGGAAAAAGCGTGATGCTTTTGTGTTTATCTTTTATATACTGGACCGAGAACGAAGTCGGAAGTGACTTGTTTTTTAGTATTTAATATGTAATTTTAAGTATAATCACAATTAAACGTAGTTAAGTGTACACGTGAGGGAGTAGGCTCAATGTTTTAAAAGAGTTGAGAACAGAGTCTTAACATTTGGTTATTTCTGTATTTAGCAGACTGCCACTGCTTTTTGCATAAAATGTTTGAAGTTTGTCATAATTGTAATATGTGTGGAAATTACACATAAAAAATTAAAGTCAATAATTTTATTCAAAATAAGATGTGATATGTTTGATTTTTTAACTTCAAATAATTATTTACTACTGGTTCACTAAAGAAGAACCGGTGCAAGAAACTTAGCAAGGCTTTCTTTTTCTTTTAAGTCTACAATTTACAGATTTACTATTATTTATATCTTTTAAATAAACTGGCTAGAAAATCAGCGAAGAAGAATTTGAATACATGCACATTGATGCATTGACACTTTAAAATATTATATAAATATATTTATTACAAAACTAGCGTACCCTTAACTAAAGTAAGTTTCAAGTAAAGTGACTTGGCAGAAGCAGCAGTATGTAGTTCGGGTTAATTCGACGATTTGTCCGACATACGGCCTTTTAGCCAATGCCGCGCCGCCGAGCGCTTATTGTTTGAATATCCTCACTTAAGTAAATTTACTTACTAAAATCTTAACATTTTCACGCTGCTATAAAAATATATGTATTGTGATCTCTATCCAAAACTCTTCCGTTACTTACTGAGTGACTTTCAGACTACTCACAGACTTAGCTTAGTTTTAAAATTTATAGTCGAATCTCAGAAGATATAAAAGAGAATGGTCCGTGCAAAACTTCTATAAAAATGTTAAAGCAATTATTATAAAATACAATATTAGAAAAAAAACAAAATAGGCACAATTAAATTTAGGAATAAAGTAATGATTGATTGTAGGCTTATTTCGGACAAAAGTGGAGATTGGAATATTTTGACTAGGTTCTGTTTGTCTATCCTGACTTAACCTGGGAAAAGTGTGAAGCTGAAAAAGCTGAAAAAATATGAAAATAACACTGAAGCAAAATTTTCAAAATTCAATCGAGAAAATTTTATTTTAATTTTAACTCATATCTCATATCATGATAGTGCCACTTACAGACTCATTAAAGATCTAGACGTTTTAATGGTTACTAGTTTTATATTTTGTACGGCCTTTCCGTATAACAGTTAAATTATTGAAAAAACGAAATAAAAATGATAGACCCTTAAGTATATCTATATAGAAATCATCAGAATCAGTTCAGCAGTTTGGCCTTGATGACATCATAGACAGAGAGACGGATATTCTGTCGCTTTTATAATATTAGTATGAAATACATTAAAAATGTATTATAATATTATGTCATAAACCGTTGTATTCTAGTCGGAGCTATTAGTGTGTGCTCGTTAAATTGTCACGCTTCATTCAACATCACCCTACATAGAGGCCTAGATTAAACGTTCGAAGTCTCAATAATAGGCTATAGGCTTATAAGAAAGTAATACTAGGACTAAAGTTGTACCGACAATTGATTGTTTCTATGTATTTTTTATCTTTACCTTTTTTATATAGAGAAATTATTTGGTATCAAAAACACTAAAGGCAGAGACCGGCGTTTAGTTACCCAACCGAACGTGGCAAAATGGAAGTGGCAAAAGAGTGTTTAATTTTTTTTTAATATAGTTAATCCTCCGAGAGGGTATTGAACCCATAACCAATCGCGTTTGCAAATAGACGTTGTCCCTCTTCGCCACGGGTGGCCTCCCAATTTTTATCCTTTTTATACAAATTGCATGAATTTTATAGTAAATTTATTATTTTCTGAAAAGAACTCACAACCATTGCGTGTACTCAATCACTGCCCCACTAAACCACAATGACATCAAAGTATGTATATAAAAGAAAAATCAAAACAAACAGCTCAGTTTCAACTTAAAACATATTTTTTACATACATTTTCAGTACGAATAAAATAAATTACATTTAAAAAATCATTCATACATTTTTCGCCTATTTCAACAGTATTTCTGCACGTTCGAATGACTCGATAAATATTCTATTTTCTCTTTTCATATCATATTTACTATGTGGGCTTTGAGCGAGCTTTATTTACTTTTTGTTTCGCTACCAAATACTGCTGTTTATTCAATATTTTCGTTGCCGAATATGACTTAAAATGGTTTTTTATTACATTCTATAGCCTCGTGAAATTGGTTATCGAATGTTATTCATATTTTAATTTGAAAACTCCTTTAGGCGTGTTAAGCATTTTTTTGATGAACAAAAATCATCAAGAACTCGCGTCATCGTCACCGAACGCTTGAGGCTTTATCATTATAATTTTATGTCAATAGATGTAAAAACCAGATACTCAGATTCGGAGCTTCACATCACGGATATGAAAATGTGTGGCATAACGCGGGTTGACGGCATACAGTCATTCGAGTAGTTCTTAGTAGAATACGTGATGTAGCGGACAAGCTCCAAGAGCGTCACCTAAGATGGTATGGCCGCGTTGCGTGCCGACCTGGGTACTATAGCGGAAAAATAAGACATAAGCCTTGCAGATCCCGCAAAGTGGAAGAGATGAAGTAAGAAGGCAGACCAGGGCTGGGCCGCGACTAATACCAGGTACAAGAGATGTAAAACCAGATTGATGTTGATAGTTGTAATAAACACATGATATAAAAAGTTCTAAGTATTCACTTCTATCAACAGATTATGAGTATTACTAAATATTTTGCATGTATATAACTTACCAACGAACTGGCCAGATATAGGTTTAGATTTAACTTGCACGCGGTAGAAGTATGATAGTGAAATCGCTTTATAATCTACTAAAAGATCTTGGCTTGCCTAGAACTATCACTTCTAGCACATATTTCAAAGGCGGCATTGGTCTTTTCAAATTTGGCTAGATACAGGTCGAACAGAGGAGACGAGCGTAAATGTGTATTTCAAAGGGGCCCCTTAGGGGACACTTGTGTTGTAAGTCAAGGCAAGGCAGTCATCGAGACACTCTTCTCTCTGCAACGGGATGAGACCAGCACCCATAAATAAAATTAAGAGTTTCTTCTCTATGACTAGCTGTATACTTATGTGCCGATGCAGTGATAGTAGGTTCAAATATCACTCAAATAAATTTGCTGTTTTTAGATTATATATTGGTTTGGTCTAAAAAGTGTAGTAATAAAACATGTTACAAGATAACAAAAAAAAGTTTCAGTATATTTTTGTTTACTTATCAAAAGTTACTCAAAAACTTTACAAAAGAAATCTTGCCTCCCGTGTCTATCTCTATCTCTCTCTGTCTGTCTCTTTATGTGTTAAAATATTATAAATTAATATCACAATCAACAACAACAACAAAAAAGCAGGCGACCAGTATCTGATCGTAAATGCGATTGTGGGATCGATTCCCATCGGAAGATCATAATATTTAAATATTTTCTTTTAACCGGCACATTTAGACAAAGCGTGCGTGTCGTTTCCGTCAAGATTTCGAGTCGAAAATGAAGAAAGGAGTATCTTTACATTAGGTTCTCTTCTTTTTTTCTTTTTAATTTTGAAATGTAACAAACGAGCAGACCCCCTGCTGGTAAGTGGTTATCTTCGCCCATGGGCATCTACAACATCAGAGGAGCTGTGGACGAGTTGCTGACCTGGGGCGTGAAGGTGTCTATACACTCGACGCTTAAAAGCCCTCAGGTTGTAGCGTTCAGGAAAAACCAAAGTTGGAATGAATTCCACACCTTGCAAAAAATTGTGAAGCGATACTAAAAATTCACAATTTATGTCCAATAAATTCTATTTACTCGCAAGATTAAACTAACATTATATATTTAAGAGGTATTTTCATAAAAAAACCTGTTAAACATCTAGATGGAAATTCTCTTTGAGAAAATATTGAGAAACCAATTTTCTATTCTCTTCACCCGTTAGGGGTGTGAAAATAACTTGTTTATGTATTTTCTTTTATAATTAAATAAACGATATGTTCTTGTTCTTGGAAAAAGAATTAATTGGCAAAACCTGCACCTCTTTGGTGCACTCGTAACTCAACGCCGTGTGTGACCTAATCAGATCAGGGGGGAACACGTTTATCTTGTTGTGAATCTTCCCATCAGTTACTAAATTTGCTATTAGCTATAGTAAATTATAACTGTAATAAATTACACGGTAATAAATTACACATGTAGTAAAATTTAAACATACTATTACTAGCTTACAACTCTGATCACGCGTAAAATACACGATACGTGATTTAGTAACGTGTACACAAAATTGAAACACACGGTACAGCGTGTCTAATATTTATTTTATAAATTTTTTTTACAGAGTATTTTGACACTAGATTCTCTCTGTCCCTGTTTTGTGGAAAAATCGTGAAACTAAAAAAAGTGTAATTTCATATAAACCCGGTATTCTTTTTTTACATTTATACTATCTAGTGACAACCCTACAATCTGGTATACCTATTTACGAAAAGAATATTCTGAATTTATTATGGAAACAAAATATTATAAAAGCTAGTAAGTAATATGAGAAGAGAATTTTCATGCAATGTTCATTATTTAGACTGTTTCACATATATAGATATATATATGTCATGACACTAGCATGACACTTCTGTATACAGAATGTATCGTTATCAACCAAATAATGATGAAAAAATAATACCTTGTAACCTTTTTTTAAAGTGTTATTAGGAAATTGAAAAAGACATATTTAGAAAACCCAGAAGAATTTCGTCGCAGCTGGATGTAGAACGCATGGCTTAGCGGTCAGAGCGCTTGAACGGTTTTCAAGAGGCGCGGGTTCAAATCCCGCTGCGTTCAAATTTTTATACGTTTTCTTAATGTCTTTTTCTAAAATTTCCTTAAAAAAAATGTTAAAAATTGTTTTTCTAGGATTATTTATAAAAAAAAATTTAAGTGTAAATCCTTTTACTGTCGAGAAGTTGGTGCGAGTTCCAATCCCATATAATGCAAATTGACTAATATGGAGGTAATGTAATGGATGTATTTCGAACTAGTTTTTATTTCCATTTTTTTCGGCTGCACACTTTTTCCCGCATAACATAGCCAGGTAGTCATAAAGAACCTAGAGTCAAGACACTGTTCTCCACTTTCCTCCCGAAGAAAAAAGACAAAGGGCGGCAATAAGTTCCACCACTCAACACGCAATGTCTCGAATTCAAGCGAAAAGTCGTGGGATCTTGACACTGTGTTCTCCGACTTCCCTACTACACGGAAAAAATGGGACACTAAAAAATAAATATAATACCTCAGCCAAAATACTATCCGCCACCTCTTAAACACAGTGGCAAACAAAACCACTGTACAGGAACAGTGTTTTTAAAAAAGTGTGAAACTATTAAAAACGACGCCCTAATTATTAACTTCCTGTGCTATTACACTCTTGACACCTTCTAAGATCAAAGTACTACTCGACATATAAAGGTGTGAAGGGTTGTACAAGAAAATGTACTATGAAAAGTATAATTAAACTCTATGACCCTATATAATGAATAATCAGTAGTTAAACATAAATAATACACGTGTAAAATGATTTAGAAAATTTTAATTGAGACCGTCGTGGCAAAGTGGCAAGCCGCCTGTCTGTAAACGCGATTGGTTGTGGGTTCGAATCCCATTAGGAGTAATGATCATAATGTCATTAATTATTTTTTTCTTGTAAACAAGACAAAGCGCGGAGTTATGGTCTGCCTTTGACGCGCAATATAACGAATTGGGGTGAAAAGTGTAGAAAAGGGAAAATGGTGAAGCGAAAAAAAATATATTATAAAAATAATTAAGAAATATTATGTTGTTAGGAGGTCATGGTAGCGCAGTAGGCCAGCTTTGACTGTAAGCGTGATTAGATGTGATTTCGATCCCAGTGGAGGGAATGCTATATTTAAACTAATTTGGCTTCTCCGCTCTGAAACAAAGCGCAAGATCGAGTTTAGTCAGCCCTACCGTGGCTCGGCAAGGTTGTGTCAAATTAAACATGACATGTACATGGTCGTAGGTACAAGCCCCACTTACGAAAATTGTTTTCTTTATTCCGATATTATAAAAAATTAAACATAGGATTTCACAAAATAATCATTCTGTATAAACATCAAATTACATAGGTATATAGCTAACAAAGGAAGTTAAATAAATAACCAGGAAAGAGAAATGCCAAATGTGCACATACTGCAATTTTTTAATAGATTTTTCGTTTGAAAATATAGTAGGTGCTTCTCTAAAATTAATAAAAGTAGACTTAACCCGACGTTGAGTTCCAACCAATATTCTGCATCTCTAAAATGGTAGGAATATTATTCAGGATATTATATCACTCTTCTCTAAAATTAAAAACCACAATTTTTATTTTTATTATTGTAATTTATTAATGCTATAATATGATTTAATTATCAAAAACATTTTTTCCGGCGTTGGTGCTACCCACAAATTATGTGTTGCGAACGGAAGAAGTTCGCAGCTATGGGATTCCCCAGATTGTACTCCTTAGCGAAAGCTGATATAGAGAAATTCGTCAGTTTTCTTGCCAGTCTGAAAATATTGCATATTATATCATTACCTACTTTCAAATTTCAAATAATATTTTCAATTTTTTCAAGTAACATATAATGATCAAAACAATGATATTTTTTTTCGCATAGCAGAGTAGTAAGCGAGAACCCAGAACGATCGGATATACGAGTACAGTTATCACACTGCGCCACGATGGCGAATTAACATTATGTAAACATGCATCTGTACATGTATATATGTGTATGTATATGTATCTGCATACATGCATGTACATATTTACGTATACAAAGGCAAATATGTACAAATATGCATGAATGCATGCAAGCATGCAGTGACTATAGTCATCAAACCTGCATTGGGACCAAACGCATTATCCACCAAAACTAAACTATTAAATTGTTTTTTATATTTTTTTTTATCTTTTAGTTTCTCCCGCGCACATTAGGATAGATAGAGAAATCCTAATGTTCTAAAATTAACTATGGTAAATTAATATTATTTAAGGTAATCTAAAATTAATTAAAGTAAATTTGAATGGTTTTATACGTTTTTAAAATAAAAATATTTTTGTTAATATTTATCATCATTCCCCAGATTACAATTGAACCAAAAACCACCATGTTCACAATCAGACACTAGCCCCCTGTGCTGTATTATTGTCAATATGTAACAGTAAATTTACTGATTACATTATAATATACACATAATATACTAACTGCTCCCGCGAGATCGTTCGCGTGGAATTCTAAAATTAAAGTAGCCTAAGTTATTTCTTATTATATCAGTTCACTGGTAGATATACCAGTGAAAATCCGGCCAAAATCGGTCCAGCCGTTTCAGAGATTAGCCGAAACAAACAGATATACAAAAATTATTAAAAAAAATGTTTTCGTATATGTACCGTGTATGTACATACGTATTTAGGAAAATCTGGTTATTTTAATATTACAAATAGACACTCCAATTTTATTTATCTATATAGATAACAGTCATGCTACTGAAACATATATTGGTTACTTAATTTCAAAATAAAACTGTTCGCTTTAATTTAAGTATTACAAAAAAACTTACGTTACAAAATAATTTGTTTTCACATCAATATGGTCCTGCTGTTTAAATAGAAGGAAGAAGAATCGATGATATCCCGACCCTGGGTGAGGATTTGGTGCTATATATCTAACAATACTGTCCCCAGATGAAACATTTGACCCGGGAATATTTACAATGAGTATGTGCATGTACTCCTTGTCGAAACTTGATGAATATGATGGCGTGTCAGGGTCTAGAATATTTTTTTTCTTTAATACATATATTTATGGATTAAACATAACTAACTTTTTAATAAAAAAATAAGCTAACGAGTACATTAATACGTAAGACTCCTATATTTTTCTACCCTTAGAGTTTGTACTTTGGTTCAAGGGACCAATTTCTGAGTATATTCTATAATTTCAAAACAAGAATTATCATTATTGGTTTATTCTTTACAAAGTTATGCGTACACAAAAAAACTATAGACGTGTCCAAATGAATACCTCCTCCGTTTCTTTTAAAATTTTATAAAATATTTCTCACCAACTGCCGCTAATGTGTACAAAGCATTTGGACTAGCTTCATATGTTATGTAAGGGGGGAAAACGGCGTCGTATGGGGAAATTATGTTACCGGCCTTTACTGTTTCTGTAAAATATTGTACCTGTAAAAAATAAATTAGTTTTACATAAAATAAAACCGACTTGAGTCCATTGTAAACACACTGTATCTTCAAATTGGCGGAAACTGTAAGTTATGTGATATACAAACTCATACTATAATCTGTTAGTTTGCCCTGCAATATAAATAATAAAAACAAAAAGGATTTTGACTTAGAGTATAAAGAAGAATCTCCTTAGCATTCCATGGATTTATCCTACGGGTTCTCATCGCGGAAAACGAGGATATCAGGACAGAGCCTGGTTTTTGCCACCAAACTAGTAAGCGTTGGAGTCTTAGAATTAGAGCTGGAAGTTCCCACCTCCCCCCCTAAAAACCGCATTCAAGCTCGCCGCCACTGCCAGACCTCCTCTCTCTACCTAATTAAGACATATTTACCGTACAGTAACCGCATATTTTTTGTAAAAAGAGCTCCAAAGTTTCTACTTCACGTGTTAATGTAATGATTATATAATTTAAATGATTTGTAACTTTAGAATTTCAGAAAATAGTGATGCAGGAAGACATGATTTCGTCCGTCAGTCACTTAGTAACGGAAGAGTTTTAGCATTATATATAGATAAATACTCACAGACAGTTCTACAGGCGGAACAGGAGGACTCGTAGCTGGTGAATTTGTAAAAATATTGTAGATATCTTGAAATGGATGGATGCTGATGAAAGCCTCTGCTTGTGCAAATATTATAAAGATGTAACTCAAAATTAACATTTTCACCTGAAAGTTACTTTCTTTACATAAAACGATAAAATAAAAAAAAACAAAGCGAAAATATCTCATCATTTGAAAATAAGTTAAATTTAGTCATTTTCCTGTTAAAATACAGCATTTCTTCATAATATAGAACAATTCATATGTCAATCGTACGTCATCATCATTGTATCGTTGTCATTATCACTACTATTACATATGCATACAAATATTTGAAAGAAATATACAAATGAAAATAATTTAATTTGATCTGTGAATAGAAAAAGTAAAATATAACAAACAAAAACGGTGTTGATTTTCGAAATTTTGGTTTGGTTTGCAAAGTTTGAAAGTAGGGTTGAGAGTGGCAACGAAGTGTCTAGGTGCTCTGTACTATGTAATGCAATGTATGAACCTGCAAAAGGAATCTACCAATATTTGCGACGCTATCTGAACGAATTTATATTGTTTTGTACTCACACCGCACATATGAGCATATGTCTATACATATATATCCTAGGACATCCTCTATGTAGAGAGAGCTTAGTAGTCTGTTGCCCTGCCCAGTCTCTACTCAATCTTGGATAAATTTTGCTAAGCTCTAAAGGAAATGAAGCAAAATAATATCAAAATACGTACTACTTACGTCTATGGTGTTTACAGAGTTACCAATAAATTTCATAACAAAACTTTAAATACACGATAGCTAAATAAAATTTACTTATATTTGCTTTTTGACTCTATTCTTATCAATACTATTGAATAAAACATAGCGATTTACAAGTATAATGTTGTAAGTGATGTAAAATAATTTAGAAATGGCGACAAAGCAGGTGTTTATTTTAAATCATGTTAAGGAAAGGAAAATTTACTAAGTTGATGACGATGACGGGTGATGACGGGAATTACTATTAAACTATTTTTTTTAAGAAAAAATAAGCTAAATTATAATAAAATATCTATAACCGCATTCTAAGGTAGCACTAGATGGAGAGAGGAGTTAATACGTTTAAAGGGGGCTTTAAATCCATGAATTCAGCCGTCTTAGCATTTCATGACTTCCTCTCTACACAGTGAATTCATGAAATGCTAAAGAGTTTCTTCTCCTCTCTTTTTTATAAAGAATTCTTATGATTTGAAACAATTTTAAGACTTAATCTTATCTCTCACATTTTTTGCATTGCATTTTTAGTAGAAAATAAAATAACTTCGTGCAGATAGCGTCGCAAATATTTTCTTTATACATTGTCCCGCATTGCAGAGCAGAGAGAACCTAGACACTACGTTGCCACTTTGAGCCCCAAATCGACATATTGCGTGTTGAATGGCGAAAATCAACTCCGCGTTTTGTGTTCTTTGTTTTCTTTATATGGCGAATTAAATAATGTTCATAAATATATGGCTCTCCCTAATTCCCTAATATTCTTAAGCTAGTGCTATATGTATTTGAAAGTAATGCTAATGACGACGATACGATGATGATGACGTACGATTGAAATAAAAATTGTTCCATATTATGAGAAAATGCTGTATTTTAACAGGAAATTTACTAAGTTTCTCTTACTTTCATACAATGATAAATTAAAATTTACTTATTGAAAATTAATTGAACTTATTGGCCTTGTTGACGCGTAACATATAAGTTGTCTCAGCCACGTATATGGTACTTTACATAAAAGTGTCAAATACATGGCTTGACGCAGTGCATTAGTATGAAAAAGGTCACTTGCACTGCACTTGTTTCCGTAAAATTGCAGTAAAAAGAGGTCGAAAAGATTATTTTGGTCATATAGATTATCTGAAATTTATATATTATAATAAATGAAAAATAATACCTAAGTTAATGCCCATTAGTCGTCGCTAAATATTCGGTAATTTAAATTCGCTAGACTCCTTTATAAAGTTTGAAAATTATCTATTTTTATTACCACATACATTTATCAGTAATTACGAAAAAAGAAACAAATTAAAGAGAAGCGTTGAAGGATTAATACGTAGCAGTGTCTCATTAGCGAACAGAAATATTGTATAGACAATGATATTAGTAAGTACTTTTCTTAATATGTGTGTGACTATAAACGCGATTGGTTGTGGGTTCGATTCCCACCCGGAGGAATGATTGTATTTACATTATTTTTATTTCTCTGCTCTGGTACCTGGCAAAACGCTTTGACTTCTGCCACTCGACACGCAACGTTTTAATTAGGGGCGGAAAGTGGAGAATGGAGTGTCTTGACACTAGGTTCTCTCTAACTACCCTGCTATGGGGGAAAATAGTAAAAAAATTTTTAAAATATTAAAAAAATCGGTATCTGTATTCTAATTTAGAAAATATACAATATGTAGTAATAAGTGATAAATTTTTAATTTTTTTTATGCTCATCTGGATATACATATTAGTAACCCCATATATGCTTTACGGGTTACCTTTGGAACGTGTAAGTCACTTTACGCCAAAGTTTATGCCAAACACATGATAGTGTGTTTGTCATATTAATTTATTAGTATTTATTATATTAATTTAATATATTTTTTATATATTATATTATGTTATATATTATATTGTTATATATTAAAATATATTAGTTATATTAATTTGAGGATTGCAATTAGGCTTCTATCGACTTATGCCGACTTGTTTTTGCCAGAATTTCGTAATATCTTAAATTAAGTTCTGGCTTGTTGTATAACATACATACCTAATATATACTACAGCTCCCAATTCTAAAATTAAAGTCTCAAAGGAGATTACTTAAAAAATATAAAAAAAAAACCAATTTACATCTAAGATTTTACTACTAATAATATATTTTCAATAAAATAATATTTCTGTCTCGACAAAAAAATATATTAAAAAACAGGTTTCACCCGGGATCGAACCGAGGACCGTTTGCGTGTTAGGCAGACGTATACCACTACAGCACGACGTTATATATCAAAGAATATCTATATTATCCGAAAATGTCATACAACTAAAACTTGTTTTTTATTCTAGCGATTAAAAATTAAATTATTGGTAAAAACTACTTTTTTTTATCTTGAATACGTGTTAGTTTTTAATGTAGCTTTGAATAAAGTATGGCAATTATAAACGGGTTTTTATTCGGTGAAAACAAGTTACTAAAATTGCATAATATTGTTACTGCGTGCAATATGTATAGATTTACTGGTGAGAGAGACGCAGAACAATCCTAAATAAAATAGTCATTAAAATTGTCATTGTAATTTTTTTTTTTATAATAATTATTTTTCGATTTTTTTTCTATTTAAAATAAAAGCATCTTCACGCTTTTGCACTCCTTTCTTCACTTTCAACCGTCATCGAGATAAGATTCAATGGTTGTTTCAAATGAAATTTGAGTATTTTTCCAGTATTTATAAATAGCCTACCTTATCATTGTTATTTCCAGACACGAATATTTATATTAATTGGAGCTACGATATGTCTAGCGTGTGAGTCGCCAAGGAGTATGATAAAATTTTCTACAGCCTTCAAAAATTCTAACGTCGTGCCCGACGTTATTTCAATGGTACCGCCAAACATTTTAAATGTAAGTACATTTGTCTTATACGAGTATATGATATGTAAAATATGTATGATAGGTATATGAGAAAGACCTCCCCAGCATTCAATGGATTCACCGTGTAGGTCGTGGGATTCGCCCATCACGTTCCAGAATGAGGAGTTCGTAGTCCTGATACTTTTAATATGCCATACCGCTCGCCTCCACTATCTGAGCTCCTCTATCTGCCTAACAAAATTTGAACAGGTCCTAATAATGCCGCTTTTGAATAACATAACGTACATTTTTTTACGTAAGGTCTTTTTTTATTTCCTCCCTTTTAATGTATATAAATAAATGAGTGACAAAACTTCATTAACAGGTGGCGAACAACTCTGACCAAAAAATCCTTAATCAAGGTAGCTAAGGTCAAATTAAATTGCTCCAAATACATTAAGTTGTGCCGACTTAAGTCAGTTATTCGCTAATTGTAGTCTATGAGTGCGGTAGTCAAGGCTAACTTAGATTTGATTTACATTTAAACCGTTAATCTTTTTCCCGTTCGCGAAAAAAGCCTGACTACTCAGAAAGAACTTAGTGTCAATACACTGTGTTAAGTGGCGGAAGTGCACGCCGCGCTTTGTGTGAGATACCAGTGGAGAAATGAAAATAATGTGGATATAGTCATTCCCCCGAGTGGGATCGAACCCACAACCAATGGCGCTTACACTCAGATGCCATCCCACTGCGCCACGCCTCTTATATTAATCATAATCTTATTTCTATACAGGTTTTCTACAGTTCCGTACAGATTTGCTATGGTACGGAGATCGCTCAAACGCAATCCATACTGATGCCTAAAATAACATATTCAAGTCAGCATGATACTTACTACAGCTTATTTTTAGTCGGTACGTACTTCTACGTAAGAAGGACCAGTGAAAAGACCTCTCTGTTCTCACCTTTCTGCCTCAATTCAGAACATTACGTTAAGTGGCGAAATTCAACGCAGTCGTTTATTGTACCAGAGTAGGAAAATGAAAATAATTTAATATGTAGTAAAAGCCGGATAGTTTTGCCCGATTTTTAAAAAATGTGTTATTATAAAAAAATATGTACATACGCAACAGAAAATATGCAGAATAATGCAATGTGTACATGAAAGCACATACATATCTTTGACCTACCTACTATATTAGCCTTTTTTTGTGAACATTAATAATGGTTTTGAGTAAATTCTGTTTTATTTGAGAAAGAACGGGTAGTGGCCTACTGTGGTGGATAGTTGCCTAAAGTGAAAAGTGCTACCGACGATACTTGCCTGTTGTGAGGACACGCACTACTAAAAAAAAAAATGAAATAATAGAAAAACAATGATAAAGCAAATGGCAAAATAGCTTTAAACTTAAATACAATGTTTTTGTAGAGTAAAATGAATAATGTACCACAATGTAAGACCCATCAAGTCACATAAAAATTTTGAAGCAAAGTTGCAACACAAAGAAAACATCAAAGAGTGCATTTGTGCCTGTACTGCTGCATACAGCTACGAGTTCTTACCTCTAGGGGCTTAACTCCTTACTTTAAAAGATTTCAACAAGCATTGCTTACAATATGTGATGGCATCAAATACCTAAAGCTTATAATTCTATCTCACTTTCTCACTATTCTCGAAGGACTTCTATGCGTGAAGCTGTAAAAGAAATATAATTTTCTCTATTGGTCATAATAATTATTCTGTCAATTATACAGACTTTACATAGGTGTTGCTCGTTGAGAGTTTAGACGAAGAAAGATATCTAGAACAAACGTCTCCACGAAGTGTTTTTCAACCAGTGACACCTGGTAGCGATTACTTAATTAAATTTTACACATATCTATTAATCAAATAACTAGATCAATTGTATTTTATAATTACTATTATTTTTAATATAAAATCATTACAAACATATGTATTAACAACAAATTTGAAATAAGGCAAAGAGGCCACCACTAGACGAAAGAAGTCGCGAGCAACAGCTAATACCTTTTATGCACTAATCCATTACTTTGCAGATGCCGATGTCCCATCTCACTATACTCCATCTCTCCGTTCAGCTCTCTACTGGTTAGTGATCAACATTCCCGGAAATGATATCGAAGCAGGATTTACAGTCACTCCTTATGTACCGCCCATAGTTTATCCCGATTCTGGAAGGCATAGATTTGTTGTCCTCTCATATGCCCAGGACAAGCTTTTAGATGTCACCAATTCTTCATTGCTGAGGTAACTTGTTTTTTTATTTTTTGTTTTATCATGTTGATGGTTTTTTTTTGGACCTACGTTTTCAAGTAAAATGTCTCTGAAGTAATCTTAAACTTAATCTGTTGAACTGTACGATTTCCGATGTTTTATATTAGCAACATATACAAATATTTAAATAACTAAAATAATAAATAATTAGGCCATTGTGGCGATGTGACGTTGTCTGACTATAAACTCAATTATTGTCGATTCGATTCCCACTTGGGACTTATAAAACTATTTTTATTTTCCTTGCTCCGGTCTTACCAGAAAAAATCTTATCGTTATCTACCCTTCACTGCTATACGGGAAAAAACGTAAAAGTGATAAAGAAAACCGAAAATAAATACATTTTAAACATACAATGTTTAAAAAGAAAAAATATCTATGATATTTACAAATGCAGCTTCATGGCATTTGCCACATAGCAGGGTAGTCAGGAAGAACTTAGTGTCAAAACACTCCATTTTTAACTTTCCCCCCGATTTCGAGACATTGAGTGTTGAGTGGCGGAGCTCACCGCCGCACTCTGTCTTCTTCACCAGAGCAGAGAAATGAAAATAATTAAATAAATATCCACCGAGTGGAAATCGAACTCACGGAATATCACGTTTGCAGCCAAACACGTTTGCAGTCAAACGCTGTCCCACTGCGCCACGATGGCCTTTATATTATAACAGTATAACTAGAATAGACTTACTCATGTGCCTAATATAATTATATTAGACCATACTTTATTATAATCTAGATCTTAATTAAACAAACCCTTCAAAGAATGAACAAAATGCTGAATGACTAAACCTACTTGCTGTATAATTCGAAAGTACTGTACGCAACTCAATGGAGTTCTCACAACTATGTATGTATTTTGTTCGCATTTCATATGTTTTTTCATTCCATTCCTATGGAGGAATGTAAGCTTGAAGTTATTTTTATTTTACTATAGAAATCGTCTAACAAAAGGTAAAAATATATATACTTAAAGTAATAAGGTTTATTAACTCAGTTACCTGTTGTTTAAAACCAAAGCTTTTTGTGTGTAAGCTGGAGTTCTCACTAAAGGCTTAATTCGCTCTTAAGTTGAATACGCCTATAAAGACCCCATTTTACAGTAAATACGTTACGTAAGACTAAGAGAGCGGCGTTCAGTTCCGCCACTCAACCACGTCACATGTCTCAATTTAGGGCGGAAAGCGGAGAACCGGGTGTGTTGACACTAGGTTCTTTCCAACTTTGGTACTATGCGGGAAAAAGGAGGTGAAGAAGAAGAAGAGTGAAGCTGCAAGAAAAAATCTATCGTCGGAGCTTGTTCGAGCTTGTTGTGAATTCACATACAACTAGAAGAGAAGTCAATATAATATTAGGTTATTCACTGACTGAATTACAAGCTTTTCTTTAAACAACAAAATTCAAACGATTTTGAAAGACTTTTTGCCACTTTTCTAAAACATCAACCTTAAACAACAATGCTTAAACCCTATTGCACTGCACTACATGGGTGTTATAATCTTATATTTTTGTTAATTTTCAGCTTAGCTACAAATAGAACTAGATTCTCTGTATCAAACTTCAATAAGGAGCGTAACAGCACGCTGGAGGCAGGCAACTTTTTTACAATGAGAGTGACACGCGATCAAAATAATTATTGCAAAGCTTAAAAATATCGTGTTTATGAAATAAATAATTAGTTATGTATTGTAGTGTTTTATTTATTATATTATATTGGTAAGGCCATTGTAGACATTGGTCCCTGCTCGGGGGAATGATTAATTATATAAATATATTTTCATTTACCCGCTTTGACATACCATTTACGGCTTCAAGTTTCGCAACTCAACATGCAATGTCTTGATTTAAGGCGGAGATGGCGGCGGAAAATATAGTGGCTTGACAGTGACTAGGTTCACTCTGCAGGCGCAAAAAACGTGAAGCTGTATTATATTTAATTTGGCCAATTTTAGTGTAATGTGTTTCAAAAATAGTAACAGAACACAGTTGTTTTCATGACATTGCGGGATTTTGAAGGGAAAACAATTGTCAATTTGTTTGATTACAAGAAAATAATATTTATTTCCCGACAACAAGACGGCTTCTCTTTAAAAAATATTGAAGTACTTAAACATAAACTATTGTCATTCTGTAGATACTAGCATTGATCATTCGTTTAAGGTTACAATTTAAATTTTCTATTTTACCTTCCCTTATTTACCCTATGTAAAGTTGCCAAAAACCTAGTCACTCCAGCCACTCCAGTCTCCACTTTCAAAATTTTAAAGACATAGGACAAAAGTTCAACTTAATGCTACACGTTGTCTAATTGAACCTTATTCTTAATGACTGTACCGAATTTGACGAGACTTTCTCTGGCAGATAGCTGATGTAATAAGGAGTAACTTACGCTACTTTTATTTTCGAATTCCACACGGACGAAGCTGCGGGCACAGCTAGTCATTAATAATATTCATTATAATAATTGTATTATAACACTTAAATATAACAAGTTCGCTTTTTCTTATTAAAATATTTAAATTTCTTTAATTCAGTCGCTTAAAAGCCGTGGCTCTAAACCATCATGGCGTAAGCAAAAAGATAATAAACAAGTCTTTCTTAATTAAAAGTCGCGAGACCGAGACGAGTAATTATGAATACTAGAAAGCCAGGAAAGTACACGAAATGCAACATAAATATAATGCTAAAGAATCTGCACTTCTAAACTGGGGATTTTTAACGAATACTAGCTGATCCACATGGATCTACCTAGTGTTTGACTTAATATAATATACATATATTTTTCTAATATTATTTTTTCTAGCCTATTTTATCTGTTAATCTAATAGTTAATAGAAACCATATATAACTGACTATGTCGTGAAAAAACCGAATATAATATAATACATATATTTATTTATCTTTATCGGACATTTTGTGTGGGGTTGATAGAGAGAAGTGTCAAGACACTACGATCTCCACGTTCCCTTATAAAAATATAGCCTTCTTCTGTAAATACAAATTGAAATCAAAATATACAAATGAAAACGTTTTTTACCTTATACTAAATTATCATTGAAATAATCGATAAACATTTTACTACATATTGGTTTTAAGGCCATCGTGGCGCAGTGGGACAGCGTCTGGCTGTAAACGCGATTGGGTGTGGATTAGATTAATTGTAGATTAAAATATTTTCATGTATCCGCACTGGTACCTAAGCCAAAGAGCGGCGTTGAGTTCCGCCGCTTAAAACACTACGACCTGAGGCTTTCAAGCGTCGAATTTACAGACACCTTCACCCTCAAGGCGGGCAACGCGTCCGCAATTCCTATGATGTTATAGATGTCCATGGGTGAAGATAATCACTTACCATCAGGTGATGTGCTCGTTTACCCCCTATTTAAATTAAAAAAAAACACTGGCCAACGGTGTGTCTTCACACTAGGTTCTCTCTGACTACCCTGCTTAAAGGGAAAAAGTGAGATGCTGCTATTTTAATACATTCCTTTTAACGTAGTAAAACTAAACGAATTGAATTCACAAGTACACTATTTTATAAATCTCACCACAAAACTGAAAACACCAATATCTTTATTACTACCTACATATTGAAAGTCAAACTGTTTTCACGGACTATGAAAAATAGTGAATTAGCGCTAAGATTGCTTTTTATTACAGTCGTTATTGCCTTTCTGTATAATTTATTACACGGTCAGTCTCATTCGGCCTCGGGGGGCGATTATCGGAGTTCTAGGTTATCTGTGATCCAATGCCGGGAAACGATTTATGTGTTATATATATATAGGTGTGGTTTTTTTTTATTTATGATAGGACGTAAATATTTTCTTTATGTTATTAACAAGTTTTTTAATGAGAAATATTATCTGTATTTCTTGACGTTACCTATTTATTATACTCGTATTTTTTTTAATAATAATATGAGCATTAACTAAAGTAAAACTGACATTAAATGATTTTACACCAACTGTAGTTTCATTTTTAAATATGATTTATTTATTGAATTATGTTACAGACATTTGATTTAATTTTACAAAAAATATTTATTGAAGTTTACGAAAGTTGCACATATAATTAAGAATTCGATAACGTCTACTATAGTTTAAATTTATTGTATATTTTACGAATGAAATAGAATTACAAATGCTACACACAAAAATTGTCTTCTGTTGCAGAACTTAATGTCATTGTTCAGCCATACTAAATATTTGCATGCTTACAGAGTTCTGAAAATTCAAAAACTACGTTTCTTATTGCTCTGATCTCTTTCTAATAAGAGAGATTAATTAATATATTAATAATCCATACAATATAATATTATATAGTAAAATACCTCTGTCTGTATGTAACGTCATCACGGCCATTATACTTAATTATGAAGTTTTATATACTTGAGGGTATTCGGATGAGCATAGGCTAATTTTACCCCCCCCCCCCCCTCTTTTTTATTTTTTCAGGAATATCATTGTTTTCCGAAAAGGCCGCCGATAATACCAAACTATAAACTATAGGTATACGCGGGCGAAGCCGCCAATGGGTCGTTAGTCAATTATATAGCGCAACTCGTAATTCGTGGACATTCACATATACTCAAATGTATATATATATATATATATATAAAGTGACATATACCCGTAGAGTTAATTTAGCTCTTGTTCAGGAAGTGCAGTGCATGTAGCATGTAGGGAGCGTGTCGTGGCAAAGTTTTCACATAAATTTACTGGAACGTGTCATATAATTGTATACACGGTAGCTAATCAAGCTACGGCAATTTGGTTGGCCGTGTAGACAGACAGGATGTCCGCTTACACTATACTATGGGTATGATTGGATTGGATGCTTTCTTGGATTAATCGTGTTTTAGTCGGGTTTTAGTATTGTAGTGAGTTGTTTTTTATTATATAGATAAAATTTTACCATAAAGAAAACCGATTTCAACGCATTCTTGTGTCTATGACTTACAATTAAGTTATTTTTAATAAAATATAATATATATGCGTTTACCACGCGACTAGGTAGGTATTACTACGGATGCATCAAAAACTACTCGTCAGATCTTAAACAAATTTGAACGGGACCATATGGTAAGCACACTATCAAAATGAAAAAGTATCATCAAAAATGGTTCTACCAATAAAAAGTAACACATAAAAAAAATGCAGTCGAATTGAGAACTTCCTCCTTTTTTAAAGTCGGTTGAAAATTATGTTTTTGCTGCTGTTAGCTTTAATAAGACAGAAATGTGGTTGTATATTATTTAAACAAATTGCCTTGCAATTTCTATTGAATATACAATCCTATTCTTTCCCATTATAGGACTTTCGAGATATACTGTCATAGACCTGCCCAAGGAAGCTACAAGCTCTCTTTTAGTTTTCTACATCCAGTAGTTTCAGCTGTAAACGGAAGACTTTTAAATAATCTTTAGTTTACTACTTTTTCTCTCTTTAGCATAATGTCTTATAAAATGTTTGTAAATCGATCGTGAAACCTAATAAAGCTATTATCATTCTTACTTTTATATATATGTTAAAAAATAAGACATAAGACATAACAAAATAGTAGCTAAATAGAAACATATTTTATTCGTAGTGTCTATTCTTAGGAAAGATCTCGGGGAAGTCTATATACCGCCTTCCGTCTATATATATAATACTATATAAGTAAACTGATTCTTGAGAGACATATAAAATATTTAATTAACACTACATATCTTAGATTCAATATTTCAGTTTTCAACAAAAAAAATTGGAAAAATTACAAGTAATAAATAAACATTGAAAAATAACAGTATATAATATTTAATAAAACTATTTTCTAATACAAGTCCAAGTCGAAACAATGTATTGTATCCAACGTTACATTGGGAAAAATATGCCAAACGTTTACGCTATGTGAAAAATCTCTTAAAGGACCCGGAATTTCAGGAAAGAAATTTATATCCCGCGTCCGTAACATGTTCATTGTAATAGGCATTCCTCGTCGGAATAATGTCGTTAATTAAACATCGCCCACTGCCCTTGTTATTGGACTAGAATAATAGTTTTACATATAAATACTATGTACGTATTGTTTATAGCTACTTTATATTATACATATAATATAAATGCTCGAACTAAGCTACTTTTATTGAGGTGCTCCGTTTGAACTATATTTTTGAATATATATAAATATAAATATGCTTCTAAAAAAGATTTTGTTCTGTATCTTCCTCAAATTAGTGGGCATTTACGCTGTTTTATGTCCCTGCAGTTTAAATATTCCGTCGCATGTAATTTGAACCTACAATCGTCGCATTCGCCGTGTTCCTTCAATTGTATAAAACTACTTTTGTATGAAGCATTTAATGTGATAAATATCTATCACTCAACAAAAAATATATAAAATATATTCGGAGACGTGTGCAAATTTTCAAACAAATTAGACGTCAAGAAATTAGTAAAAATATTTTTGCAAGATGAAATAAAATTATGAGACTTTTTTTTAAGTACTTTGTCTCGACCAAAATATATTAAAAGCTAAGAAAAAACCCCGCGTCGGAAAATATATATATTTAAATTATTAAAGTTGTGCAAACGTGAAGAATGTAGTGTTTTGTCACTGTGTTCTCTCTGGTGATCCTGCTGTGCGGAGAAAAGCGGGAATCTAATAAAAACCAAATGGTTATGGTTAGGAATGTTGAAGCCTTTCAACACAAGATGTATCTTAAACGAACGGGGAATAAATTTAAAACCAAATTATTATATTCAAATTAGTTGATCCACAAATCAGTTTGCGTGGACTAAACCTATTTATGGCCTTATGACATACCACTGCCATTTACAACGTGATGACATTGAAACTGACAAAAAATTTACTTAACTTCCTTTAAGATACCAATTTTCTTGTCCTTAAAACATCTACGTTTAATTGAAAAAGACATATTTAGAAAACGTATAAAAATTTGAACGCAGCGGGATTTGAACCCGCGCCTCTTGAAAACCGTTCAATGTATTTTTCAATTTCCTTAGTGTGCGAATAACACTTTAAAAATTCTACGTTTAATCTAGTCATTTGTAATATTTTTTAAGCTTAGCTTAGCTTATATTTTTTAATATTTCAATCAGTCCATAAACATAAAAGTTACAACCACTTTAGTTATAAATTTAAATTTCATTATAAGTTTGTAATTAAGTGAGAACGTAGGCGGGAGAAAACACGAAATAGTTCAGTCGTGTAGTTTATGCAGGCGAAGCCGAGCGCGAGCTAGTTATTAATATTTTTTTTCTTAACAAACATTACATTTTCAAACATATATGTATGAAACTATTTTTACATAAACAAGGATGATCCGCGAAGCTATTGAAATACAAAAACACCCTAATTTCAATAGAGAAGACGGTTGGAAACTTTCTACCACCTGCGACCCTAAAATGAAAACTTTGAAGTCTCAATACGATCAAACCAGAGAGCAAGACAGTAAGAGAGCAGAGAGTAAGCTCATTTTGCAAGAATCCAGGGCAGTACGCAAAGCAACTAAGAAATCGTTGGCGGTAGTTTGATATAATAATTGTATCAAATGACAGACAAATGCCACCTCAGTCTACCTGAGACCACGGACTACTGTAAAGTGTTCGAAACGTCGGGTTCTAAAATGTATTTTCGAATACCAATATTATACGCGATTAATCCGGTTAAAAATAGAACATACGTTCTTATATATGATTTGCAAAACATTTATATAAAAATAAAACAACAAAAAACTAAAAATAGCGCCACTAGAAATAACATATTTTAAAATACGATATTCTAATAACGTTTGTAAATAAAAGATAAGGTTAGTATGTTGAATGTCCTTGAAAAGTCAATAGGTAACTAATAATGTATGAATATTTCTGTATGGAATCGGATGTTGTAAAATATCAACATCATTTTTCTGAATAACAGGGTCGACAAAGAGAACCTAGTGTCAAGACATTCCACTTTCCGCCCAAATCCGAGACATTGCGCTTTGCCTTGTTCGCCAGAGCGTGGAAATTGAACTAACTAAATTTTGATCACTCTACCGAATCAGAAGTTAATATTTTATACATGTTGAAAAAATATTTTTAATATAATAAATATAGAGTCTTAAACTTATACGAAAATATATACAATATATATTACTCAGACAGTTTTTTATAAAGCCATTTTCTAATTGCAAATTACAAGTGTAAAAAGAAACTCTATGCGACTAAGCATCCAATATATCCACTATGCAGGTGTCCATCTCTTTACAGAGAGCGCAAAGCAAAGACTCTTTTGCAATACTCTCGCCTCCACCATGTCAGTTCCTCCAGGGACCTGATCCAATTTAAAAAGAATTCTAACACATTCTCTAAGGGGTCATAATACTCTACAATTCATAAATACATTATATCCATACAAATAAATGATATGAGGCCATAGTGGCAATCGTACAGCGTCTGGCCGTAAAGGCGATTGGATGTGAGTTCGATTCCCACTCCGCCAAACATTATATTTCATTTATCAGCTCTAGTACCTAAACACGCTACACGCACACCCACTTAACACGCAACGTCTCAATTTCGAGCGGAGGTGCAAAACTGAGTGTCTTAACACTAGGTTCTCTCTGACAACCCTGCTATGAAAAATAAGTAATATTCCTATATTTTTTTTCAATTGTTTAATGTAAAAAAAGACCTATTACACTACTTAAGACATACTTGTTACATTTACTTGAAAACTGTCTTAAGATCTAATAGCTAAGATCTATAGCTATTAATAATTATTTAAGGCAATTTATAAAAATGTGTCTTGAAGTAATAAAACTATATTACAATGCAAATAATGCATAAAAACATTATTTTCATGGGGTCATTCAATGGGAACGTTGTTTACACAAACAACTTTCCGTTTTTACCTCCCTCATCCCCCATATAAGCAAAAGTAAGCAAATAATCATATTTAAAAAACGTATAAAAATGTGAACAAAGTGTGATACGATCTCACGCCTCTTGCAAACCGTCCAAGCACTCTTACCGCTAAGCCACGCGTTCTACATCTAGCTGCGTCGAAATTCTTATACGCTTATTACAACTTATTTTTCTTGTTACCAGTCCTAAGTGATTAACACTTTAAAAATGTTATTTTGAAAAGAAACAATTTTGAACCGGATTAATCGCGTATACTTTTGGTATTCGAAAATACACTTTAGAAACCCGTAGTTTCGAATACTTTAAAATATACAGTAATCCGTGGTCACAGGTAGACGGTTAGCGATTAATCCGGTTAAAAATAGTTTCTTTTCTTTAGTGCTTGAATGACCTCCAGAGTGCACCAATAAGGAAACTCAAATATGTAAATTAAAATACCATATTTAAAAACCTTAGTTTATTATCATCTTAAATATAATATATAATTGTGCAGAATGACCTGGAACAACAAAAAAATATGTTAATAAAATTCAAATGACATGTTTTTATGCAACTAATAATAGGTTGCTAAAAGCAAGCAAAATATTTTCGCTTAAGTTATTTAATTCAAATGCAAATATATTCTTACTATAAACAACTTTTAGATGTGCTTTTAAAAGTAATATTGCCAAGACTTAATCAATTATGGAAAAGAAAACCCTAGACCTTTTTTTCTACAAATATAAAATTCGGCACAAATCTAGGAGTTAATTTTATAAATTGCCAATATTTTATTATAATAATACATTGAAAATTATTATGTATAAAATATTTTAGTATTAAAGATAAGTGAATAAATAGATAACTAAACTTAACTAAACCTACATTGGTGAAGGGAGTAGGGTGCTTTCAGCTTCAGCACACTTGAAGCACCATAAGTAAAGAACTGAACTGTTAGGCTACCTAGCCAATACAATACTTATTGGTGAACTCAGTGTTTTATTTTGTTTTGTGCGACCTACAAAGCCCACATTAAAATGCTAAATTAATAAAAAAACCATCAAATACACTACCATGTGTTTGACATACACTTTTGTGTAAAATGACAAACACATTACTTAGGCATCATGCACATTATGATAACAAATCTACTAGTAAATTTTAATTCTTATAATACACCAACTCCACCTTAGTCCTATACTAATACTATAATTTAAGTTTTCAGCAGTATATCAATATATTCTAAGACTACATAGTAAGGCAATCCCAGAATTGTAAATATTTTACTTATTATGACAAGGCAATTGCAAGTTTATGTTACCTGATTTGAGATTACACACTAAAATGCTAATTTTTTAAGAGAATACTTAAACCAGCCAACTTCATTAATGGAGTATACAAGAAAGTGGATGATGACTTTGTGGTTATTTTTAGAATGAAAAAGAAAAAATATTTTAGCATCAGAAAAAAACTGAAATTTATATGAAGAAACAATATAAAATGCTAAAATTTATTATGACAATTATCCTTTCCAGGATGTGCAAAAGAACTTATTTAAATGTCCTGTGGAGCCAGTATAATAATTATGCATCGAGTTATGTATAACATTTTAATTGTCAAGACCAGCAAGAACAAACATTGAGTCTTCACTTTTATGTAAAATACTTAAATGCCATGACTATATAAACATACATAATATAATGTATAAAATAATACCGGATCTATTTGGAGCTGTTCGCATTTATGTAGTGATATAGGATGACCAGTAGAAAAATAGACACTCCTAGAATGTTGGAGAACACCGCCAATTGAATATCAGTAATCATTGTGTATTGGTATTTGGTATTTTCTTGTATTTTTTACAGAAGTAACCTGAAAAGCACAAATTATGTTTTAATTTATAATGGGCCGGTTAGAATACAAACTCTATGTAGTTTAGGACTCAAAACAAAAACATTGAAGATTCAGTTATGTTCATTTAAAAATTCCAAGAAGATATTGTTTCTAACTAGTCTTACCTTAAAAAGCTGTATGACTTATAAAATATATTATGCCGAAACCCTCTATTATCATCAAGAACAAGAACATTACACGTCATTCAAATTTTTTGACAGGTGAGACATTTCATTCTATACAATATCTATTAAAAATATTTTTACGTAATAATAATTTATTAATAATTTTATTCAATTCCCATTTTATTATAAATAACGTTTTTGTAAATTTAAGTACATATTATTTATAAGCATTAGGCAGTTTTACAGGCATAAGCAAGTTTAGTCAGATTCATGTTATCTGTTACTTATGTCAATGTCAAGGACTGTCCGTTGACTATTACAATAAGCTACCTGCATATTTATATTTCAAAATTAATTGTAAATATACATTATAATGAGTGATACAGGTGCGTCTAATTTATTTGAATCCCATACAATTGTCGCTGATCACAAAGATCTTATTCACGACGTGGCTTACGATTTCTATGGAGAAAGAATGGCAACTTGTTCGAGTGATCAGTACGTGAAGGTAAGGTTATGTTTTTGTTATCAATCATGCTCTATATATTATATTTAAACAAACTGTCTACACAACGAAACCAACTAATATGTTTACCAAATTATATTTTTTTAATCTACTATTAAATATTATTCGTTAGAATACTATTCATTACATTAAATAAATTATTGAAATATTTAAAATATATTAATGCTTAAATTTAGGTTTGGGACGCTGATGGACAAGGCGGTTGGAGATTAACTGCCAGTTGGAAAGCTCATCATGGTTCTGTTTGGAAGGTTACCTGGGCACATCCAGAATTTGGTCAGGTTTTAGCTACCTGTTCCTTTGATAGAACTGCTGCTATATGGGAGGAAATTGGTAAGAACAGATTTTATTATAAAGTTTTTTTTTCATTTTAGAAACATTACATTTTAACCTATGCAGAATAAATAACAAAAGTATTTTTAATGTGATCTGTACACTGAATACTGATCAAACCAAACACTAATTTTGCACTTAACTGTGATGCTATCAAAATTTAATTAAATTGATGTGTTAACAATAAATAACATTTTATTTTTTATTGCAATTTCAGGTGACACAACAGCATCGGGATCGGAAAAAGGTCTAAGAACTTGGGTGAAGAGGTCTAACTTAGTAGACTCTAGAACCTCAGTTACAGATGTGAAATTTGGGCCAAAACATTTAGGCTTACTCCTTGTCACATGTTCAGCTGATGGTATTATTAGGTAATATTTGTAATTTAAAAATAAATATATTTCAGGATAATAACATATTTATACTTGAAATTCTATATATATAACAATAATAACAAAAATAAGTTGTAATAAGTGTATAAAATTTTTGACACAGCTGGATGTAGAATACATGGCTTAGTGGTCAGAGAACTTGGTTAGCTTTCAACATGTCAATCCTGCTGTGTTTCAATTTTTATATGTTTTCTAAAAATGTTATTCTTAACAGAGTGGCTGTGGTTGACAATGATGCATTTTCACAAGATTCAGCAGCTCTTGTGATGCACCTCTACTTGCTGCGGTTCAGTAACAAAATCAAAATATAATAAATTTATAATCTCCATAATTTTTCTATTTTTTAGAATATATGAAGCTCCAGATGTAATGAACTTGGCTCAATGGACTCTCCAACATGAGATCCCTACAAAACTTTCCATCAGTTGTTTATCATGGAACCCATCACTGTCAAGGTAAGTTAAAAAATTTTCAATATTTGTGTGTTTTTTTAATATACAGAAAACTTACAGAGTTTTCATAAATTTAAATAGAGATTACTTTTACTATCAATTTTATTTGCAATATTATAAATGAGTAATGGTTGAACTTAAGATTTTTAGCTACTCTACAAAATATATTATGTGTACAAATTATTGACTATAAGATATAATGGCAGTGTCACAATTAAGTGAATTAAGATAACCATAAAAATTGGTTGTAAATGAGGCTATTGTTGTGCAGTGTGATAGCATCTGACTAAACACAATTGATTGTTGGTTCAATTCCCACTCAGGGGGAATGATTATATTTAAATTATTTTCATTTCTTTGATGCAGTGTCTTGAAATCTGGCAGAAAATGTTAACACACTAGATTTATGTAACATAGTGTAAAGTTTAAAAAAATTATAAATATATTACAGAAGTAACACCAACCCACCCATGTTAGCTATAGGCAGTGACGAGCCTAACAGTGTAAGTGCAACAAGTACTCAAAGTGACAAAGTTGCTAACAATGAAAAAGTATTTATTTATGAGTGAGTATGTTTAATTTTATATTCATTATTTTATAATTTTAAAGTTAAGGCCATTGTGGTGCAGTGGGACAGCATATGAGTTAGTTCAATTCCCACTTGGGGGAATGATTATAATTGACCTATTCGCATTTCTCTGCTATGGTAGCTAAGACAAGGCGCGGCGATAAGATTTCATGCTTAAGACGCGTTTTTTGATGGGTCCCTACGAAATCATATTGAAGGGGTTGTGCCTTACTTATTGTATTTAGACAGTTTTAATTATTATATATAATCAAGATCGCCTTTAGACAATCCGCCTTTATTTTGTTAAGGATGTTTTTATTATTGTCAAAGTTACCGAAAATCCTCAGCTTTTTCACTGAATTTTATGATTACTAAACTTTAAGACTAACAAAAAGAAACCGTTTTAGATGGGTTTCAAGAGGTGCCTCTGCGCTCTGGGTTTGAATTCCTCTGCGTTTAAATTTCTATTCGTTTTCTAAAAAATATTTTTCAATTACCTAAGTGTGTGAATAACACTTTAACATGCTAATAATATTAAATGATAAAATTTTTAATATTAATTTCGGACTCTTAGATTGGTTAAACTTGGGCTTTACTTTACATTGACGAGTGACTGTGACACAAGACACCATGCGTAAAGAAATCACTAGCGTTTGTCTCCCGACCCCGCTTCCCGCGTCTGCCGCCAATCACTACCTTACAATCGGTTCTACGACGTCTATTGTAGCTAGCTTACTAAATTGTCATTTCGAAGATCCTGGCAAGAAAATACGATACGATATAAGAGAATACATACACGTGTGTGTGTGCGTGTGCGTGACGTTGTTGGACACAACATTCACGTTGCTAAGGCAACGAGTGTTTTACGCGTGAACGGGACTACTAGTAAACATATTATACTATATATTTGTGTTCCCAGGTATAGTGAATCGTCTCGTCGCTGGACAAGGACAGAGTGTCTCTCCTCAGTAACAGAGCCGGTGAATGATTTGGCGTTTGCACCAAATCTGGGAAGGTCCTTCCACCTTCTAGCCGTTGCTACTAAAGATGTTAGGATTATTAAACTTGAGCCAATACCGTAAGTTATTTTTGTTAATTTAAATAAATATAAAAAAAAGTTTTAATTACTATTATTTTTTGCTGCTAACAACAGAAGTATGTTGTAGTAAACGCATAAGAACTTCTAGGTGGACCGGTGTAGAATGTATGGCATAACGGTTAAAACGTTTGGACGGTTTCCAAGAGGCGCGGGTTCGAGTCCCGCTGTGTTCAAATTAACAAACGTTTTATAAATTTATTTTTGAAATTAGAAGTATATGAATATAACTTTTAAATAAAAAAAAAATGTATTATTGGGCAGTGGAAAATGGAAAAAATTATGTGTTTTTTTGCAGAAAATAAAATAAAACGTGTCAATATGCAATGCAAACTAATGATAATATGTGTATGGAAAATTTAAAAAAAATTAACTTAACGGAAAACGAACCTGCGCCTCTGGTTCATCTAAACGCTTCGCCCACGCTTTACAGTGCGTGCATGTGTGAAAGATTACTTAAGTTAGTCTTGCAAATATAATTATTTTAAATGAGTCAAATCTTGTACACTAATATGTGTAAAAAGGGAGTAATATAATGTAATTCAGTTATTTTATTAAAATGGATGGGTGGGGCGGGGTTTTCTTGTAAGCATTGTAGTGCCCAAGTGTCAAATACGTAAAAGTCAAATGGCGCAAACTAATTTAGATCTACTTGTTTTTTCAGTTCGTTGACAATTTATTCTTATAATAAGCATGACTCTTTAATATTTCACATGAGTTGAACATACTCGAGGCCATCATGGCGCAGTAAGACAGCTTCTGACTGCAAACGTGATTGGTTGCGGGTTCGATTCCCACTCATGATGAATGAGAATGATCATGATCATATATTTAATTATTTTCATTTCTCCGCTCTGGTGAACAGACAAAGCGCGGCGTTGAGCTTCGCCACTCAACACGCAATGTCCGGAAAAGTAGAGAACGAAATGTTTTTTTAACACTAGGTTCAGACTACCCTGCTATGCGGGGAAAAGCGTGAAGCTGTAAAAAAAAGCACATTGACTGACTGACCGGGGACCGGAGTGGAGTGTCTTGATACTGGAGATAGAAACTGAATATTTTTTTTTACAGAGAATCTTCAGGAACATCAAATGGTTCAGTACGTTTTAAAACGGAAGTAGTGGCGGCGTTTGACGACCACATGTCCAATGTATGGCGGGTCTCGTGGAATGTGACGGGGACTTTGCTAGCCTCGTCCGGAGACGATTGCTGTGTCAGACTTTGGAAAAGTTAGTGTGTTTTGTTAATATATGATAGTATAATTATATGTAAATATCGAGTTAATATGCATTTTTACACTCAACTCGCAATGCGTAGTTGAAAAAAATATTTATAGAATTTATAGTTTTTTAATTTTTTTCGTATGTTATTTTTGTACTTATTTTTATTTGTTTTGGTTTGTGGTGAATGGTATAATGGTATGGTACAAATGGTATTGCTGTTAGCTAGTGCTCATTTCCCGCTTAGAATGTTTTCACGATGAAGACGCGTCTTTTGTTGGGTGGGTCTCTTGACAGCTCTGACCGTATACGTGATGGTTACGGGTTCGATTCCCACTAAGGGGGTCACTAAGTGTTTCCTGCGTGTAGCTGGAAAAAATAACAAAAAAAGAAGTCAGTTAACAGCAAAAACACTCATTACAATTTGAAGCCCAAATTTCAAGCAATATTGAAACGTATGGTTTAGCGGTCAGAGCGTTCGGAAAGTTGCCAAGAGGCGTGAATTCGAGTCCTACTTTGAATTCCAGTGCAATACATGAACCAGTGGAAGTGCGCGGCGGTGCTGCGCGGCGGCGTGGGCGGCGTGGGCGGCATGGGCGGCGCGGGGGCGGCGGGCGGCGCGGGGGCGGAGGGGGCGCGCGCGCGCACGCCCTACACGCGGCTGGCGCCCAGCGCGAACCCCGCGCACATGCCGTTTCACTGACATCGGTATGTATATTATTTATTACAATACTAGCTGCGCTGCTGTGTAATTTAAGAAGCATAAGTTACTCCTATCTGCCAGTGAAAGTCATGTCAGAATCGGTTCAGCAGTTCCATAGACTAGCCGGAACAAATAGATGGACAAAAATTGTTAAAAACATATATTTTAGTATATGCACCGTGTATACATACATATGCACTTGTATACATTAAAATATGTGACATGGCTTGAGGTCGTAAGTTTGATTTCAAACTATGTTAATTATATATTCAAATACATTTTTAGAAAACTATAACCCACGCCTCTTCTTAAACGGTTAACACGCCTACGATGGCACCACATCTGGCTGAAAATGCTCTAATGCTACTTTTTATTTCTCTAAAATCTGCAATCTGTCAATAAAAAGCCTATTCAAATCGTATAGCGATTATCTACAAATTGTGTTTTCCAGTTATGTCACTTTAATTTTGATGGTATATTAAGACTTGTACATACATACATACTTTCATACCTGAATTTAGTCGTAATTAATTCTACTTAATGCATCCAGATTGAAGATTAATAGATAGAGGCAATGAAAACAAAAAATAAAAAAACAGCGCCAATTTGAAACAAACACAAAAATTGTTTTTTTATTCACTTAAAATTAAACATGAAGAAAACCATCAAAAATATAATAAACAAATATCATTTATAATTCACGTCAAATTCATTTCATTAGAGCCGTTCGTCTTAAACGTTGCAAATGACCTTCTTTGTTCAGCGATTTGGATGAAAACCACCCCACCTGTAAACAATCAAAACATACAAGCATAGTCAGAGAGACTCGTTTCTTCGCAATGCCGCGGTTACCAGAGCGGAGAAATAAAAAAAAAACAATTACTATAATTTTACCTTACCAGAGCGGAGAAATAAAACCGAGTTTACCGAGTGGGAATCGGACCTACAACCAATTGCGATTACATAGAGACGCTGTCCCACGTCTCCCGTGTCCACGATGGGATCAATGATGTTAGAAAATACCTATTGGTATTTGCCTGACTATATTTTCTGATTCACAAAACGATGCGCGGAAATCGAACCCGTAATCTTTGATTTTTAAATCAAATTAATTTGATTATCGAACTGTATATAAAAACCAAAATAATACTAACCGGCATTGCCCTCTCGCTCTTGCAGTGACTATTCGACGATGAATGTGGACTCACGATGTTTCTAGAAATAAATACATAATAGAACATCGAGTTCATACTATAAAAGTATTACATATCAGTGGATCCGAACCGAATACTCCAGCAAATATTTCGACAAATGTAATAAAAATAATGTGCAAAATTTTCTCATATTGAATAATACACAAATAGACGGGGGCTCAGGATAAAAAATACTATTTTAGGACTTTAATACTCCGCTTTCTACAATGTCTCAGACACGACTGACTAACAACTTCAAATACTTATGAAATATATACTAAAAATATTCAATATTTATACAATTATAAAAATAAACTGTGACATACATAGGTATTTTTTTTTTATTTTAGCAAGTGCGTCTTGCAACGGGGATCAGTTCATAAAAAGACAGTAACAAGCGAGCGTCATTAAAAAAAATATATATATATTTACCCTAACGAAGCTCTCTTGATGGTAGTAGCGTTAGACTGGAGCAAGACGCGCGCCGTTGAGCTCACAGCACCGGGCCCATTGTACCAACAGCTGTTGGAAATTATCTACATTTATTATAAACACTAATGGCACCATCGAGGCGCAGAGACGCATGGAAATCTATGTAAGACGAAGTGCAGCGCTGTGTTCCGCGCTGTATTGTTATGTCCCAAAAATAAAAACGGAAACGGACACAATAAAATTTATGGTCTTCAATTTTACAGATACAAAAAGGGCCAAAATACAGTTTCTGTAGAAATAGTTCTTTGAACGAATTCTCGGAGGCGACAGACATGGATGGTTTGTTTTTTTTTTTAAATTATCACACCGCAATCTGCATAGCAAAATGCATTCTGTTGTCTACTAGACTTGATTTTGGTTATACTTAATTGGTTTTTAATCTAAAATAACACGTTATTACAATAAAATTACACTAACGTTTGCAATTTTATAAAGCATTTTTCTATATCATTTGTACACTAATAATTATTTGTCTTCTTTTCTCGGTAAGGGTTGCCTGGAAGAGATCACCTATGGTGATAAGGCCGCCCAAATACACCAAAATGGTAACCATTCTCCATTGTCATTTATGTATTTATTATATTTAATAAAGAGTTAAATAAAAACTTATATAAAGTACAAAATCGAAGTCCCACCTCGGCACGGCGTCTCCTCCTCTCCGGTAGAACTTCGACTTTCGCACGTCCACTTTAGGGTCAGTGTTGAGTCTCAACGCCTCGTCTTTGATATTATTCATCAACATTCGTTTGCTGTCCATTTCTGTATTGGAATGCTCATCGATGATGGGAAGTCTAGGATCCAAGCCGTCGCCATTGTCCAAAACTTTAAACACCGGCTTTTTCGTGTAATTTGGTCTAATTTGTGGATTTATCATAGTTTTGACGGATGATTGGTAAACGGATGAAATTTGCCCCAATTTAGACATCGGTTTGGGCAGAGCTAGCATATGGGAAAATCTATCGCGGTGTGTATCTTGTTTTATTTTGGGACTAGGGATAGACATGGAGTTGGTGATAGAAATAGACTGGGTGAAGTGTGTCTTAGACGGTTCTTCATACTTGACGCGGTATTCCGGAGGACTTTGGGCCCTCGGTTCTTGCATATTAGAGGACCAAAGGAGATCTAAGCCAGAGTTAACTTGTAATTGATGTAAATGAATCTTAATATTGTATATTCCGGCGAGAGGACCGAACGGATCGGCTTTGATACCCGCCATCACGTCGATCAGCGTTTGGCCACAAAGGTCTGAGATTTGTCGGTGAACCTGAACAACAAACCATACTTAAATAATAAAAGGGCAAGCCTCGTAGAAAGCAAAGCTTTTGTAATTTTTACACATGCATGCCTGCTTGCATATATATAGAGAGAGAACCTAGTGTCCTAACACTCCATCCTTCATCATCGGTCTATTTTAGCGACATCGAATTGCGTCTGACACCATAGTAGCCCAGTGGCATAGCGGCTTACTGTGAACACAATTGTTTGTGTTTATTTAATTTTAATTATTTTCATTTAAAGTTAGGACTTAGGCGAGTCGAGACGGAAGCGCGGCGTTTCAATTCCGCCACTTAACACACGCAATCTCACAAATTCGGGCAGAAAGTGGAGTACAGAGTATCGTGACAGTACATTCTCTCTACTACCCTCGTATGAGTAAAGCTGAAAACAGCTCTTTTTTCATATATTAACCTCTCTATTAGTCTTGGAGTCGACGACAGCAAAGGGGTGGGTTTTCATCCTCATGCCGGGCTTCTTGATCCAGCGATGTCGCGCGGCTTCCTCTATCTTCATACGAACTTCCACTTTTGGCTCCAAAAGATGTTGAATGAACGTTTTACATTCTAGAATTATCAAATTAAAATTATTTTTACGGAATTTATTTTAGTCCAATATATATATTTTTTAATATTAATTTGTTTCTATAGATATTTCCGCGGTAAATCCCGCATAGTGGTCACCCACATTCCGTCCCCAACCCACCCCGCATAGACCCTATTTAACCTATAACCATCACGTATAACACAATATATATAATACAATAGTAGAAAAAAATAAAATGATATATATTTAGCTAGTTTTATTTATAAGCTGGCGGGCAAATTGAAAGCGGACCTGGTGTTGGACAGCCCTTGACGTATACAGTCAGATAGATACTGTTACACTTCGCCACAATGGCCTATTTTTTAGCTTAAAGCTCTTTTAATAAGATATTTTGTTTTTCGCGATTTTTACACATTTTGTATATAAACTTATTTTAACCGGATTAATCGCCTATTTAATTGTTATTTGAAAATACATTTTAGAAACCCGATGTTTCGAACACTTTACAGTAGTCCGTAGTCACTTACGTGATTATAACTATATAAAAAGCTGTAAGTTTTTTCATTTTTTTAATATTTTATTCATTTAAATAAATTTTTTTTACTATTTTCAGGTATAACGGTGAAGAATCTTCTTCACGCAAAGAGAACGTGAGAATGTTCATAAGAATAGACTAAAGTGAACTGATTTTGCTGAATTTAAAAGTGTTCTTAATAAGCGATTAAAAAACAATTAAATTGTGTTAAAAACTAAAAAATAAACTGTTTTATAATAATCAAGAAGTTACTATTATTATTATGCGGGGTTTTCAAAATAAATAAATCGAAATAATTGAATTCACGCATTTTCCACACGTTGTAAATCTATTGCAAATGAAAATTTACATATAATATACAAATGTATGTATTACTGTAACATTTGCGCCGCCATTGATTTACTTAATTATTGCCATAATAAATGTATATATATATATACATTTATTATGGCAACATTGTTAATATATATACATTGTGTAAAAAAAAAATTGTTTTCAAATTAAATAATTTTAATGCTTTTTATATTTTCATTCATAAAAAATAGCTAAAACGTTTTTACTGCTAAAAATTGCTAAAACGTTTTTAATATCTTTAAGTGTTATAAATACAATGTCTACAATAAGTTCGTTACATAGAACAATGGTACGTTATTGTAAAAAGATTAAAAACAAAACGCGGCGTTTAGTTAAGTCAACCACCAAACGTGTTTAGAGAGGGATTTTATTTAGGATAAGCGAAATATAAAAAAATACTACTATAACATAAGATGTGTAAATTTACATGAAATATTGTACCATTTTTCTTCAGTATATAAACTTATTTTACTGAATTATTCTGTACAATTTGTACAGAATAGTTCAGTAAACTCGCTAGTTTGAATGTATCTTACAACAATTGTACTTTAAACTTTGATAATTTTTGAACTTAATAAAATAAATATGCATTAAATAAGTCTATAGATAGTTTTCTTTATTTTCCTTTCGATATTTTTGTGAAAAATTAGGCGAAACTCAACCGGCCCCGGTTTGACTTGTTCGCCAGAGCGCAGAAAAGGAAATAATTATTTTTTTATTATTCACCCGAGTGGAAATCGAATCCCATAATCATCGCCATTAGAGCGAGACTTTTAACAATACAATATCTTTATCATGAAAAAATAACTTGTTACTTTTAAAACTAAAAACCCCGCTTTTATAACTCTAGTTTCTAGTGTTTTTTTTTTCAGTTCTAATTAATAAGTTTTGAATTACTTAAACCGTTCAAGAGAGAGTAATAAGCTTAATGATTCACTTGGGAAATAATAATGTTAAAAATAATATATTTTTAGAAAACGTATATAAATTGCAGTGCAGTACGTAAGCATGCGAACGCGGTCAGAGTTGCTGGATGGTTTCCAAGAGGCGCGGGATCGAATGCCGCTGCGTTCAAATTTTTATATATTTTCTAAAAATAGGTTTTTTAATTACCATTAATCATTTTAACTTCAATCAATTTTCAATTACAATAACGTGTGTCATTACCCCTTAAAAATAAAAATGTTTAAAATACTTTCATTTCTCCGCTCTGGCACCTAAGACAAATCGCGGCGTTTAGTTCCGCCACTAACACGCCAATGTGTCAATTTCGGGCGGAAAGTGGAGAAGTACAAGCGAATATAAACCAATAAAAACCAGCCTAATAAAAACCAATACAATTTCATATACCTAAATAAAAAAGTTATTTTTCATATAACATTATCATACCCGAGGACACACAGACCAGGGCCGCGTGTTGCTTCCTCGTGAAACCTCTGGAGATGGCGGCTCGCAGGTGGGACGAGCCCTCCCCGCCCTCCTCCCTCCGCGCTCCGCTCTCCGCGCTGCCCGCGAACGGCAACGTCCCGGTCACCATACCGTACACTATCACACCACTGGATAATTGTTAACATACGTATCAAAATAATATAATACCTACATATGTATGTTTCATTTTTTGTTTATTGATGAGTGAATTAAAATATACATATATATACAATATATGTGGCAAGCACTTGTAGTTACAAAACGTCCACCATGTTTATTTATTTGTTTTTATTAAATATGAATCCAACGTTGTATACAATAATGATACTTATATAAGAGCGCATTTTTTTAAATATGTATTGGTGTAATTGTATACTTCACTCGTAGGGCTGCTGTTTATTTATATTTTTGAGATGTTTTTTTTCGGATGATACTGTGGGACTCATCCGTGACCACTAACTAAAACCCAGCGGAAACCCTCTCTACCATCATTAGACGTCGCAGGAACGCTTACGCATGCTACTACGAACTCATAGGCAAACGCAACATACATAAAAATATCTAGTTCTTAAAAAAACAGAACATCAGTACAGTTAAGGTCACTTAAAAACTTGCATTAGAAGAAATATAAGAAAGTAGAAAAAAAAAATAAAATTAACTATGTAACTTTCCAAAATACATAAACAATAATAATAAATAGAAAAAAAAAATTACTACAATATATATATATATATATATAGTACTCTAATGGTAGACGGTCGATGCCTGTAATGTTAGAAATATTTCTGTTGCGAATGTCCCATGCCACGACGAATGCGTCGCAAATCGCTATGCTCCCACCTTATACAAAAAAAAAGCATAAAAATATATAATGAAAAATCGCTTACATGCTCCAAAGATCGACTTCCGGCCCGTACTTCCGTCCGTCCACAAACAGCTCGGGCGCGGCGTACTCCAGCGAGCCGCACGGCGTCCGCAACGCGCCGCCCGCGCTCCACACGTTTGACAGGCCGAAATCTTTGTATGAAGTATAACAAACTTGGAGTTAAAAACGAAAAAGTCCAAGTAATTAAATAAAATATAACAAAATAAAATCAAAACTCCTTAGAACACCATGGATTCAGACTATAAAAAAGCTTGAAACACTGCCTGAGACTTGCGACACGTGTTCTTACCCGTTAAACTATTATACATACACTCCTCCAAATACGTAAAAGATCATACTTATGCCGCCTTCAAAATATAATATAAAAATTGGTTACATAGTGCAATTTAAATGATAGCTAAAATATAAAAAACTTAAGACATCACCATCACCTAACTATAGTTTTAAATAGCCATTTATTTTTATATAATATGCTAAAAATTACCCAATGATAGTGACGTATGTGCCTGAATTGAAAAAAATATTTCCGCATACCAAGGCAGGCAGAGAGTACCTAACGTCAAGACACTCCGCAACTTTCACTTTACACAATTTTCTTTTAATATACATTAAATACTTGGTACCTTTTTTAACTTTTACTTACATCGTATGCATCGTTATACAGTAATAATATCCAATAGAACTTGCTTTAGTTTTCTTTTACTTATTTTATAATAACTAAGAAACAATAGAAAAAAGCAATCGTGGCGTTGCAGCGGCTGACTGTACACGCGATGGTTCAAATTTAAAATATCTTTTATTCAAATAGACTTTTGAAGCTTCGAAGGAATATAAAGCTACCACCGGTTGTGGATTCGATTCCTGGCCGGGGGGAATGATTATATTATAATTATATCCATTTCTCCGCTCTGATGACAAGATAAAGCGCGATGTTGAGTTCCACCACTCAGCACGCAATGTCTCGGGTTCGGGCAAAAAATTAAGAACGGAGTGTCTTGACACTAGGTTTTGTTTCTCTGCCTACCCCTGCCATGCGGGCAAAGGCGAGCATATAGAAATAAACTTACCTACGATCTTAATAAGTTGCTTAGTGCTGTCCAGCATGATATTCTCCATTTTTAAGTCACTAGAATTTTAAATATAACATGTTAAAAAAAACAGTTACTAAAAACACTTTTTTCAGCGTAACACTTTTTCTCGTGTGTAGGGTAGTCAAAAAAAAGTCTTGCAAGCCTCAAGAAAGTCTCCATTTCAAATAATTTAAATATAATTATGGCCCAGAGTGGAAATCGAACTCACAACCATTGCGTATACAGTCGAAACTGCCACACTGCGCTAGGATGGCCTCGATAGATTTAATATGCTGTATATGATGTTCAATTGCAATGTAACTTTATAACCAGCTCGTCCTCACACATGATGATTTAAACCAACATCCTCAGAGCTGTGACTCTCCCGAATTTGATGACAATACGATTTTGATTTTTCTACTTCCTACGCCATAGTTAATTTACCTTCCTACGCCATAGTTTTAATTTACAAGCTACATTTAAGTAAAATTAACTACTTTAGCTCGATGAAATTCAGTTAAGATAATAAATTAGTACCAACTACAGTTACCTTAAGACTGGAAAGTAGCTGAAATGAACGTTTTATTTTGCTCTGCACATTTAATCTTTATCTGTTTATCATTTATCATTATATTATTATTTTTTAATATGGCAACCCTATATAGAGGGCGCATCCCTTTTTCCATACTAACCGATGCACGACTCCCCTAGCATGCATATGCCGGACAGCTGAAACTAGTTGCGTTGCGAGAGTGCGTGCTCGCGGCTCTGGGAGTCCCCGGGAGCGCGCCGCCAGGACATGCGAGCAGAGGTTACCCCCGGCAGCCGCTTCCATCACTATGTAGAGACGCGGGCCGTGCTATGATGCAAACATTATATCAATTGAAGTCAACATTGCTCTTTGAATAATTTGGCAAATGTATTAGGGGTATTTATTATATTTGGAACTGGCAGGTATTTTTTATTTTCATCTCTATTACTTTAATTGATAGACAAATATGCAGAACCGTCGTTAGCTACGATAGAAGAGCACAGGCTCTCAGAGTTAAGTCGGGATATCCACGCAAGTAGATTCTGTCAGTTCTCCATCACGACGAGACTAAGTTGTAATGTTGGTATTATAGTCTAGATTCTTGTAAATAATATCACTTAATCTATATCTATACATATAATAAAAATGTAACTCATCGATGTCTAAACATCGAAGATATATAAAAATAAATATTATAAGAGGCATTTATCAATATAATAGAACCCAAAAAATATATAATTACTTTTCTTTTCTGTTTCTCTGTTTTTCTATTTGTTTGTGCACGCTACTCTCAGAAACGCCTTAATCGAATTTAACGCATTTATCGCGTTCCAAACTCATCACCAAACGCGGTCCGTAGCATAATTTAGTGTTGGTGAAGGAGAAATATCAGATTGAGCCTAACTTTAGTCGTAAACTATGTAGTGTCATTACACGTGGTATGCTCACAAGTTAGAAAATCATCACCTTTGTTTGTTTTTGCGCCTGACACCGTAACAAAAATTGTTTTTTTTACCACAATGTGCTTCACTGAAGACCTACCCATTTATCTAAAGACATACCAATAAAATGTATCATATCTTGCTGGCACTATGGATTTTAAATTATAACAACAAAATAAACTATCAGTGTATTAATTTGAAAATCCAATCAGTAGAAATACTTAATATACTTTGTGCAAATACATTAAAATGTGTCCATAGCATGAACCTGATGACCTGGTCAGGACAACCAGAATATGAAGAAAATATTTATAAGCGTGCTTCTAATTTATTTTTCAACGAGCGACCCGCTCGCGGCTTTGTCTGCGTAAACTATACTACTAAATAATTTTGTTTTTTCGCACTTAAATCACAAACTTTTGCTTAAATTTATAATTTAAATAATTGTAACTTTTTTTATTTATGGGGCGATTGCAATTAAATAAACACAATATTAAAATAAGGTTACGTTTTGGTAAGTTTCTTCTTCACAAAAAGTATTTTTTGTGTTTTACACAATAGCTCCAACTGCATTTAAATCGGTCAAGCCATTGTTGAGATAACCGTACACAACGCACAGACAAACAGATAAGAAAATTAAACATCATAGTTTTGGGTTCTATTATAATATTGATAAATGCCCCCAACAATATTTTTTTTCATATATCTGCCATGTACAAACAGCGATGTATAGAATAATATATCTGGTATAGTTTGTAAATCTCACCATCATAGTCTCGTATAAGGCTGCTATACAAGGGTGGCGTAGTTTGGACATAACGCGCGGCTCTCTGTGCAGGTTGCGACGTGCATACTCTTCTTTTATACATGTCAGATCTACTATTTTTATTGCCACCTGAAATAGTACACTATCTATTGAAAATGTGGCAAAGAAAATTATAAAAATTTTATAGTATTTACTCACTTCGGATATGATCAATATTTTTTAAAAACGTATTAAAATTGGAACGCAGCAGGATTCGAACCTAGGACAGTTTTTTTTATAATATTATTAAGTTGTGATATTTGTTTTAATCGTGTCCCACATATCTAACTACTTAAATTTACTCTGGTAACTTAAGATGAGAGAATTTTACTAGAGTAGACCTAGGATGCACACGCTTCCTCACAAAGCCAGAGTTCAACCCAGACTCATCACATATATAACAGTATCAGCATCATTCCATTTAAAAGTTACTAAAAACAATATAATTTAAGATCAATAAAATCAATAAACATTTTAACAAAAAAGAAACCCGACTTCATACGGCTTTAAAATTAACTTAACGATTTTAAACGGAACCACATGAGAAGCACTAGCTATCATATAAAAAAGAATCGTAAAAATTGGTCGTATTGAGAACCTTTTTTCTTGCAGTCGGTTTTTATAAGAATTGTATAAGAATTTTATTAGAATTGGGTAAAAACAAGTAAACAGCTAAGTGTTAATAAAAGAACGTTTACTTAAACTTAGCAGACCTTCTTTCCTATAACTCTATGTGTAGCTTCCTCCACTCTCGCGAAGTGACCTTTTCCGAGAACCTTACCCGTCATAAGGTAGTTACCAACGCTGTATATTTGGCCTTTACGGGGAACGCCAGCCATTGTGAACTTAATTTCAAATCATTTCGCACTAAACAATAAAACTTTGTTATACAAAAGACATTATAAACGTCAAGCAAAAAAAACTATCGTTTGTTTGCTCTTCAAAATTGGAACGGTTAATGGGAATGTGGGATGTGACATTTATCTAAGCCTATTTTTGTCTGTAACTAGCAGACAGTTAAAAAGTGGGCGCCACTTTATCGTAATTTATTTAAGAAAATCAATGAAATTTTACTATTTAATTGTCAGTTATGTAAAAATAAAATCTTTTAAAAATTTGTGTCAAGGCCAAGCCAAACAATGACTTGTCAAATCGACTTTTTATATAGATTTTTTAGTTTATTGTTAGCAAATCTGCTTTTACCACGTTTTACATTAATGAAAGTGTATTTATTAGTTTAAGGAAAGTATATGACGGGATATTAACACTAGGTTAATTCTACCAATATATGTTGCAGGTAGAAAACACCTATTGTATTTTTGATTGCAGCTACACGCTTTTTCACGCATAGCACGGTAATCAGAGAGAACCAATTGCTAAAACACTCTTCTCCAAGCGCCGCCAGAAAATAAAATATTGCGTGTTGAGTGGCGGCACTCAACGCCGCGCTTGCTTGGTCTTAGGTACCAGAGGTAAGTGATTGTAAGTGGTTATCTTCGCCCATGGACATCTACAATATCAGAGGCGTTGTGGACGCGTTGCCGGCCTTAAGGGTGAAGCTGTCTGTACACTCGACGCCTGAAAGCCCTCAGGAGGAAAATCACAGGAGCAGATCATTCCATACCTTGCATGTGCGAGGGAAAAAAGACCTCAAGGCACGCACATTAGATGCATACTATGCGTCCAGGTGGTGCGGATGATATCTAGTTATTTGGCGGGAGGTGCGATAAGAAAATGAAGATGGTGGCACAAAATCGAATAGTTCCTTCGAGCATTCCTCAATGTAGAGACGATATACGACGAATTGAGTTGAGTGGTTGAAATTGATACTGTGCTAATTGATACTGGGCGGCTGCCCATAGATGGGAACAGTACTCCACATGGGGACGGACTTGAACTTTACAAAGTACTGCTTAGCCCTGTTCAGTACACCAAGTTGTTTTGAAGCCAATTTGGGTTTGCTCTTTAAATGACCCCGACAATGAACCGCATCCGAAATATTGACTCCCAAAATTTTAATATCTTCTTATTACGAAGCGAAATGCCTTGGAATTTAGGCGATAAAATAAAGGGTATCTTTTCAGCGGTGAACACGTAAAGTTGTTTCTTCGAGGGGTTTAATTGAAAAAGGTTACATTTATCCCATTCGGAGATAACTTTTTTTTGTGAGGCTTTGAAATGCCCATTCAGAGAGAGACCTGTTCCATGGTGACCTCAATATCAGACACAACTTGTATTCTCCGCTCTTCCACCTCAGTGCTAGAGATGTTGGCCCGGCCAGTATAAAAGGCATCACCCGTGCTGTCATCTGCATAGAAATGAATGCTGCTGGAATGTAACATTTCATTGATATGCAGAATGAACACTGTGGAAGATAACACTGAACCTTGAGGTAATCCAGCGTTTATAGTAGTGTTGAAATATATGCCGACAAGAACTTAATGAATTCTCTGAGGTAAGCGCGGGAAACCGGCACAGAAGACATATTAGAATGCACTCAATCAATGTTACTATTCTATGGCGTTTCACCCCACGTTGAGCATATTATATTAAAATAGTAATTAAAATGTCTATCGTCTCAAGATTTATGTTTGGTAAATTAGATAAAACGGAAATTTGACTCGGATATCTAAATGTCTGATGCAGGAAGCAAAAAAAAATTTTAGAAAAAAATATTTTAATATATCTATCCATATTATATAATCTTTAAAATGACAATATATGCAATAAGCACTTATTGCAAGTAACGAACTTATGACATAATATAAGAATAATCCATATTTTTGTTATCATTTTGGCACTGTACAGAACAAACCCGCGGCTCTTTGAACAATGATTCTCGAAAAATGTATCATTATATTTTCATTTTAGTGTTATTATACTCGTATATTAAAATTTATACGCGATAAATTTAAATTTCAAAATTGGCTCCGACTATGAAGGCTTGGCTATCCCCTGGTATAGATTATTGACATTCTGTTTTACGCCCAGAGAAGTCCTCTGTTAATATATTCCAGAGGGTAGACCAGAAAAATAAATTTTAAACCAATATTTTTTTGTGTGTGGAATTTGCTACTACCCACAGTGTACCCACGCCGCGATACCATGACGACTTCATTACATTTTACAAAAATGTTAGAAGCAAAATTGTTAACCACTTAGGATATAAAAAATATTCTATAAATGTATTAAAATTTTAATTGATGCGAACTTGCGCCTCTTCGAACCGTCCAAAAGGCGCAGTTGTGAATCCAGCTACGTTTAAATTATTAAATATAAAAAAAAAAAATAAAACATGAAATAAGATTAAATAAAGAACAAAAATATTCTATAATCAGTTTGCAAATATAGTACCAATACTGGACCAAATGACTTTAGTAGTATAGAGCAGATTTTTTTCATAATTGTAATCGATTTTGCTAGATGATGTTCTTATGAATATTGCTTTTTCAATGCAATCGATATGTGTATTCTTAGTCAAATTTTCTTTCATATCGATTTCCGAACTTGAATATATAAACACTATACCACCTCCATCAACAAGAAATTTTAATAGACGCTCATTAGTTAACAAATTTAAAGTTAAATCTTCTAATTTCATCACTATAAAATCGACAGGTTTCTTGATGCTGATACACATTTGTTGCCTAACAGTAACCGAACTGTCACTGTCATCCATTACTAATCGATTATTGTATACATTAAGTAGTTTTTCAGATTTCAATTTCCGTAACCAATTTGTTATAATTTCATAGCGTACACGCTTATCTAATTTAGACCATGAACTCATTATTTTCGTAGCCGGTTCAATACTATCAGACTTCAATAAAAGATCGATATACATTTGATCGTGATGTCGATGTATTATCGAATAAAAAGCATGGGCTGTCTGTGGATTATCGATATTACCGTAACCGTTGATCCAAAATATATTCGAGAGAATATTATGAGTTATTTCATTGGATTCAGCGATATCATTCGACCAAACGGAAGCACAAATCGATTTCTTATTTTTCAAAAGTGTAATTAGTTCTTTTACAGTTCTGTACGCTTCTATAATTGTTGCGTTAGCAATTTTGTTCAAATCGCCCACATATTCGTATACAAATAATTTATTTTCATATTGATACACGTTTGATGAAACTTTTTGTATTTCTGTATTGATATCAGTTTCATTGGAACTTTTCCATTCCAGAGCATTTTTAAATTGATTAATAATGCTTTCTTGCACATAAATCGTTCTTACCCGCCATTGATTCTGGAAATAAAGGAAAACAAATTCAAGTTAACATTTTTCATAAAAGAAAAAAAAAATATGTCAGTAAATTTACATAAAATGCATGTATATATATAAAAAAAAACAATAACACAATATCGCCATGACTTGTAGAAGTTGTTTAGAACAGCTTTTTTATAAGAAACTCATTATTATACTGTTACTGGTTTATTTCGATGCATACGATATTTACAATATTAATATAATAATTTGCACAATTAATTTAATTTACTCTCACTATTAGTAAAGCGATTACCTGGTCAGACGCGAAAAGGAAGGCGTCTACAGCTGAGTCAATGTCGGCTTTTGCAGTCACTACACCGACACAGCCAGAATTGACATCTAAAAATATATATTATTTTGAATTTCTAGAACCTGTAATAGGGTATGCAGAGAAATCAAGACTCTGTTATGTGATACGAAGCCGCTCATTAATTAATATTTAGACAAATTGTGTGTTCAGATAAAGAATATTTATAAGTAAGTTGATGTATAATCCAAGAGTTTTATATTTCTAAAGTGTTAATTAGGAAATTGAATAACATATTTTTAGAAAACGTATAAATTACAAGAATTTTGACGCAGCTGGATGTAGAACGCATGACTTAGCGGTCAAACTGCTTGGACGATTTCCAAGAAGCGCGGGTCGAATCCCGCTGCGCTAAAATTATTATGCATTTTCTAAAAGAATATGTTTTATTTCTGTTGCACACTTTTTTCTGTATAAACAGATGATGATTGGTGAATAAATAAAAAATATTTAATTGAAACCCACAACACACACTTACAGTTAAGACACTGTCCAACTGCACTATGATGGCTTCATGTTTTCTCAATACGAGACATTGCGTATTGTGTGGCAGAACTCAACGACTTGCTTAATCTTGTTACCAGAGCGGAGATATAAAAATAATAAAAATATAATAATTTTCCTTAGTGAGAATCGAACCCACAACCATGACGACAAAGGCTTTTACACTGCACCACAATGGCTTCAAAGCCACCCTGATGGTCTCCAAATAGTATAGAAATGCTAATCAAGCTTCTATTATACATATTAAGTACTTACCTGAGATGTTATCTAAACAAACAGTCAGTTCATGACAAGGTAACATATATTCCCTTAGTACATCATTAATATTAGGTACAATACAAAAGTTTACAAGATCCTGTAGCCTAAAAAAAATTAAAATATTAAAAACATAAAATATTACTATTCTTTTATAAATCCAATTCATATTCAAAATAAACTTGATAGACTTTGCAACACTTTAAATTGTTGAGAGAACATAATGCTTCCATTGGATCCAAAAGCAGATCTGTCAAAAATAATTGGCAAAAAACTTAATGTAAAGAAATATATACATTCAATTTAAAAATAAATCATATAAACAGGTTTTTTTTATTCATTTAAATATGATAATTCCCACAAGTGTGGATTGAACCCACAGCCAATATTATTTACAGCCAGACTATACTAAGTGTCTAGTTTACTACATTTGAAACACAAAATTATGAAAAAATGTCATAATAGTAACAAAATTCAATGTTTTTTTAGATTCTCACCCAGCTTGTTTACAAAGTTTTATGAAGAGTGAACAAATAATGGCAGATTTCTTTGAAGCTATGACTGTCACTGGATATTCAGAATACACAATACATCCAAGACTGGCTAATGGGCTTGTGTCCGACATCACTATTACTCCACCTGAAAATATTCATGCTTTTCTAAATAACCTAAGTAAAATATAATATACAACAGCAAATTATAAATGAACAACAAAAGCTACAAAGTCTATTTTAGTAATTAAAAGAAAGAACAAGTTATACCAAAAGTTGTTCCCCAATCTTGGTACATAGAATTATAAATTAAATTTTGCTTAATTAATTGTAAATCAAATTTTTTAACATCTTCCATTGGAATATTCCTTATTAAATATTCAAGTTGACAAAACAAATCTTCTTCTTTTTCTAGTAAATCAGCTAATTTCATAAAATCATTTTGATTTTTAATATATTTTATTGTAACTTTATTCTTGTCATATTTAGAATAATATATTTTAGTTTTATAATCTATCACTTCAAATGTTCCATCGCCTTCCCAATCTATGGGATGGATTTCGTTATTTTTTCTTATATAATTCTGAAATAATAATAACATAATCAACAACTAAAAGGTAATATAAGAAAATAAATATGTTTTTTATAATTTAAGTATATATTAGGTTCATTTTTAATAACTATTAGATATTATATCATAACATGAACCTTATAAGAATGAAATTTCCAGTGCCTCCAAATCTGTCTAAAGTTACATTTTACAATTTATTAAAAATTACAAATATCAGAAAATTAAAATTATAAACCATAAGTCGAATAAAAACCCAGTTGAATAATATTTTTATACTCACTATTGCTAACTCCAGATTCATTGTATTATCAAATATCGGTTCGAAATATTTCATAATAGTGACTGTGCTTTAAAAACAGGGTTACTTTCTTAAAAGCTGCAAATTAAAATGAATAACGATCGTGCTTTATTATATAATATAACTATTTACATAGATAACATACTAGCCTATATGTTTTGTAAACTTTAACAAAAGTTTGTACAGAAATTGTAATAAAATTTTAGATAAAAAATTTATTGTAACACGAAAAAGCAACTGTCAAGGTTTTTTTAAATAATTATTTATAAAATTAAACAATTGTATGTATAAGACTTACAATATTATCAAATACTTTGACATATTATGAACTTACATACCGAATTCCACAATGGAGGGGATAGCAACTCAAGATAGCTATAGTGTGACAAATATTTAAAATTGATGGACGGTGTCGAGAATATTTAAGACTAGGTTCTCATTTAATGAATTATATGCGTTTTATATATTGATTCAATTTCACAATGCACTTAGACTTGCTACTTCTATTAATTAAATTATTGTTAAAAAAAATTAAATATATTATTCTATACAAAAATACTATAATGCTATTAAGGTTTAGAATTTAAAATTGTTAATATTGAAAAATAAAATTTTGCATTCTAGCTGGCCCTTCTTAGCAAAATTGCCTTAGGAAAATCTTGTAAGCTTTCTATACAATAGACATTTTCAAGTTAATTAGGTACGAATCAGAGTCAAATTCGTATTTTCTAATTGTATAAGGAATAATTTTAATTTGGTTTTTGATTTCTATAATTTTTTTATAAAAACAAATGTAAAAGGACACTGAATAGCAGAGATGGCCGAATTCTATTTATATTACATTATAAGCATTACATAACAATGATCTTCTTAATGTTCACAAGAAGACGTAGAGCAAGACGTACGTAGACGTAATTTTGACAATATTTTATACAAATTGAAAACCTTAGGGGCCTCCAACACTGAAATATGGTAAATATATTGATACAACTTAGACTTACCTTTTTAAAAACCGTATAAAATTTTAAACGTACCGGGACTCGAACTCACGCCTCTTGGAAACCTTTCAAGCTCTCTGACCACTATTAATCATTTCGTAAAGCCTTCAATGAACTTATTTCTGTAGTTATACAATTATATCTTAAAATCCACGCAGTATCAATTACCTAAATATATTAGTTATTACTATACAATCAAAGTCACCGCGCAAAAATTACAACATACATATCAGTCGAGCTAAAGTAATATATAGATATGTTTAATATTTGTAAATCTATTTTAATAATAAAAAACTTTGCATAAATTCACATTTTCCAAATATATTTTGGTCCTGATATATTTGCGATAGAAAATTCGCTCGATGAAAATTGACAGTGCAGACTTGGCTTTATTGACAGTTATTGTAGAAATAAATATATAAGATAAGAAACAGTACCTATTTATCGATCATTATTTTCTATATTATTTAAAAAATTTAAAAACCATGATTAAAAAAATATGTTTTTGTATCAATATTACTACTGCTACTGTTAAACAAAATAATAATTGTCATTAATATTATAATTGCTCGTAAAAAAGTTACATATAAAATTGTTAAAATAGGGTTCATTAAATGATTAAACGATTACTTCACAAATTACTGAATGTTCAATATGAAGCACAAAACTTAAAAACTTAATTTAAGTAATTTATAAGATGCAATGTCACATAAGCAAGATGAATGAAAAAATCTTGCAGGCGCTTAAACATATATATATGTTACATCATTTTTCTTATCAATTAAGCGCTGATGATATTCATTCAATTAAACGAGAAGGCTGCTTTATCGTACGGTTTTTTATTTTTTTCTTACGTGTTTTTTAATTTTGTGCGCAATAATAATAACTATAAACAGTATTCGTATTATATGCGGATTCTAATGGCGGTCGTTGGTCACAAGGGCGCCAGCTGCGGGGCTCAGAAACTCTTTGTGCCCTTTTTATCGAAATCGTATCGTAATATCACTATGTGGGCGCAGAGGGACAGCGTCGTTCTGTATTGGCGATGGTTGAAGACTCGATCTCTATTTGGGGGAATTATTATATTTACATTATATACATTTCTTTGCTTTAGTACGATAAGGCGTGGCGTTGAGTTTCTTCACGCAACACGCAATTTCAGGATACAGGCAAAATATGGAATCTCATGACATTAGGTTCTATGTGTAGTATGCGGGCACAAAAGTCAAACTTTACACGGGGGAAATTAATATAACTTATATATGCTAATATTTTGTTTAGCTTTTCGCATCTCCGTATTCCACTTTTCGCTCAATTTTACAGGCATTGCATATAGGGCGAAACCTAACACAGTGCAACATTTAATAAACCGACGAAATGAAAAAAAATAAACATCAATCATACCCTCTAGTGGGAATCGAGTCTAAACAACCACGATAGCCTCATGGTAATCTAAATCCCTGAGAAAGTATTAATTTTTTTTCTCAGCTTCTCACTATTTCCAGCAAAGCTGGAAAGTCAGAAATAATCTAGGGCCAAAGCACTCCTTTTTCCATTTTCAGCCCGAACTCGAGACCTTGCGGATCTTCTTCGCCAGAGCAGACAAAATGAAAAATGAAGAAATAATCAAATAAATAATTAAATAATTGAACCCACAACCAATCGCGGTTACAGTCAGACGCTGTCCCTTTTCAGCCAAGATGACCTCTCATGGGCATAGGTATGTGTTAAAATTGTAAGAACACTTAAGTACCTACATGAAAAAAAATGTTTAAAGTTAATAATTTTTAAATAGGTTATTTGTATGTAACGGATACCCATGTTACGCAATAGTTGTTATTTTACATTAAATAGTAAAACGGCAGCATTACTGCATTCTGTTTATTCATGAATTATGATTTGTAGGTACATACCTACTAACATAACATGTAAATAATATTTTATACTAAATAATATTTGTTTGTTTTATTCCGTCTTGGTGAAATAATCATCAAAGCGCCGCATTAAGTTTCCCCATTCAATACGCAATATCTCGAATTCTTGCGGAAAGTGGAGAACGCAGTGTTTTGACATTAGGTAGTCTCTGACTTAAATGGTTTTTTTTATAAATTGTCTATAGATAATTTATAAAGTTATGCAAATGCACTGCAATTTCAAATGTTCTTCGAAGAACTGTTATGTTCTTTTTGCTTATTAAAAAAATACTACTACAATTTTTTTATAAATACCTTTAATGAACCATAAAACGCGACTAAGCGCGATTATTGTAGTTACGTAACCCACTTAGAGAATGAATATATTTCTAAATAATATTTAAAATGCGTTCTCGTAGAGAAATCGTGGCGTTAAGTATTGCCGCTCTGCGCATAATTTTTCAAATTGGGACGGAAATCTAGATAACTCAGTGCCTCGACACTTAGTTCTGCCTACCTCAAGTACCAGAGCGGAGAAATTAAAATATAATGATACCTTCGAGGGGGAATCGCATTTACGACCCATCGCGTTTACAATTACAATAAAAATACAATAAGACTATCATAATAAAAAGCTCATATCTATCAATATTATAATTTTACTAGGTACGTTGAATTTCTTTGTTTCGTCTTAATCGAGTAATAAATTTTTAAAAACTTACAGTATATGAAACACATAAAAATATGAAATTTTCATTACACTACTTATTATATAAATGGTTGTGAGTTTGAATGTTACAGCAGTATTAGAAATTACTTTATTACAGCTGTGCCCAGATACTCCCATTCACAATTTTCCACCAGAATTCGAGACTAAATTTCGCGCTTTGTCTTGTTAATTAAATTATGACAAATATTCAGTGACAGTGAGTGGGAATCGAACTTACAACCAATCGCCATTTCAGTCAGACGCTGTTCCTGTGCGCCAGCAGGCCTCATGGAAATTACTTAGAATGGTGTATTATTAAAATTTCAGTTGGTTATTACATTTTATGATATTTTTAAGTCTTATTCACATTCTTCGTAATATAAACTCCCTATATAATTACAAATCTCTTATGCAAAATGATCGGGTAGTTCCGGATGCTCAGCGTAGTTAAATTATTTTGTTGTTGACTTGTCCAGATGGACAAATTACCATTTTTGACGGTAAATACAGAGCAATAGTTGTGGGTTCGATCCCCACTCGGGGTAGTGATTATATTTCAATTATTTTCACTTTCGTGCTATGGAAAAACGCATTATTGAGCTCGGCAATGTCTTGAATTTAAACAGAAAACGGAGAGACCCAAGTATTTTTACCGACTGACCGTAGTGCTTTGCGGGATAAAGTGTGAAGCTGATGAAAAAAATAGCTTATTTAATAAAAATAAAATAAGTAAGGTTTAATTAATATTTCATATGTCATTCTGTAATGTTTGGACAATGAACGATAGCGATATAATCATTATATGTTGTGATTTATATATATAAAAAGATGCCTTATATAGGAATATAGGTTGAAATTTATTAAATACAATTTCATTTAATCTGCCATCCCGAATATCTATACATATAATAAAAATGCAACTGATCGCTGTTTGTACATGGAAGATGTTTGATAAAAAATAGAAATACCGCAGTCGTATAATATTTAATCTGTTATTTGTCCCATAACACACTGGCGGGTATGCCTATTCTGAAACTACTTTATCCCATATATTTCACTTGTAAGAAAATAAGTTAAGTGCAGCGGCTCCGGTATCTTATACTAATAGAAAATGTAGAGGGAAAATATTTTTTAACTGATACAAATCAATAATATAAATCAACTTAATGATAGCAGGTGATTAAGATCGCTGATTTGGCAGCTATTAAGTCATAAATTTATAAGACAAATATAATGGCATTGGAAATATATTGAACATATGATCCCTCATATAATATGAAAATTTTATATTTATTACATAATTTTAGAACGCCTTAGTGAAACAGTTAGAACTTGCTTGACCAAGAAAATGCTTATGTAAAATTTAACCTGTCTCATCCTGTTAACTCATGAGATGTGTCATCTGAGATCTACAACAACTCAATATTCTAGAATAAGGAGAGAAGACGTAAGTAAGTATAAGTGTGGACAAGGATATGAAAACTAATGTTTTACTACTAATGACTAATGTACAAATAACTTCAACCTTTTTATGACTGTTAATCTTTTATTTACTTATGAAACATATGTAACAATGATGTACAATGCCTATAAATATGAGAATATTTTTTCTACAATATAATTTTATACAATAATAATCTAATATTTACTGGTGCAATGGGACAGCAGACTGTCCCGTCGAACGAACCTACACCACCGTGTGTATGCGCTTGTACACCGTGTGTAGACGACTGTACACGATCCCTCAGGTATGACTATATTTAAATTATTTTAATTGTCCTGCTCTAAAATAATTTTATTGAAAATAAGAAGTTATATGCTTCATTTTTTATACGTCTAACAATTTATCACCGTAACCGCTCTAGAAAGACAATGCTAAGAGTTGAGTTCCGGAAAGTTAAGTAGTTAAAGTTAAGTAAAGTAGTTTAGGAAAGGCGTGCAGGAAGGAATATTTATCATTATACTACGCTATAATTATATTAAATAAAACAATATTATTTCTTACTTTTCTATGAAATTACATGCACGTTGCTAAGACAATGTGTTGACACGTTACCAAGGATCTCCTTGGGGCGTGAAATAATATTACATAAAAATGTTATCTATACGGTGTGCCATATCATGTTCAGGAGTAAGCATTGAAGAAGGAATATGCCTCTGGTAGCTTATGACTACGTTATTGGGACAGCGTCTGTCCCAATATCGTTCGTATAAATACAATAAACGCAATAAATTTTGTGGGTTCTATTTCCACTCAGAGAAATGTTTATATTTAAATAATTCACTTTCTTGTCCTGGTACGACAAAAGGCCGTGTTGAGTTCTGTCACTCAATGTGCAATGTCTCGATTTCAGGCAGATAGTGGAGATCCAAGTTATTTCACAGAAAAAATGTGTAAAGCTATTTTTATACAATTACATAAAAGATAATAAATCTTTTGACATGATGTCATAACAATGAATAAAAGTGTCATAAAAAAAGCATTGAGCTTCCACCTGTTTTAAATTCTATTGCGTTACTACTTATATCATACGTATTACAATTACTGCTACAAAAAACTAACGTCAAGGCCACCATGGTGAGATGAGCTCAGTTTGTCGTTTAACATTACATTACGTGTTCGTGTAACATGTTAAAATACGTTTATATATTAACGCTTTCATTTCTAACGTGCAATGCGAGTCAATCACTGTCAAGTGTATTAACACAGAATCCTATTGTGCAATCTGCAACTTGGACCTCAAGCGAGATATTTGCCAATACTGTAGACGTATTCACAAAATTGCCTATCGCGATAGCCGATATCTTAGGCATCGGCTACACCGTTCCTGTGTTCAACAGCCAGCGAAATGTCGTAGACTTATCAGATAGATTCATAAGTGACTACCGTTCCAATGAAAATAATGAAGATGCTGTTTTAAGTATTGTCGAACTGGCGCTTAAATATGGATATTCCATGGAAACTCATGCCGTCAAGACTGACGATGGATACATTCTTACTGTACACAGGATACCTAATAATGGGCCAGTAGTTTTTCTAATGCATGGCATACTCGGTAGTTCGGATGATTTCGTCATTGCCGGGCCAGAGAGCGGATTTGCCTACCTTCTTTCAAATGAAGGCTATGACGTGTGGATCGGAAATGCTCGAGGAAACAAATATTCACGCCGTCACGTCCAATTTGACCCATCAGAATCTTTTTTTTGGGATTTCACATGGCATGAAATCGGATACTACGACTTGCCAGCCATGATCGACTATGCCCTTCATGCTAGTAACTCTAGCACACTTAAATATATTGGTCACTCTCAAGGTACGACTACTTTCTTTGTAATGGCATCAGAAAGAGAAGAATACAATAATAAGATAACCCTTATGGTGGCTCTATCGCCAGTTGCCTTTATGGGAAAAGTTAGGTCACCTGTGGCTCGACTCCTGGCGCCAGGAGCGTCTATTCTTTACGGAGTATTTTCATCTATGGGTTTGTACGAATTTTTACCGGATAATGGATCGATGAGGATATTTAAAGACATAGTATGCGGCAGTGGGACGATGTCTGAAATTATGTGTAACAATTTTTTATTTCTATTCGCCGGCTTTGACTTAGCTCAAATCAACGTCACCAATTTGCCAGTTTTATTGGGTCATATGCCTTCTGGAGCATCCGCAAAGCAATTTGTACATTACGGTCAAAATATTATATCGAAAAACTTTAGAAAATATAACTACGGTAGAACACAGAACTTGCAACATTATGGATCGACTTTGCCGCCAAAATATGCATTGTATCGAGTAAAAGCCCCTGTATCGTTGTTCTATAGTGATGCGGATTGGCTGGCGCATCCTGATGATGTCGATGAGTTATACAACGAACTATCTAATGCTATTGATATATACAAGGTTCCATTTGAAAATTTCAACCATTTGGATTTTATATATGCCAAGGATTTCAAAATTCTCATTTATAACAGATTACGAAAATTGTTGTCATTATTTTGATAGCTCTTTAAACTGTTGTTAGTGTCGCCTAAAACAAACTAATAGAATAAGATTTGCATATTTAAATATATAGGTTTTATTTAACCTCAACGCAGCGCGTTGTCTCTATCACCAGAATTTAAATATAATCATGCCTACCAACTAGAATCGAACCCAGAGCCCTCGTGTAAGCAGTCAGACGCTGTCATATATCTTCATGCAGCTTAATAATTACTATTTATTTCCCCTGGTATAATATAAACACGTTAAAAACACCTTTTTTTAGCAACGTTTTGTTTTGTTATATGTACACATTGAAATGTGTGTAATATTTATTTTGTCAATAGAATTTCGGGCGGAAAGTGGACACCGGAGTGTCTTGACACAAGGATCACTCTGACTACCCTGCGATGCGGGAACAAGCGTGAAGCTGCTTTTTTCCTTCTTTAATTTTAAATACAATTATAGTTAAGAATATGAAAAATATTAGATATAAATCAACTATAAAGTTGAAATACACTTTTTCTCCATTTTAATTTAAACTAAGACGAAGTTCGTACACCTTCGTTTACGTATTTTTAGTAAGAAAGGGTTCGTTCTACATATATTTTGTGTTTATTCTTTATTCAGTAGATGACAATAAATAAAATTAATATATTGTACGGTGAAGAAAAAAATAAGGTGGGATTCGAACTACACATATTTATAGTTATACACAGGGCAACGACTTATAAACTGACTCATCATACGTAGGCATTAGTATACAATAAAATGGGAATATAGTTGCGAAATACTGATATGCATAATCAAATAATGCGCTAACGCAAGTACGTACTTAACTGAAATTTATAAAATTCTATTTAAGGCATAATAATAATTGCTATTTACGAAAACTACTCAATACCATTTTTTAACATTTTTTAAAGTGTTAATTGCACACTTAGGAAATTGAAAAATACATATTAGAAAACGTATACAAATTAAAACGCAGCGGGATTTCAACCCGTGCCTCTTGAAAAAACGCTGCGTTCAAATTTTTATACGTTTTCTAAATATGTCTACTCAATACCAATATGTCTATTTTTTTCCTCTGTCTTGATTCTGGACTAAGTGCGACGTTGTGTACTACCACGCAACACAATCTACACAAATAACCGAAATGCATACGCATGTATGATATATATACCATAATAACATTTTTTTTACAATTTTTGTTTGGATATCTGTCTATTTGTACCGGCTAATCTCTGAAACGGTGGCACCGATTTAGACAGAACTCTCACTGGCGGATAGCTGATGTAATAATTAGTAATAAATGCTACTTTTATTTTAGAATTGCACGCAGTTGAAGTCGAGTGTACAGGTACTATTAAATATGTCAAATACAACCAATTAGAATCTATGAATAATCTTAATTATGGTTTTGTAATACTTATATTTCACATTAAATACATTAAACTACAGCTATTATGACACTTTTTACTTTTATTAAATAACTCTAAATTATCGCAATCGTAAAGCAGTGGCAGTAGCATCTGATTGTAAGCGCGATTGGTAGTCGAAGAGAACCTAGGACACTTTTCCACCGGAAATCGAGACATTGTGTGTTGAATGGCGTAATTTAACGCCTTGCTTTGTCTTAGGTATCGGAGCGGATAAACCTACAGTCATTCGCGTTTACAGCCAGACGCTGTCCCACCACGCCACTATAGCCTTAACATGCCAAAATATTTTACTAAAACAATATGTACTTTAAAAGAGTAAATTACCTATTATTTACGCAGTGCTTTTGTGTACAATTGTAAATACTTATTCAACTAATATTTATATTCTGAGCAACCGTTTTTTGTTAGTAATGGTTCGTATTAAATATTATATGTTAAACTAGTTTGTGCCCGCAACCTAGTTCATATTCTATGCTATGTTTTTTACAGCTTTACCTGTTTTCGCGCATAGCAGGGTAGTCAGAGAGAACTTAGTGTCAAGCCATTCCATTGTCCACCTTCCGCTTGAAATTGAAATATTGCGTGTTAAGTGGCGGAACTCAACGCCGCGCTTCTTAACGTCTTAACTACCAGAGTATATTATACTAATACTATATACTACTACACGAAAATAATCATTCACCCTAGTGGTAATCGAACCCACAACTAATTGCGTTTACAGTCATACGTTGTCCAACTGCGCCACATGGGCTCATATACTATGTTTTAACAATTCAAATTAATCAACCTTCTAAATTTCAAGCCTCAGTTTCACGTAGTTTTGACTATAAAACGTAAACGCCGTTTCCCCCTTGCCGTAGGAATATCCCATAGGAAATCCTCCCCAGCACTCCTAAAGTAACCTATATGCCGGATTTGAGTTTTCTACGTAAAAGAAGTTTGTAGTAGTAGTAACTGTCACTTAGGACCTTAGTTGTGTAAAACACTCGGTTATCCATTTTCCGCCCAAAACCGAGACATTGCGTGTTTAATGGCGGAACTCTATGGCCGCGCTTTATCTTAGGTATCAGAGAGGAGAAATGAAAACATTTTAAATTTAATCATTCCCCGAGTCGGAATCGAACCCACAACCTCATTTTTAGTTGTTTTATTTTGCATAAATAAAAACAATGTTAATGTTATAATTTTATATTATTGTTATACTAAAATTTCATATATTGCACATTTTAGGATTTGAACCTGCGCCTATTGAGTACCATCCAAGTACTACTATAAAAATTGTACTTTTTAGCAAAGCTTTGCTCCTCAAAATGTTGTAAAAATATGGTTAATTTGCCAAGAGAAGATGTAATTATTAATTATGAGGCCATCGTGACGTTGCGGGACAGCATCTGATTGCAAGCGCGATTGGTTGTGGGTTCGATCCCCACTAGGAGAAGCTCAGCGTTGAGTTCCGTCTATCAACACACAATGTCTCGATTTCAGGCTGAAAGTGGAAAACGGGGTGACTTAACACTAGGTTCTCTCTGACTACCCTGCTATGCGGGAGTGCTATGCTATACGTGAAGTTGTACAAAAAATAATATGTTAGGTAATCACGTACTTAAAAGAGTAAACCTTATACCATAATGTAATTTAAACGAAAATATTATTTTTTAAGAATTAACAGTTTCTTTTTTCATCAATTATTAATTGTTGTTCTATTTTGCATAAAACTTTTCAAATAATTTTGCAATTAACATATATGCGTCGTTAAAATATAACAAACAAATAACAAATTAACTACCTAAACAAATGCATAATTTCTCATATACAGAGTGCTTAAAAATAAATAAAGCCGTAGTAGCCGAAGATTATTATATTTTATGGAATTTAATTTTTTTTTAATATATTATCGTTGAAATGTATGAAATCACAGGCTCCATTTCAATAAGGAGTAAAGAATGTATTTAAAATATTTTTTTCCTTATTATCTAGGCAAACAAAATTTTAATACGTTACAAATCATTCCTTTAGAGGAAGAGCGAACCCACAACCACTGTGTTTCTTTAGCCAGGCGTACCAATGAGTCACAATGAAAATTTAAAATGCAAACAAAATTTATATAAATAATTAAGAAATATTTTTTGTAACATCTGTATATAATAAATATACTAAAAACGCTGAATGCGCAAAAAATATTATATAAAATCGCTAGAAACGTAGCAAGCGGTACAGTCAACACAAACTGGCACCATGAGGGCTGTCTATGTGCTTCTTTGCCTCGCTCTGGCCCGGGACTCGGTCTGCAACATCGTCCGCCACCAACTAAATCCTCGCATGGACACTCTCAATGTCAATACCATGGATTATGTCGATGACCACCGCCAACACCAGAACGAGAAGGAATTGAAATCGTCTCATCAACACACCTCTGCCTCACAGGAAAGCAAGGAGCGTTATGACTACGATGATGTTAGCGATTATCCTACGTCATACCGTGCCGTCAAGAACTGGAACGCACCACTTTTCTCCACCGTCATCAGTCAGGGTAACCAGGTACCTTATGGAGACGTGATCGAATGGCGTGGCGTGCAAATAGCTGCAGGACCAAACTCCCCTGTAAGCGACACTAAGGAAATCGAAAGGATTTTCCGCGATGCGTACAAAACAGTACAACATGTGGGTGAAGAGGACAAGAAAAAGATCCATGAAATATTCCAACAAGCCATCGATAGTCACGAAGCGGAGCACGTTTACAACGCAACTCAACTACTTAAGAAACATAAATACGGAGTTGAAGAGCACGTTGTGAAGACCGACGACGGCTACTACCTCACCCTGTTTCGCATTAAATCGAAGCAGAACACTTTTGATGACAAGCAACGCCCCGTCGTCTTCCTAATGCACGGAGTCCTGGGAAGCGCTGACGACTGGCTCCTAATGGGACCAGAACATTCACTTGCTTACTTACTTTCTAATGCAGGATATGACGTCTGGCTAGGCAACACTCGCGGCAACAAGTACTCCCGTCGTCATGCTAGTAAATCCGTTTATAACCCAGATTTCTGGCAGTTCAGCATTGACGAAATCGCTCTGAACGATTTACCTGCCATGATAGACTATGCCCTCGAAACTTCAGAACAAAGCAAACTTTACTATATTGGTCACTCTCAAGGATCTACAGTATTTTTCGCATTAGCTGCCACTCGCCCAGAATACAGAGAGAAAATCACGATGATGTACGCGTTATCTCCTATGGTTTATATGAATAATGTCCGAAGCCCTCTGTTACGTATGACAGCACCAAGCAGCCAATTCTATGAGCGTCTTTACAATGAACTGGGTCAAGGACAATTCCAGCCAAGCAAGGAGCTGATCAATACAGTTGGGGGCAACATGTGTGAATGGGAAATAGGTTGCAAGCATGTATGTTCTAACGTACACTTCGTAATGGCAGGCATCGACACAGCTAGTATGGACTACGATTTGATACCAGTGATCGCTTCCCACCTTCCCGCTGGTGCCTCAACTAGACAGATCTTGCAGTACGCGCAGGCAGTGTCATCCCATGAATTCAGGAAATACGACTATGGGCTCGAAGCTAACAAGAAGATATACGGCCACCAACAGCCCCCACAATATAACATGACTGAGGTTAATGTGCCAGTTGCGCTTTATTACAGCGATGAGGATTGGTTGGCGCATCCCAGAGACGTAGAGCGACTTTATCGGGAACTACCCAACGTAAAGGACTACTACGAAGTCCCTGAACCACATTTTAGCCACATGGACTTCCAGTTCTCTAAGCGTGCCCCTGAATTAGTATACAAAAGGCTAATCGAATCGATGAAAAACTATTAATTTAACTTTATCTATAGTAGATCGATGTTAAGTTTAAACGATAATTAGCGATACGTTTCGAAGCTATATTTTATATTTATAAGTCTTGATATATATATATTCATAAACGTTATTATAATATCCGTCCAATAATAAAACATTTCATTATTTATAACTGCTTTTATTTCGTAACTGATTATATTAAAATTTAAAACTAATTAGATGTAGATGTAACAACTTCGTATAAAAAATAACAATAATTAAATATAAGTTAGCAACGTGTAGAGTTACTTTTTATTGAATCATTCACAGTTACTTAATTTTTACAAAAAACTTACTTTTATATCTTGACCTCCCTTCTTTTGGTCCTTCCTTAACAATAAAAAGCCAAGTAGAAGAAACTGTATGTTAAAACACTACGTGCTCCGCTTTCCACACACTTTTAGATATAATCCTTTTTTATTTACAATCTTCATAAAGAATTGAATAGCATATTATTCTGCCATATTAGCTGCCATTAATTAATGTCTTGATTTCCCTGGCACGGGCTTCGAAAAGTGTATAAACTTTTGAAACTACTGGACACCCGGCATCCGGACACTATTGGGATGGAGAATAAGAAAATGAAAATGCACTTACCTATTACTAAATAATAAACCTTTACTTATATTATATGTATTATGAAATGAATATATTATTGCATACTCATATATAAATATATTTAAACATATTTTTCAAAGTGCTAGTGCTAACTATCTCTCTATATTTTTGTATAGTTTTTATCAATTATCAATAAATAATAATATTTTTCCATTGTACGACCTCAAAGACATTTAAAAAAAAACTATTTATTCCTTATTTTGACTTATCACGTATATAAATGACTTGGCCTAAATTCGCTGTAATTACATACAAATAAACTAGATGGCACTTCTATATTTGTATACGTTGATTGTTTGACATTTGAATAATATTTCTTGCCAAGCCCACGCTTTGTTTTGACAGTACTCTCATTCTGACATCGAAGCGTTGTGTGCTAGAAAGAGAAAAGCATATACGCATTGCTAAAAGTGGGACAAGGACATGCGCGCGACGGCGCTCTAGCGTATCTTCCCGCCGTCCCCCCAAACGGCTGTCGGTCGACACAGTCGCGTTTTGGTTCGTTTGCCGTGCGTAGTTACGCTTGTGTTATATTATTTTTAATTTAAGGTGTTGTGTTGTTTACGATATTGACAGTGGGAACAAAAACTGTGAAATTCATCATATATTTTTTATGTGGCGGTGAAAATATACTTTTCTGATGGATTAAGTGACGATGTTACCTCCTACGGCCGGTATAGCGCAGGAACAACGTGACCGGCCCGCAATGGCATACCAGCAAAGGCGTGACGTGAGAGAAATAACACGAGACATTATTAGAGAAGCCCGCGTTTCTAATAGACAATCAATGTCGCCTGGAGGTAAGCAAGCCGGTCTAAAACGACGCCACGTTTCCGCCATGCTTGTCATATTGACATACGTCAAGGTGACATTTATATAAAAACAACTATTTTTCTTATTAAAAATGTACAAAAACCTAATTACCATTGTTTGAAACCACTTAGGATTCACTTGGGATAGAAACTAGGTCTGTTACGTCACCTAGGAACTCGATCGCGCGAAAGTAAAATGGCGCCAATGCGCCACATTGGGCATCTCATTCTGCTTATCATCGTTTAAACAGTTATTTTATAGTTGAAAACTTCTAACGAAACGTTTTTCTCGACGATTCAATATATCCCCTAATGAGTAATAAGATAAAACCGAAATGAATGGTTACTTTTAAGGACTTGGCACGTGCCAGGGTTATTTTTAGATGCTAATACGAGGTTCGACACTTCGACGTTTTAATGCATATATTTCTAAATATCTACCAAGTTTCTAAATGCTGTGCCCTTCTTTTAGCTTAACAAAATTATTGTTATTTCATATGTTTATTGTTATTTTTGGGTTTTGACTTTGTCGTATTGACAGTAAAATGACAGCGGTCAATGATGACAAGATGGCGGCTACATTCTTAAATAAAGTCACGCGGTGAACTAGGCGGCGCTGGGGTTGCTTTGTTGATGTTTTAAGTTTGATTTCATTTTCAAAACATTTGATTTATTTTTTGTTAAACAAACATCATGATTTTTCTAATTATTTATTATTGCCCAATCTAGTAAATTTTTTCTAATGCTTCACATGGAATTCCATCAAAGGAATATTCACTTTAACTTATCTTTTAGACTAATAAATCTATCTATGTATACTATAATAAAACTGTAAAAACAGAATGTTTGTATGCATACATGATCAGAACTACTATACGGGTTCGAATGAAACCTGTTTTGTTATATAGCTTTTAAGCTTAGGTAGGCTAAAATTGATTATGAAGAGTGAAAGCCCAAATGTACAACCATAATAGACCAGCCATACGACATATAAGATAAAAGGAAATTATGTCTTAACAAAAATTGTGCAGCACATTTCGGTGGATATAATTGAATTATTAAGTCCATGCAAATGAAGCTGTAGTCAGCTACTAGAATATAATTAATTTAATAATTACAACAAAAAATAATTAATAGCTGTAATCAAATAAAATTCATACAATTAGTATTTCTTAACAATAAACATTAATTTATTACATAATATTACTAATGCATTCATAACAATTTACAATCATAATGAGCATATAATTTTAAAATTTATTTTAATTTTATAAAATGAAAGCTATTGTTATAAATAATAGCTGTTAGCTTCACATTCATAAATCAATGTTAACACCCAGGGGAGATTATTATATTCAACAAAAATGGGCTATAGGCTAGCACAAAATTTCATCGTAATGTTGTCCATAACACAAATTTGATCATAGGATATTATTAAAATATATTAGGTAGTTTGGCCTTGGCCCCACATATTCCTACATATATCTCTATGGATAAGGATGTGACTATTCGCAGGTATGTTATTGTAGGTAGATATGTGTCAGAAAGGTCTCTTGGACTAGATAATAGTGGGTGAGGTAAATATGATTACGTATTCACCACTATGCTAGTGACACTTAACAATAGGGCCACTGGACCCATTGCAATTGCAGGGATTGAAATGCTGAGGCAGTGCCTGGGACCCAAGGTGTAGGTTTAAGAGATCTCTTTTCAATGCATGCTTTATCACAGGCAGTGAAGATGAGTGTTTATTCACCTTCACTGCACAAGCTCCTCTCTCTACCTAACTAATACCTAATAATGTGACACAGACAGAAAGGGGTCCAGCCTAGTAATGAACACCACCATACCTCAGCAATACCTACCTAGTAGGACTAATGTCAAAGGTCCTATGGAAACAATGTGTTTTGATGTATACTCTTGTACATTGGAACATGGTGTCTCAATAATAGAATTTAATATTTACAACTATTTAATACTTTTGCTAGTATTATTTACTAACAAGAGCAAGGAAAAAAAAAAGGAACAATACTCTGGTTACCTCCTTATATACTTCTTCAAAGGGAAGTACTTAAATTAACAATCATACAATGTATAGAGGTAACCATTTTATAAAAATGATATAAAAAAATTTAAATGTACTGATATTATGGGTCCTAAATAAAATAAGAATCAATATCGCTTAATGAACACAAGTCTAGATGTTAACAGATATGGCACTCATTTTAATTCAAATCTATATAACACTTTTCAGTGTTATAAGTAAATATATTATGTTCTAATCAATCATTTATATTATGCAGAAATTCAGTTCACTTCTTTAGTTATAGCATTATGTGTGTGACTTATGAAGAAATTTAGTACAAAAATTAAAATTAATAATATGGACAAATGGAAAGTGGCAAAAAGTGTAGAAAAAGTTACATGTTTTGCTAATATATAAAAAATTGCATTGATATTGAGGTACAGTAGGATAATCTCACTGTAAAAGTATTGATGGATTCCATCTAAATCTTGAATGGATATGGGTTCAATCCATTCTAAGGAATGATTATATTCAGTATTTTTAACAGTTTCAGTTTAAACATCTAAAAATATTTAATAAATAGCTTATAGCATAGCAATGTCTTTTGCCAAACAATTATTTGTAGAAATAATCTTTGAAAAATCTCTACAGTGATGCTAACAACACAAATAACTTAATAAAGACATAGCTTAGCAAGGATCTATAGAGGTTTTCCAAGAGGTGTGGGTCTTTAATTTATGGAAATTCTTTGTTTTCTAAAAATATTTTTGATTATATTCAATTCAATTCAATTTCGAGTTCAAATTCAATTTCCATTTCCTGATTGGCAAGACAGTAGTGTTGAGTTCTGCCACTCATTACTCAATGCTTTAAATTTGGGTGATAAATAGAGGTATGAATGATACTGAGTTATTAGTATCAATACTTATTTATTAATATAATTGTACATCTAAAAAAAGTCACAACAAAAGGGTGTCTTAATAAGAACATGTCAAGTGCGCCAGAATAAGGTCACGCAAGCTCTTCGGGAAATGTCCTTGGAGAGTTAGTTGCGTCACGCGGCCGTTGACCCCGATCGATTGCATCCCGCACCCCTAGCGCTCTGTTTTGACGGCCATCCACATCTCTTGTTTTGTTTGTCACATATTCACAACATATTTATATATTTTTTGTAATTGCTTTGTTGTAATTTATATTTTTAAAATTTAAAATAATCTATCTTTAAAATAAAATATATTTTGTGAAAATTACCTAAAGTAGATGAATATTGAATAATAAAGAAGGCTAAAATCATAGACATGAGATATTTTGTGAAACTTATTGTTAGGTCATTTTCCGCCCATCTAGAGGCGTTGCGTGTTGAGTAAGGTAACGGTATCAGTGTGTGATCGGTGTGTGCTCGCCGCCATCTTTAATGAGCAATGCAATGAGAACAAAATCACAAAAAACCAAAGAGCAGAAAATGCCACGAATCATCAAAGTAGTGGAGTCAAATATATTAAATTAAAAAACTCCGGATTTGCCTTACCCTACCTGAGGAATCACATTTACGATTAATAAATATAATGTGGCTATTGAATCCCCCAAACAACGATACGAGGAAACACTGAGTTTCCTCTACGTAACCTTTGTCCGGAAAAAAGCTTCGAGGTTGTAACAAACGCATAATTTATTGTTGTGAAAACGACGTATATAGTCCACTTAGGACGGCGATGATTCTTATGCATGGACGTAAATACGTGCGACCTTTGTTCAGTTGACGCAATCGTTGAGAATCTATCAAATATTTGAAGTGATAATTTTTTATTCTAATAAAAAAATATGTACAATAAACCCAACACAACATTAGTACAGAGCGAGAAAACAATTTGAGTATAGTATTCGTATTCCCCAGTAGGTATTGAACTTATTACTATCGCGACGTCACACTTCGTCACGATGGCTTTAAATGTCAACTTCTTATATGTTTTTCAATAAAACCTCATTTTACCTCGAAAAGTAAGATTTTCTAAAATGTACTTTCGAATACCAAAATATAAGCGAGTACTCCGGTTAAAATTGTTTTATTTATAATGTGTCAATATCACGAAAACTAAAAATTTTGTTTTTATATCTTTATTACGTCGCTTTGATATATCCCTATGTTGACGATATGGAAGGTGTGGCGCTAACTATTAGGTGAATGTCCTTCTTATCTGTATTTACATACTTATAACGTCTATTAAGCAAATATTCTCTAAAAAAAATTTATTTAAATATTTGATTCTTGTATTTTTTTTACTGCTATTATTAGTACAAGTCTATAAATTTAGTATTTTATACTAATTGAAAAAAGTGTAAGTTCTAATGAAAATGGGTAAATTATTATAAACAATGTCTCGATTTTGAAGCGAAAGTGTCTTGACACTAGGTTATTTCTGATAACCCTGCTATGCAGAAAATTGTGTGAAGCTGAAAAATAAAACAATTTAATCCACATAATACAAATACTATGTGAATACTCAAAGCAGCAAGAAATCTACTTATTTTTTTTTATCGTTACAGCTCGTGACAGATTTCCATCAACGTCGTCGACGGATGACAATGAATCCGGGACAGATGGTGAAGCAGACCGATCCCGACGCACGATATCACACATGGGTCATCCCGGGCCACCACCGGTAAGTTAACGGGGATATGCATAGAGAAGTAGGGTTAGGACAATTATTTCTCCAGTTTAAACCGTTTCTAGAAACCTACCGTCTTCAATGCCGGAACCAAACGACTTGTATATTATCAAGGCGGGCACATAATTGATACATAATTATTGCTTCGAGTAATAATCGAACCCACAATCTCTCCCTCTCCAACCATAGTGTCTTATCTGGTAAACTAATATAATAAGAGGTTAACTAGAAGAAAAACGTACATAGAATAAAAAAAACCAATAAGAATTTTGTATTGAGTATATCAGTGGCGAAGGGTGAAACTTCATTGAAGGTAGGGTTTCTTAAGGCCGCACTTTTACTTATCATAAAGGCAATTATAATTTTGTCAAGTATCTTTTAGAAATGAAAGTGACTGAAAAATGTTTGCGTGATTATTCGAAATAAATTACCGAGCATAAATATTTGTAAAAGCATATACATATAATAATAAAGAAAATGTTAATTGGCGGACTTCATTTGCAGTGACATCGATCCGCCACTGAAACAAAGTTATTAACTAAATATGCTGGAATTTTTTTATAAAAATAGAATAACTTTAATTGATAATAAACACAGAAAGTTATTTTATTAAGCAAACTTAAGTGTCAAAACACTGCCTATTACTAATATGCCTATTAAATGTGTGTGTAAATTAAGTTAAAAATATTTATGAATGTTTAAAAACTTTATTGTGTAATCATGTCACGAATAGATAGTCTATTTGCATTTAATTCTTTTTATTTTAAAAATTAAGCAATAAAAGAATTTTGGAAATAATGTTTCGAGAAAGTAGTATAACAAGTTTCTGTGTGACTTTGTCATTAATCTATTAAAACTCACCTCTTGATGTTTGTATTAACTACATAACTACAAAATTAACTATTACAAAACACAAAGTGTTAACCACTTAGTGCGCTGTAGTAGTTAATTCCACATTCAAATTTAATTGATAATTAATGATATAACAAATTTTTACAAACAAAACGTCTTACACAATTCAATTTCGACCAATCATGGCCGACCCGTCAGGTGCATTTGTTACAAATATTATGTGACATTTTAATATGAAGGGGGAAGCTGATAAACACCTTTGCTATTTCTAGTACTTCTGAATTTGCAATAATTCTTTTCCAATTTTGTATATACTATGTGTATATATTCCCTGTCCCTATTAGCAATGTCGGATATGAAAAACAGCAACTTTATAGGAGAGCACTTCAAAGTTAAATATTGACTTCAATTATTGACATCTTTTTTAATTTAAAGACATTGTTACCATAAATCAACAGAGCGTTATTATTACATGTTGATAACTATACTGTCATGGACGAAAAATACGATTATAGTATTTTTTAAGTATTTAAAAGTCAGTAATGCCTTATTTAACTAACAAAATAACTGTAATTTCTCGGATATGCCACTTATGACAATGTCACATGTACAAACGAACTGACTTTTGGTTAGAACTACCACATCCGACAATGTTAAGAGTATAAATTAATTGAATATTTGCTGGAAGTACCAAATACGTCATTGTTAATAGTAATTCTTTGATATTTTTTATTATAACTAAATTAAAATTATAAGTAAAACAAACTTTGAACGTAAATGTTTTATTTATAAATCGATACTCAAAAAGAAAACCCAAAGACCAAAACTTAATAAAGCTAACGTTACAACTACATACTAACATTTTTTTTTAAAAATAAATAATAAAAAACTTTCATTTTATATTTTACACAGCAAATCTTATTAAATTGTTAGATTTAAGCTCGACCTTTTTAATAAATAATCTTAATATTTGGCAAACACGTTATAAAACTATTTAATATTAATCTAAATTAAATAATCAGTCTGGTTTTATTTTATTATCATAACATGCGAGTAGAGTAATCAGTCTTAAATAATACTATTATTAATCTTCTTCATCTATGTTAAGAAGTGGCTTTTGAGCATTTGGAGCGAAACTTTAAATTTTGCTAGAATTTATGATATTTCTTTGGAATCCCGAATCAACCTTGCAGTGTTCCGTATACCAGATCTCATCACTATTATACTTTTCGGTGTAATAATAGTAACATGACACGCTTGACAGCTGGCTGGAAAGAAAGGTGACAAGAGCACTAATTTATTTTAGTATTTAATTTCTTTTTTAAAGACTCACATTTGTATCTGCATAGCAGTTGGTAGTCAAAGAGAACTTTGAGTCAAGATACTCTGATCTTCATTTTCCGCCCGAAATCAGGACATGGCGGAACCCAACGCCTCGGGTCGTATTAGGAAGGCTTAGAGAAAAAATATTTTTCTTTTAATAATTTCTTTCAGCCGATATTAAACTCACAACCAATCACTCTTACATTCAGTCCCTGACCCACTGCAGCCTGATGGCCTCACAAATGATTGTACTATTGTCAAATCTATGTTAGCTTTTAATATTGCTATACTATTCATTTTATATATTTTTTAAATATTATTTCACTTAATTCTGGGGACAACATCACTATTATTACACTAATACAAAATTATATTTATATTCAATCCTATCAAACGGATGTGCATGAATCTGAATTTTCTCATTATCACTGTTTTTTGACCAATTTTTGTTTCCTAAAAGAGATTTAATTTAATCAAATATGTCAGCGGTCGTCATCTATTTTTCTTGCTTGCTATATACGAGTAAGAGCTACTTTCAGCTTTAGCCCACCGAACAATGCAGTACCATTCTACCGGGACATAGATCATGCGGCTATCACTGGCACGTTCAATTGTCGATTGAACTGGACACTTATATCCCTTATTTTGGGTGTGACCCTTCTCCATAAATCGAAACGTTTTTATTCCATTTTCTAAAACTTTTTGTCTCATAAACTGATAGAGACAACTAGATACTTCGTAAGGCAATAGCCTTCATCGTGCCACATGAAACAAGTAGCTTCTTTAGTAGATAATTCGTATAAGGTTGAAGTTAAACGTGAATAATTTTCTTTTTTAATAAAATAAAGTCACATCTCCATGTGACGTTATTAAAACTTTTTCAAAGTTGAAAGTTGCAGCAACCAACCTCTTCATTTGTTATCGCTTCGTTCTGTCTTGTTGTTTTAGTTAAAGCGCGGCTTTTTTGGCAGATTAATGCTTTTAAAAAGGCGGACTTTTCTTCTGTTGGAATTTTATCATTATTATAGACATGGCAGATATTACACAGATCTTTTTTAGGTTTGTGAAATCCTATGTTAAATTTTTTCTTAAGAATATTCTTCGTGATATCACGATATTGCCTTTTTGTTAATGCCTTAGTATGATATTTTTCTACATCAAACCATTCACAATACAAGTCAAACATTCAAGGTGAATTTTTCACATCCTCTAAATATATATTTTTTGAATTCTTTCTAACGTAATGAGATTCCACGAAAGAAAATGACTTGACGTGATCGCATACGTTTCTGATCAACTCTTCGTCTATTACATTATTTTTATGTATATATTTTCTTCGTTTATCCTCCGATACTGCCAATTCGCCGTCATATTTCTTCCTCGCCGTCGTCGTCACAATTCTATCACTCGTAGAAATTGTATTCAAGAACATAGTCTTACATACCTTTGTTTTTTGCTTATCTTCAGTAGGTAGGAAATAGTAAAAAGTATTTTTGCGGTCATGTTCATTTACTTCAGTTGTTTGGCGGCGCTTTGGCACTTTTTACGTATACGTTATAACAAATTGTCACTGTTTTTGATGTTTTCCAAGATTCCAAAATTTATCTAATATTATCTTGCGCTGACTCTCACTGAATCTCATGGAACATTTTATTCGACACTTCTTCGTCAACGTCGTCTTCGTCGTTTTCAATGTCTTTCTTCTATTTACTACCCAATTTTCTTTATGTATTAGTCTTTTCTTCCCTTTATCAGTTTTAAAAGTTGACAGGCGACTTTATTTTGTAGAAGTGAAGTAGAGTAGAGTAGAGTTTCTATACTTATTTCGAAATTTTTTAGTAGTGGAGACTCATTTTCAACTTAAAAATACGTTACTTTATAAATTTTAAACAGTAAATTTTTAGTACCTGTATTTTTATGTACACGTATTAGTTATGTACAGTAAAACTCAAGTGCAAAAATGAAACTAAAGGCTAAAATACTTTTATAATAATATATGACTAAACTAATTATTTTTTCACAACCAATATACACAATTTATATACGAAGTTGGTAAACAAAGCAATAAGTACCACATCCAATAGACGGTTTAAAAATAAATACCGCTAACAAAGTTGGAAGTTACACATTCGACAAATTGAACAATAGTTAAGACAGCTAACTATAAATGTCGAGTCTGGCTCCACCGATATATTTTACAATATAAGATTAACATCGTTGGATGTGATACTACCGACATATTTTACTCTATAAAAGACATGTAAAAATGTTGGTTATATCACGAACTACGGTTTTAATTGATCTATCGAAAAAATATTGTTTCTATAATAATACAACCTTAATATTAGAATTTATTTATTTCTTAGCTATTGGCAGTATGTTCATAATTAAGCACAAGGAATAATAAATATTTAATATTAGCAAAGCAATATAATAAAACGCATGCATACAACCCGTACGCGCTGCCGCCTCTCGTGCCCCGCAAACGTTGTCGCAACTAGACATCCGCCGTTGTTAATTGGTGATTGTGGCATTATGCGACAATGTTATTGTAGCTAATTTTAGAAACTATCGGTAAAAATCTTTTTTTTTTTTGCATTTACTAAAGGAATAGGCTTTTTAACAGTAATTAATGAAATAAAACTAAAATTGCCAGAATGCATATACGACAATGTTAATAGGGATAGGCGATATGATATTTTAATACTATTATTTACAATATTAACTAATAGTGAATTAGTAAAATTTGCAACGGTAACCCGATGGGAATCGGGTTATATATTATAAATTTTGTTCTCAGAATTAATATAAATTAATATTAAAATCTAGTTTTTTACTCATGAGGTTTATATTGGCTTTGAGTTTAAAATTCATTATGTCAATTCATATGTTTTATTGTCGGTGCACCCTATTACTAGCGCGTCTACAGCGAGAAAAGCGGCCCTTATGGCTAAAAATTGAATAAAACAATACCAAAAGGCTTCTTATTGGCACTTCATTCGTGTCAATAGTATCGTGACATTTTTTTTAAATTTCGTCCAAATTACTTTTTGTAAAAGATTAAGTTATTCCATTTTAGCAAATAAATTGTAAAAAATATTAAAAAAAAATATCCAACTTAACTGGCCTCTAACTTCCATCTTCGCAGAATTTTCTTACACAAAGTCTAAGAATTGTAGTTAGAAATGTTATCCTGATGTAAAAGCTTTATAACTGTATAGTTTAATTTTTTATTAAATTCGTTCAAGTAGTTTTTACATATACGAATAACAACCATCCATCCTCACAATTTTATATTTATAATATTTCTAGGAAGATATTAATTATTACTTCATATTAATGTTTTATTAGCCCTAGATCATATTAAGATGTACGTTAAATATAATCATGTGTCTTCGAGAACCACTGTATATTCAAAAGTACGTGTTTGTAAGACTTTATTTAATTAAACTTTAGCCAAATTTAAATTCTGTGATAGTTAATTGTGTTGACGGATATATGAAACATGCGTACTACACTTTAAATATAAAACTATATATACATATATATATCTATAAGGCTGAAATGTGGCATTTTGTGAAGATTGTACTAGAGCACTGAGAAGTGATTTACATATATTTAGAAAACGTATAAAAAATTAAACGTAGCGGAATTTGAACCAGCGCCTTTTGAAAACCGTTCAAGAGGCGGTTCAAATCCCGCTGCGTTCAAACTTTTATACGTTACATAAATATAGCTTTTTGAATTCCCTTAGTGTGTGATTAACACTAAAAAAATGCTAAAACTGAGAAGAAGTGATTTCCCGAAATTAAAAAACAAAACAAAAATATTCTAAATATATTTATTATGCATTATGCGCCATTGTCGCAAAGCAACGTATATATAATATATATATATAGGTAAATGTTTAGTTAGTTGAGTGACCCAAGATTATAACAACGTATTATAATAGATATCTAAACACAAATCCATATACATTTCTATTGAAGATTTCTTGATTTATTAATGAGTTTACAGTTTCGTACTATAAATATTTAATATATTTTACCTATCAGAATTTAAAGCTACACATATAGTACAGCGTACCTCGTATCGGCACAACTCCACGTGGTATTTTTTTTGTTCTTCCAGATGAAGGGATATTTTTAAAGTACATTGTAATATTAAACTCATTCTACTAATATATAATAACTATTATACCCGTGTCTTACGGAAGGTGGTGATGGCGTCAATTACTTTAATTCTTTATATATATATAATTTTATAAATGATAATACGCCTAGGAAATCTACAGCTCCAGTCTACGTCAAAGGGATTAGAATGGATTGTCACAAATAAATAATTGTAAATCTGTAAATTGACTTGAAAAAAAATAGCCCGCTTAATTTCTTGTGCCGATTCTTCTGAGGTTTGAGGCAACTTTAGTGAACCGGTGATAAATATTTACCGTTTAAAATTATTTTGAATGAGATTCTTTGACTTTTATATTTGTTATTTAACAGGGCGGTATCATAGTGCGCAAACGTCGCGGCAATCTACCGAAGCATTCAGTGAAGATACTCAAGCGATGGCTCTACGAGCATCGCTACAACGCGTATCCCAGCGACGCGGAGAAGCTCACTCTCAGTCAGGAAGCCAACCTGACTGTTTTGCAGGTACTGTGTTATCTTTATGTCTGTGGTTTCAGGTAATCTAGAAGAACAATGTCACAGATAACGGAGAATGCTAGGTGATTATATATTTTTTTTCAAATTATATGCTTATACTAACTGTGTCCGCGGCTGTTCGGTCCGCGTGAAATTCTAAAATAAAAGTCCCGTTAAAATCGGTTCAGCCGTTCCAGAGATTACTTGGAACAAGCAGACAGGCACACAGGTATTATGCAAATAGTTATATGTATACATACATATGCATCTAGTAAAATGCGGTTTTTTTAATATTACAAAAAGCCACTCTAATTTTATTTATTCGTATACCTGTTGCAGTCAGTCAACTGGCTGACCACAGACTGGGAAACGGAAAGAGAACCAATAACTATTTTGAAAACTTTACTGGTCCAATATTATAGTGGATTTTTTAAAATAAATATACGAAAAGACATTTAGTTTTTTTTGAGATTTTATAATCTCAATACATAAGTATCAGGTACATATTATTACCTAAATGAAATCAAAATATTCTTTATACAAATAAACTATTATAAGGACTTTCGAATCTTCAATTACCATAAAATGTCAGTATTGTCAGTGCCAGGGGACGCTACCACAGATTCGGAAGGCAGTTTTGCTGAGAAGAGAAAAGTCAGCGAGAAATAATTATACTACTAAATTTCACATTGAAATAACAAAGGGTTTCCCTATAGGTATGCAATTGGTTCATAAACGCGCGTCGTCGCATCCTCCCCGAGATGATCCGCCGCGAGGGTCACGACCCCCTCCACTACACGATCTCGCGTCGCGGTCGCAAGCAGCTAGGAGGCGCGTCCGGCTCCTCCGGGGTTGTGGTCACCGCGTGGGACGGCGAGGGAGAGGCCGAGGTGAGGGTATATTTTGCTTTATTTATTTATAGTACATACAATATTTCCTACAATTTAATTGTAAACATATGACTTCACATTTACCATATTTGAAATACGTTTTACCGAACGAACTTTGTATGTTTGCAGTGTAGTTAAATATAAAATAAATTTAACATTAACAGAAAAAAATACATTCTTATAAGTAATAATCGCAACAGCTTTTTTAGCTTCACGCTGTTTTCCACATAGTGTAGTCGGTGAGAACCTAGTATCAAGACACTATGTTCTCCACTTTCCGCCCGAAAGCGAGATATTGCGTGTTGAATGGCGAAACTCATCCTGCGTCTTACCAGAGCGCGAAGAAATGAAAATAATTTAAATATAATCATTCCTCCGCGTGGAAATTAAACCCACTACCCAAAATCCACTGACTGTAAACTCTTTACAGTCAGGCACAGTCTTACTGCTCCATGATGGTCTCGATTGATTTGTTTATGCGGATTTTTGGAGTTGAATATTATGACTGGACCATCAGATGTTGCCCAAATGTGCACATCTAATTTAATAGGCAATACATATATGATATAAATGTACACCTTCCATCAAGTGGAATTCAAACTGTCATTAATGACCAACACAAGAGTTGTCAAATTAGGTAAACTATTAAAGATATCATTTAGAATTTATTATAACAAAAAAGATGTTAGTTTCGTTTTAAATAGTTTACTAGTATATTTTTCACTTAGCATCAGAGAAACAGCCAACAAAGTAATATAATAAATTTAAATTTTTCTCTTTAAATCAGGGCGATGGCGGCAGAGACCACGACTATGGGGACGGGCTGCTAGTGTATCGCAGCGATGGAGAGTTGGAGGGGGAGGAGGGCTACTCCTCGTCCGCCGTCAGCGAGGAGGAGGTCAAGTACGACCCCTCCGTCTGGCAGTCCGTTATACGCTATGGTCCAGAGAGGGAAATGCATCCCGCTGCTAGAGGGTGAGGAGTTTTTTTTGCATCTTAACTTGGCAGGCAGATAAGACCTTATGTTAAAACTAAGATAAGGTCAAGACTATCTTTCTTACACCTTTGTTCCTTTGCCAATGGGCCGAGTGCAGGTTTCTTTTAAGTCCCGCGGACCCCGCAACACGTGGGATTGGAAAAAAATGATGCAGGATACCGAGATCTCGGTATTGCGCAATTGGATGCCCTAATTCACTTCCACAGGTTGACTGGAAGAGATCTCTTCTTCAGATATGTCCACCCTTGTAACGAACAATTTTTTTGCTATCACTGTTATTTTTTATTTCAAATACATTAGATAATATATGAAATATTCTCTTGAGAAGGAATTAAACCAACAGCCATTGTTATACATTCAGAATCTTTATTATGATGATCAGATGATCAAATCCAAAGTCATGTTCTGTGTAGGAAGATTGAGGAATATTTAAATTTTTAATGTACATAAAATGCATAAACAAAATTAGCTTCGAATATAAAATTTTTAAATGTATTTAGTACTAAGAAGTTGGTTACTGTGCCACAGTGGAGATTTTTTATTTATTCTATAGTATTTATTATTGTATGTTTAAATTTCTAATTTGTACTTGTATATATTGAAAGGAAGTTACTTATGAACTTATTGGTGTTTTTTTTATTTAGTCTTAAACAAGTGCCTTTCATATTGTTATCCTTTCGTTCACAAACCTCTGGAGTTCTGATAACATAAGCATCAGGAATTGTGTTACTGGTTTTAGCTACAATACGTTTCGCAATTAATATCAAGCGCATCCCACGATTTCTTATACATTTAATTAATTTCAGTCAATTTATTTTTATATGTACTAAGAATTATTTTTACTTTTTAATTGGATTAGCTAATTTTGTGCATAATTTTTTAAGAACACATTAATACAATTCTCTAATCTATCTCCATACAGGTCAGCAGCAGTAGTGACAGTGCGGACGGCGGACGAGGGCTCCGGCTCGGAGGAGGCGGGGGTGGCGGGCGGCGCGGGGGAGGACGCGGGCGCGGCGGGGGGCGCGGGTGGCGCGGGAGGGTGGCACCCGCAGCTGGCACACCTGCCGCAGTTGCCGCATCCCTTACGTCGTAAGCAGGTGGGTTGCTGGTTCTATTCCCGGTTGTTCTTGTTTTGCTCTGTACAAGAACATTTGAAATATGTAAATTTATTAAATTAAAATAATTCGGATTTCATGCAGCATAGGTACCATTGTATTAAATAGCTTTATGTTCATTCGACGATTAAAATGTGCTTGCAAAAATCTATTTGAATAAAGGAAACAATCCTGCAATTAATTTCATTGAATATTTTTTTCAAATTAATGAATTGAGTTTGCAAACGGTCCAACGTTTGAACTATCGCCGGTTCGAGCCCCGCTACGTCCAAATTTATATACCTTTTGTAAAAAATGTTTCTGTGTATTGGTTGTTGCAGGCGCCGGGCGCGGAGGGCGAGCGCGACAAGTTCAAGTGCTTGTACTTGCTGGTGGAGACGGCGGTGGCGGTGCGCCAGCGCGAGCAGGAGCAGGAGGAAGTGCCCGTCTAGTACCGGTCGGTTACCATGGAAACTTGTCTATATGTGTAAAACACTAGCGACCCGCTCACGGCTGCACCTGCGTAAACTACACGACTCAACTATTTCGTTTTTTCGCTCGCTGACGTTCTTCTTACTTAAATCACAAACTTTGCTTAAATTTATAATTGAAATGATTGTAACTTTTATATTTATTAACCAACTGAAATGAAATAAACACTAAATGTTAAGGGAAGTTTACTACAATACAATCTATATCAAAAGTGTTCACAAACGCACAGACAAACATAAAAGAAAAGCAAACAACATTTAGAGAATGCTATAGATAGCGTATAAGACGGATGTAGAACGGATGGCTAAGTGGTCAGAGCGTTTAGACAGTTTCCAAGAGGCGTGTGTTTGAATTTCACTGCGTTCAAATTTTTATACGTCTTCTAAAAATGTTTTTATTATATGAATATTTTCTTATCGTATTCTACATTCACAGGGGTGAATGATAGACATTTAGTTTTTCGAAACAATAAGATTATGTAAATCTAAACCGGGTAATGCGGTCCTAGTAATTTAATTTATTTACAGTTATTTTTTTATTTCAGAAAAAAAAGGCTACGAAAGCAATCGGACGCGTTCATCTTGGAAATTTTATTGGTACGACATATTTAACTTCCACTAGAGTAGGTCCGTCGATATACCGTATTTTAATACATATTGCTGTAAAAATAATACAAATTTGTATTTTCCTTTTTTGGTTCCCTATATTGTAAATTGCCAACTTTTGTAAAAGTTAGTTGAAGAATTCAAGGAGAAACTGAATGGCATAAAATTCTGATTTAATTAGACCAGTTAACTTGTGTTTGTGAACTGTTTTTATATTTTATTTTCTTAATATAAAATTACTTTAAGTATTGCTATTTGCATACCGTTGGCATTTTAGAATATTTGTTGTCTACAGTAGTACTACATGTAGCGAATATATATTATGAAGTATGATATATATCAGGGGTGGCCAAAGTCGAAACCATTTTCAAAGATATGCAACATATTTATTAAAAAAATATTTAAAAGATAATGACAAAAATTTAAATGGAACTCGTGTACTTTTCTCGAAATTTACAAATAATCCTTTAAATAGCCGCATGTGGCTCGCGACCGGCAGGCTTGCCACCCCTGATATATACATTAGCTTTTTTGTATATACTTAAAACTGAAATAAAACAGAATAAAAAAATAAAAGGTTACGTAAAATTGAATTGATATGTCTAAGAGTTATAAAAAGACTTTCATAATATAAGTTCTATATAAAACGACATATGGCACAAATTTTTTTTTTCTTTGTTTTTTCTGTTTTATTTTATAGTTCAATAAATACTGCCCTGTATATTATATAGAGTAATGGTAGACTCGTATATCGTAAAATAAACTAATCATAATAATGTAGACTGTATTTAGTAACAATTTGTAGATTTAGGATTTCGCTCCTTTTTTTATTGGTTTATTAAAATACACATTCATTATTCTTATACTTATACATTATCTCATTTTAATGAGATAAAGAGAATATTTTGCCTGGTCTTGGTTAATAAGATTGAATATGAAATTTTGATTGTGATACAATATATAGAACACGACGTTAATGTGAGCTGTGTGAATAGCGACTCTAATCTACTAAGTGTCTGCAATAAGTAGGCACAATATGTTAACACATTACTTGAGTTAATACATAAAATTTGAATGTAAACAAGAAAATAATAGTATAAATATTTGTATATTATGATTGTTTTATAACAAATATTTAAACTACTTTCTAACGCTATATAATCTCAATCTTTGTTCGGTTAAGCCTCTATTGCGTCGCTTGCGGCCGGGACAGAGTACCCTCTTTACTCGGTAGGGTTCCTGAAGTTTCGGTCAAGACCGACAGGGTCAATACCATTAACCATAAGTTCGAGAAAAATGACTCAACTTTTAAATAAAACATTAATAACTTATTGAAAACTATAAAAATATTTTAAAAAAATAATGATTTTTTATACATATTCTTAACAATTTACCATGACGTCATTAAAATCTTTAAATAAATCAGTTATTAAATACAGTCTATATTTTGTATCGACACATGTAGATTATATAGCACAGGCAGTAAGTGTCAAATTACCAATGATAAAATTGTTCGAATAATCGATTTACTTAATATAATCGATAGCAACCAATTATCAATAATCATTTTAATTATTATAATGGATATATAAGACATTATAGTAAATAACTTCAATTATATTGTATAAAAAATACTACTAAGACGATATTACTAAGAAATTATAGATCCGGGAATACATATGTTCTATTCAAATAATAAATATTTCTTATATGTCAGTAATGTCAGAGTCTTATTAAAGCTACTAACTCAACAAGTCGATAGATAATCGATGATATTATAATTCGTAGAGCAAATAATCGATATCATTCGTAATTTTACACTTAAATGGTCTGATTATATCGTCTGGTATATAATTATAATATATACCGTATATTATAGTCTGGACATGTCGTATATCATGCATGTAACACATATACATACACATAAATATATAAAATTATGTACTATGTACTAACATGTACTATTCGAATGTAACAAGATAATTTACTAAAATGATTTTAAATACAAAACTAGTATTTTACTGATTATTTCCATTTGGAAGAAGAGAAATGATACAATAATTGTATTATTATTTCATATTTTATCTGTATTTTGTCGTTTTTTTCTTAATTACTAAGCAGGTATTTATATATTTTGCTAAACTTTTAATTATTTGTCAATATTACTTTTTTAATTCTGAAACTTAATAAATTTAAAAAAAAGTAATTTAGTAAAGGAAACTAAGTATCGTATTGGTAGGTGCCAATAATGCACTTCCTACGTTGACTTTGACGTTATAGTAAATATTTAAATATTACTTTAATTAAATAAAGTGCACTAGACGTAAGAAGTCCATTTTTGGCTCCACAATACGCTGTATAAGAAAAGCTTTAAATGCGCAATAATAAATTTGTATAAAATAACCCTGGGAATTAAAAGTTTCCCACAAACATATATCCGTCATAAATAATTTTTGCAATTTTTCATGTAATACAAACATATATTTTTACATTTATATTGAATATATAGAAGTTATTTGTATAAGAATATCGCACTGTAAGGTATTTAAAGGAATATTAAAATCTGTTCCTCAATTTTTGTTGCGACCCTCGTGTGTTGGGATGTTATTAAAGTCCCCTGCGACTGTAATTTATTAATTCGATATCGATAATCGTTATTTATTATTAAGAAATAAAAAATTTAAACACCAACGTAATATTTTTTTAAATAAAAAATGTGTTATTTCATTTAATTTACACTTTTGTTACTTTTAATTAAAAAAATGCGAATATTATTATTTTATCGAATAACGATTCTTGTTATCGATTTTTATAAACTGCAATCGTAGGCTGTTTATTTTATTGTATCAGTCAATATTTCGTTTGTAAAGGTAGCGATGTGTTTCTTTTAATTTCGTCTGGTTTGTATGTGTATTTGATTTATCGTTGATTTCATAGATTTTAAGTTAATTTTAATGAGTATTTTAGTTTTTCTCTCCGAGACGTCTCTTTAGTTATGACCTGAGTACAATAACCTGAGGTTAGGCATATTTTAGTCCTGTACATACATGTAAGTTCGTAACTTGTTAGTAATTTGAATAAAATATGATTTCGCAGAACAATGTTTTATTTTTAATTTGCCTATATATTGATAGATTATCAAATAGAATTGCAATTTATATTTTTTTTATTATATTTGCAAAGTATTTTACAGATACATAAGTTGACTAATTTAAATTGATTCATAGATTTCTATGCTAAATTATAGCTAATAATTCTGCATAACCCATTGTTGAAGTTAAAATCTAATTTGGTTCCAACTATACCTAAAAATATGTTTTTTACAATAATAAACAAAAGCAAATAAAATTATATATTTAAAAATTTAATGACAATTATAATTTAAGTTTCAACCATATTCAATCTGTTAATACTTCGCCGTTTAGAACTTCCTTCCGGTACGGGCGACTTTCTCTTATTTCCAACATCGCCAGTATTTTCTACTACAATATCTTGAGTGTGTATCGCCATCATTAGACTATCCAGACTGTTGTCATTATCATTTCCTTTATCTGAAGAAGAATATTTTTATGATATGTATGTAATTCATAATAATACATAATTAATATTTTTATAATAAAAATGTTAATTTATTGTAGGATTATTGCAGCTTCACACATTTTCCTGAATAGCGGGGTAGGTAGAGAGAACTAGAACTAGTTTTAAGACGTAGTTGAGTGGCGGACCTCGAAGCTGCGCTTTGTCTGGTCAACAGAGCGGAAAAATGAAATCACTTACATATAATGACTCCCACGAGTGGAAAGCGAATCTGGGGATTAAGCTTAAACTTGTGCATAATAATGTATATAAATTAAATAGAATCATAAACGGGACAAGGTAAAAAATTAAGAATATATAAATAAAAATATAAGTTTATTAATTACATTATAAGAAAAACGTAACGAAACTTAAGAAAAAATGGGTTTAAATTATTATACAAAAAATCAGTTAACCTATACAACAACACAGCCTTCATTAACTTCATTAAATGGCACCTTAATTCCTATTTAAAGTCTATTTAATTGTAAAAATTGTCCCGGAAGCTAACCATCGTTATTTTTCATCAAATGTTTCAAACGAAATTCCTCTTGAGCCTGTCTCTGACGGCGCTTGCGTTCCGCGCGCGCCTCCTCGCTCGCGTCCTCTATCTTCACATCCTGTTTATAATTATTATATTTAACTAAATATATAAAAAAATAAAAAATATTAAAAAAGATAAATAACCACTAAGTTAATTAAATTTAATATAGTCGTAAATAAAAATAATGTGAATAGATAGGAATTTATCTAAAGTGCAATTAAATTGACCCATTAGCCATCGTGACTTAGTGAGACAGTATTTGATTGTAAACGCGATTGGTTACGGATTCGATCCCCACTCGGAGGAGAATAATTTTATTTAAATTAGTTTTTTTCTCTCTGCTAGCTGTGGTAAGATAAAGCGCAACGTTGAGTTCCGCTAACTTAAACACGCAATGTCTCTTGACACTAGGATCTCCCTGACTACCTTGCAATGCGGGAAAAAGCGTGAAGCTGTTAGTCTCAAGATAATGATATAAATATTGATAGTTTCAAAATAAATATTATTAATTCAATTATAAGATATCGTTTAGATACATGTGTGTACTATGTTGCTAATGTATTGCTATCATAATTTAATACTACAAAAATGAAAATTAAAGGTATAAAAAAAGAACTAAAGAATGACAAGACTAAAACCAAACAATTAAACATCGAATATTTTCAAATTATTTTATTATAATAAAAACATGGACATAGTTTTAGTTTAGAATCTACAACTATGCAATTCCTTTATATATAGTGATAAAATCATTGTATACAAAATTAAAAAAATACACGAGAGATATGAACCTAGACTAACGGTAAACGTGCATGCACTGCGCATACTACATATATGGTATATTATATTCGTAAAAGGAATAATTGTAAAGTACGCTTTAAAAATGGAAACTTGTCTAAACAAAACATTGCTTAAATCTAAGAAAAATTTAAAAATACACAAAATCCTTCATTTTCATCCTCTTTCACATTTTTTTTTGTGAGAAAACAAAAACGTTTTGTCACAGTTCATGTCACGTCAAATCTTACATCGCTATTCGGTGTAATCGTTTTGTGAAAATGATAATATTTTAAAACACCCACCATATAAAGTTTTCATTAAAAGATCTAATACTATTGTTGAGTATGGATATTTTTAAACAATGTGCCTATCGAGTTCCACCTTTAACTTGGACTCGTTTTCAAAATAAAGCTTAGTAAAACAACTCTACAGAATTTTCTAGGTTTTCTATCAATTCTCTAGTTTCCATTATCAATTCATATGAGAAATATTTCAAGAGTCTACTAGATTATAACTACGCCAACGACTTCCAATAGAAAAGTCCCTAGAATACTGAGCATCAAGCGAGAATACAATCTCCGTAAAACACACCTTAACACTATACTACATATTTCTAATAACTTTTAAAAATTGAATAAAAAATAGTGAACCACTTTGAGACTTACAATATCTTCCCACAATAACACATTATTAGCCGTACTCAGAACTCTTAGTTAACGTTTCATTAACAGCAGGTTATTTAGTAATCGTTGTTTCTAAATACAGCTGCAGTAATATAGACAGTGTACGACAGACAGTGTTCTCTTAAGAAAACAGACAGCACACCACTCTGCTACAAACAAACGACAAATTTGTAGTAGACTTATATTGAGCATTGAGAACTTTCCCGAAAACTTTTCTGATAATATTACAAAAACTTTCTTTTCCCAACACAGACTAGTTCCTATAATTTAGATAACTATTATAAAGTTAATTTGTAAAAAAAGTCCTAAACTGTAAATTTGTCATGAATGTGTTAAGGATTTGTGTAGGATTTGGGGGCAGAAGGGTCTTGTGCGTTCCCTAGAGAGTTGGCCTCATCAGGGAACTGCTTCTCCACTTGCTCTGTGACCCATTTCTTCACCTTCTGCTCAGTCCAGAACCCATCATAGAAGATAGTGGGTTTTACCCAGCATCCTCGAGGTGTTTGGAAGTGGGGTTCCTCTCGCTTATATTCCGCTGTTCCTCGACCGGTTACAACTAAATTCTTTGGCGGAATATTGAAATTGAGATTCACATTGCTATGATGCCTGTCATATGGCTCTAAGGCAAAATGCCAGGGATACTCATAGCAGTTTGGAAATACATGTGGAGGAGGTGGGGGGGCGAATCGTTGGGAGGTGTACATGGGTGGCACGACACCCCCCATGACCGGCTGAAGAACGAAACTTACATTAGAGTTGGGTCTGACTGTAGGGGGCGGTACCGGAGGCCGCGGCGCGTTAGCTGGAGGCCCTCGGTTGGCAGGTGGTAAGTTAGCTGGCATTGGATGAGCCTTAGCCACAGGAGGATTTACCAAATTCTTTATCGTTGGAACTGTTGGGACTGACACTGATGCTGAAGCTGCCAGAGTTGGTTGAATTATTGGTGTGGGACTTATGTCTTTCTTTATACTTTGTTTTATATTTTTTGGTTCTGGCAGCTTGTTGGTTAAATTTTGATTGCTCTCTTGCAAAGGTTCTTGAGTTATTTGTTGATATACAACTTCATTTGTTTTATGAGATTCAAGCTGTTCTATGAGGTTAGCCGCCACACTGCCTCCAAAACTGAGCAATGTTTCTCGTAGAGCATTTGTAACAGCACACTAAAATTATAAAAATTTTGAAATAATAAAAAATATATATTATACTTATATGTACTTGTATATTTTAAATGTAATACAAACCTTTCTAGATAAATGAATGGCAGCACCTTTTTTTGGAGCTATACATGTGGCATAACCCACATTTTCTCTATGTATATCCAAATTTTTAATTGCCACTGATACAAATGATGCCACCCCCGCAGTATATTTACCATTTGAGAGTTCTACAAAGTCTGAAAATATTTTTTTAATGTAATTATATACTAAAATCACCTTAAAATTTAGAAAAATGAAAATTTGCCTTTTGTTTTTGTGGTGTGAAAAAGTAGATTTTTAGGAGCAGTAAAAGGACAAGTAATTTCAATATATATTTATCTACATTCTTTTATAAATAAAATTTAACATTTTACTATTTTTTATTTAAATTAGTATACCTACTATTGGTTGCAGATATTAAATATTTTATTTTGAGTAAATATATATTATTCTTCATTTTTTATTAATTACAATACATAAAAGCACTGTAGCAATTATTATGATAAGAAATTATATAAAATGTATATAAAATAGTTTACTCTACTTATAAAATCATACTGTATATATATAGACAGAAAAATATTTAATTACATAAAATATTGATAAACAAAATCTTAGCTCAAAATACTTCTTTGTAATATAAAAATACAAAATATGGCACCTAATTCTTGTTTAGTAACGGTCCAACTCCAGTTGTTAAATCCCCATTCAGAATGGCCAAAGTTAATAAGTTGTTGTCGTCTTTGCACAGGTTCTTCCTCTTCCACCATAGCCTCGACCACAGGCATGCTATCAGGCTAATAAATATAAATATTATTATTAGAAAAAGTAGTAAGTAGTAAAATAATAAACGATTATAAATATCATGTATTAAAATTAGTCAGTATATTTTAAAACTCGTACAAAACAAATAATATCTTATTACATAAAAACGTTTATATTTTAACAATTTTCTTGACGCATTAAAAGGTTTATTACCAGTTTAATGCTGCAATTTCCGATGGGAAAGCCTGGCTTTCTCTGCATTGTTTCTGGACCAACTTCTTAAAATTTATGATAATTAAGAGCTCAATAAATTCAATTTATTGTATTTAGATAATGTTCTCAATGATCATATTTTTGCATTTGCAAAAAATACCGAACAAAACAAGTATTGACATTTCGATTTTGCATGGAGTTGGTAAATTTAACTGACATTTCAATTTTTTTTAAAGTGTTCAGAAACAGTTTGTGGTTAATTTAAGTTAAACGAATGTCTACTTTAATTTGTTTTTAAAATGTGTAATTTTACTAAAGCTTACGCATCTCAGTTATTAAAACGAAAACACACAATATTTTTAAAATATGCGTTTGTCTTTTGTGCGTGTTTTTATCAAATGTGCGAAGTATATTTATAGTTCTTCAAAAACTCGAATATATATAAAAGTTAAGAAATAATATTTGCTTAAAATAATTGTGTACAATAAATAAAAAAAATACTATTTATTAGCTGAACAGAAAAGTGATTTTGTCGAATACTAAATAGTAATGGTGGAACACTAAATACTTTTTGGTATTTAAAATGAATTACAATAACGACACTTCTCTACTTACATCTTATAAGTAGTTTCTCTGAGTTTTTTCATTCATTATCGGAACTCACCTCCAATAGCTGGATAGTATTAGGAATTGTGTTGAAAAAGTTGCTACAGACAATTGGTATTGGATAGTCGGCCAAATAAAGTTATTGGGCCGAATAGTATAGTTATTGAAAACAAAAATATACATATTTATTGAAAATTAAAATGAAATAAGAGCATTTCAGCATTTATGAATATAAAAATAAATATTTAAGTGTTAACATAATATACCGAATCAATTGTGCAATTTGCACTTTTGCAATTGCATATATTCTCTGTAATTTCTTTTGTGTGTCAATGATTAAATTTTCCGAGGAAAACGTATTTCTTCGAGTCGTTTAGTATAAACTGTTTTCTGAAATTAATAGATATACACGTTATAAGAAAAATATTACGTTAAATAAAGTTTTCACTTCTATATAAAATGGCTGATATGTTAGAAATAGATGGAAGTGTACTAGAAGGGGTACTAATTTGTTAGTTTTACAATATATTTTTTAGGTTTTTTAGATAATTAAAATTATTGTTTTATTTTAGGGCGGACAAATTCTTCGTATGTCCATTTCTTTAAGTGCAATCTTAAATATACCTGTAAGAATAAAGAATATTCGCGCCGGCCGGAAAAAACCCGGCTTAGCTGCACAGCATTTTGAAGGTATTATATATATATATATAAATATATATATGTATTTATTTATTATTTAAATGGTTTAAAATGTCTTTATAACCGAAAAAATAATATTCTTTTTATTTCTATGCGTTTTTTAACTGATTATTTGAACAATATGTATTAGTTATATATTGTGCGTTGTTTTGCTTTAAAGGTATTCAATTAGTTGCTGAAATGTGTCAAGCTGAATTAAAAGGTGTTAGCATTGGCTCTACAGAGATTGAATTTATACCTGGTGAAATAAAAGGGGGACATTATTCTGCTGACACTAGGACAGCAGGGTTAGTTTGAATATATGATTTAATATTTATTATTATTTTAGTAGTTTTTATAGTAGATTCTTTAACAGAAGGCATATTGCACTATAAAGTTATAGTTGCTGAACTTGTGTATGTGGCCTGTAAGTATGAGTCCACTGTTATCATATATTTTGTTCACTTTTCCCTTATTCATTATTATTCTAACTTTTCTCACTTGTAGTGTAGTAGACAAATTAGACCTAGTGTTAAGACACTCCACTTTCAGCGTAATGTCAAAAAATTGTGTATTCAGTAGCATAATGTAACACTACTCTTGGCCTGAACAGGCCCGACAGAAACATAAAAATGATTTAAATATACATATTTATTACTCAGAATATGCATTGTAGCTTCAACTGATGCATTTACTGATTATGCACTATTTTTATGTCCCCTTTTATGTACAAATAAATCAAAAGTTATAAGAAAACATTTTTAGAAAACAAAAATTTTAATGCAGAGCAATATTACCGTGTCTTTTGGAAATCTGAATGTGCGGCATAGCCTTCAGAGCGCTTTCGTGGTAAATAACACTTTAAAAAAGTTAAAACATATAATAATTATGATAATTTCTTTCCAAACAATTGCTTGTAGAAATAATCGTTGGGTAGCAGAAATTTATAAAAATCTCTGCAGAAAATAACAACAACAAAATTAAAGTGATAATTACACTTAAATTATGTATAATAATAAAAATATCGACATAGCCTGGTGTATAACATATGGCTTAGTAGTAAGAGTGCTTGGACAGTTTTATTTAAAAAAAAAATTATGATTTAATATAAAACATTTAAAATAAACATTTTATTTTAACTTCAACTTCAGATCCATCAGCTTGCTCCTGCAAGTTGCATTGCCTTGTGCACTGTTTGCCGATTCATCTGTAATATTAGATCTAAGGGGTGGAACCAATGCTGAAATGGCCCCACAGATTGACTATATGGACAAGGCATTCAAAAATATGCTCAGGGAATTTGGGGGTGATTTTAGAATGAATATTTTGAGGCGAGGGTAAGTTTACTGCTTTTTTTTCATTTTAAGTTTTACACTGTTTTCCACATAGTAGTCAGATAGGACCTGGTGTCAAGACACTCCATTCTCCACTTTCTGCCCAAAATGCATACATTGCGTGTGGTCTACGCGCTTTTGTCTGGTGAACAAGACAAAAGCAATGCCTATTGACTATGTGGGAAAAGTTTTATTTCATTATCTACAAGTTATTTATATTTAATCTAAAATAATATATTTCATTGAATATATATAATAGTGACTACTTTACTTATGTAATAGTTAAAAATATGACAGGTATTATCCTAAGGGAGGTGGTCATGTATCCATAGAGATTAACCCTATAAAACAGTTGAAGAGTGTGAAGATGACAGAACGAGGCCAAGTGAAAGATATCACCGGCATAAGTTATGTCTCCGGTGTGTTACCTATTAAGGTGTGTATTGTATTATAAAATAATAATATTATGTTATATTATGAACACCATGGATGTTATAGAGCTCCTGACTTCTTAAGTCAACTAACATTAAGAACTGTAACAATTGGATATCCTCAAACTGTCCATTTGTAAACAATCAAATCTTATAGAAATATTTCGCCGAATTTTGTATTTGAGCGGAGTTTAAATAAGAGCATTGACAACTACTTACTCAAATTTACTAACATTTTGAAAAACATATTTTTTTAGAAAACTTATAAAAATTGTAACACAGCGGGATTTTTCGGAAGTTTTCTAAAAATATGTTTTTCAATTTCCTAAGTGTGTAAATAAAATATTTTTTTTTCATTTTGTTTTATAATTTATTAAATGATCTCGGTCTCTTTAGAACCATTATTAGTTGATTTCTATTACGTATTTCGAAGGCAGGATTTCTAGGATTTTTTCATATGATTAAGTAGAGAGATTGGGAGGTGGGATGGTGGAGGCGAGTGCATTATTATATATGTATTGTAAAGCGGCTGCTTGAGCCTGCACTTGACGCTTGGATCGCAAGTCCCAGACAATTTCATTCCCCCGTGTTCTACTTCGTAACCGAAACAATTTTCTTCTTATATTATACGTATCAGAAATGGTTTTTCATATAAATATCATAACATACATGTGTAGATACATTCCACACTAGCTGTTATTTGTATTCGTACATTAAGACAATTTTTATTTTGAAACTGAAAAAAATGAAAAGAAACTGTTTTGGCATTTGAAATTATACTTTGGAAAAGTTGAGTTTACCTGTGACTGCGGTCTGCTGTGAAGTTTAACATATTAATTAATAATCAACCGAATAAAAAAAGAATAGTAAGAAAAAAAAGTTAAATTAAAAATATATGTTTATTATTTATTTTTATTTAGAACTAGCGGTGCCCGCAACTTCATCCGCTTGGAATTCTAAAATAAAAGTTGCATAAGTTACTCCTTGTTATGCCTAGGTATCTGCCAGATAAAGTCCCGTCATAATCGGTCCAACCGTTCTACACATTAGTCGGAACAAACAGAGACACTAAATTAAAAAATATTTATATTTTGAAATGAAACTATTTTTCACCAGATTAATCGCGTATATTTTTAGTATTCGAAAATACATTTTAGACTACATGGGTGACGGAGTCTACGTGTGACCACGAACTTCTGTAAAGTGTTCGAAACGTCGAGTTCTCAGGTTAAAAATAGTTTCATTTCAAAATGTGTATAAATCGCAAAAATCAAAGATCATATTTATGTTATATATACGAAAATATTTTATTTAGCATATGACATACATTAAGTAAAAAGGGTATTAATATTGCAAAAAGACACTCTAATTTTATTTATTTGAATAGATATCTAACGTCAAAATCTAAGCAAATCCATGTGCAACAGCTATTATCATACATATGTTACATATGCATTATGTAAAAAGCTGTTATTTTAATATTACACACTCTAATATATTTATCTGTATAGATAAAATATTAATATTAAATTATTATTTCACATTCACTTCAGCTCGCACAAACGGTGACAGACAGTGTTCGACAAGAGCTCGGCGCTCAGTATAAGGTGAAGCTGCACTGTTATAAAGAGGAGCACAGCGTGGCACCCGACACTAGCAGCGGTGCTGTGTAAGTTTTTTTTAAAATTTTATGGCTTTTCCTGCAGTCAAAGAGAACTTAGTGTCTGGACACTCCGTTCTCCACTTGTAAGTGGATAATAGATGAATATGTTAATGAAATCTTCGTGTCTATATATATAGCCTATTCTGCAACACCACGTCGGGCTGCGTGCTGGCGGTGGACGCGCTCGGCAGCCGCAAGGTGGGGCCCAAAGAACTCGGCCGCAAGCTCAGCGGGGAGCTGCGCGTGCTCATCGACAGTGGCGCCTGCCTCGACTCACACGCACAGGTCTCTCCAGATGACAATATTATATGCCCCACGTGTCAATATGTGCCCCATATTTTTGTAGGTATTTTGCAAAATTAATGAAGAGCCATGGCCAATTGCCTTTTTTTCTGTTGAGAATCAGAAGTTGCAAATAGCTTTTTCGTGATTCAAGTTAAAAATGGCCCGAGTGTTTCGACGGCATTGCTTTGTTATACAAAGTACATGAATATTGTTACAGTTCCGAAATAACTGATTCAATTTCTAATTCTATATTAATCATACCTTACCATATGCCAATAAATGCCCCAGACTAAAACTTCAGGTAACTCAGGTTTCTTTATAAATTCATAATGGGAATCTCAAATAGTCTTGATACTTGAAAAATACATATTTGGAAAACGTATAAAAAATTGAACGCAGCGGGATTTGAACCCGCGCCTCTTGAACGGTTTTCATAAGGTGCGAGTTCCATTTTCTATTTCCTTAGTGTGCGAATAACACATTAAAAAATGTAAAAAAATAATATTGATACTTGTTTTAAAGTATTGTCAGTTCCCCAGTTTTGTCACTTCATACCCCATTATTTGTCTATCCATATAATTAACTGCTATATTCTTTTTTCTATCGTCAGGTTTTTTATATACTCCACTGCATTCTCCTTCTCCATTAATTTGCTCGATCCAGTACTGATATTACTGTATAGCTTACTAAATGTTTATTATGCAGGATTGTTTACACAACGTGTGCACCTCTGGTACTACCACAATATACGTTGCATGTAAAAATGTTTAATACAAACGTTACAAGGTTTATAAAGCTACACTATGTAATATAAAAAACTATATTAGTACTTAAGAAAATATATAAACTTTTTTTTTTGTATAATTGTTGAGAACAGTGCACTGTGACTGAAAACTGTCTAATCTAACCACTGGTGTTAAAATAAATGAGTGAGTTGTATTTATACACATATATGAATATAGGATTAAAATGCATACATATGTTACCGACCGGACCGATTCTTTTATATAGAAATTGTCTGTTAAATTCCCTCTTAGTCTTTTGTTTCTAACATCGAATACAACAATCGTAGTTAATTGTTTCTGAATATAATAAAATTAATGTATTGTTTGAATAACAATGTTTTTGTTGGTGGACCACAGGACCAGGTGGTCCTGTACATGGCGCTGGCGTGCGGCGCCAGTGTGGCGCGCGTGTCCTCCCTCACGCTGCACACCAACACCGCCATACACATCTCCCAGATCATTGCTAAGGTAGCTAGCTGCACTAAATGCATTTTTTATATATTGTTTTTTCAGGCCATCGTGGCGCAGTGTGACGCAATGCTTGTGGGTTCGATTCCCACTCGCCTGAACGACTATTTATTGTAATATTGCTTAAAGTGTTATTGGAACACTTGGGGTGTGATATAATTATTTTAGAAAACAAAACTATAAGCGTTGTGGGTCTCGAAACCGCGATTCGTGGAAATCGGCCCAAGCGCTCTGACCACTACGCTTGTAAAAACCTATTATTGCTGTTAACGTCTCTTCAGTAAGGGAGATTTTTTATAAGTTTGTGCTACCCAAAGATTATTCTACAAACAATCGTTTGGGATGAGAGAATGCTTTTTATTAAACAATTTTATACATACCAGCATATTTTTTTAAAAAAATCCATTAGTATTAAAATGTTTCTCATATCTTAATGTGTAAATAACTATTTAAAAATATAAAAAAATAATTCCTTTTTTCTAAGGTTGCCTAAAAATTACTTAATATATATTTAATTTTACAGGTAACTTTCAATATTAAGGACGATGGCGACCAAAAGATAATCGAGTGCTCCGGTATTGGATATGAAAATAAACAATTATGTAGAAAATAAGTAAGTGTAAGTATAAATAAATATCTGTAATACTGCATTTAATAACGTAATGTTAGCCATTTATTTATTTAAATATAATTACTAAGACTTTATGAGGACATCGCGGCGCAGTGGGACAGCGTGTGTCTGTAATCGATTGATTGTAAGTTCGATTCTGATTGGTGGAATGATTGTAATTTAATCATTTTAATTTCTTCACCATGGTGAATAAGAAAAAGCGCGGCGTTTAGTTCCGCCATATTATATACTCAAACCTTATTTTTAAGGAAATTAATCAGTGTTTGTAATATTAATTAGTAGAATTTCGATCAATCAATAAGGTTTTTTGATGAAATTTTAATATAAGAAGGAAGAAGAATGTACTGCTATAGTGTTAAGATTAATATGAAATAAATGTTTAGTATTTTAAATTTATATATTGGCCGGCGTTTATTTTGTTTTATTTTGAATTTATAAAATCAAAAGTCGGTTAATGTCTAAATAATAATCATGTATTACTTTGTCCAAAAATTAAGTGTTCATTTTAGTATTTCACAGCTATTATAGTTATTAGGTATTATTTTAAATTATCAGTTTTGTAGATGTATATCGCTTCTTTGTGATGATAACGTGACATCTCATTAAAATACTTTTTTTTTATTTTGCTTAAGGCCTTCGAGGCCGCGGTCTTTGACTTTATTTTTTACAAAAACGCGCTATTTATCAATCAAAATAAAAAAATGCCGATTCTTTGTAAAAGGTAAAACTCACCATCGTAGTTTTAAATATCATGCAATGAGGGGAAATGATTTTGAGATGTCACATTACAATTGAAAAAATGCGGTATTGTTTTTACTAGTACATACATTAATATTGAAATAACTGGTCTAACACTAAAATATCACAATATGTGCTAATTTTGGTGTTGTCGCTTTTTTGTAAGTGCTATATTTACTATGACTTTTACAATGTATTGATCCATATATGTATATGTACTTCAATAAATGTATACGGATAATAATTTTGTTTCATTTGTTTCTTGTCTATGTTAATTTTATGAGCAATTTCGTTTTTATTTTTTATCGCAGTCGTGGCGCAGTGGGACTGCGTTCTGACTGTAAACTAAAATATTTTTATTTTCTCCGCCTTTCGGAATAAGGCAATTCGTGGTGTGGAGATCGGCTATTCAACACGAAATGTTTTGAATTGAGGCGGAAAGTGGAGGACGGAGTGTCTTCCACTAGGTTCTGTCTGATTGCCCTGCTGTGTGGGAAAGTGTGAAGTATCAGCTTATTATTAACTCAGATCTTATCTTTTTGGCATTTGATGATATTAGTGGTGTTGAGTACAGCTATGCAATATGCATGTCTTGAATTGAGACGGCTTGAGACTCTTTTCACCAATTTCTGTCTTTCGATTGGATTTATTCTTAATTGCATGAGTCGAGTCCAATACTTGTATAGCATGTACCTAATGTACTCGACAGGTCGACCATGCGAAATAATTGGAGTTTGTTTTTAACTTTGTTTCTTTTTCTAAATAATTTGCTAAAATTAGAGAAGAATATAGAGAATTTGTTTTTATATAGATAACAGAAAAATAATCTTAACATTAAATAATATAGCTTTGGTTCTCTTTTGGTACTTACTACATCACGGAAATTTGTTACAGTAACTATCAGCCACTATTTTGTTTGATATGTATATAACATCATTTCTAATGTTTTTCTATCTTAATGAAACATTTTTCACGTGCTAGTTCAATTACATTGAATTCGTCTTGCAGAGTTAGAACGCTTTGCTTCTAATCGTCTGCCTAGCATTAATCCCGGGCGAGCCAGGGTCTACCTTTCTACTTAATCTTTGCAGGGTCTGCAACACCCTCAGTGGTTAGTCCATTGCTCTCATGTCCTGCTTCACGACATCCAGTCATCGCTTCTTTGCGTGTCCGGGGTTCTTGCCAGGGACAGATATATTAAGGCGTGGCCGTATCGTCTCAGGCGACGCTCTTGGAGCTTGTTCGTGTCACTCCACAGCAACCTCAGCATCTACATTTCCATGTCGTAAAGTTCCTGGGTGTGCCGAGACAGTATTGGCCGACGTTCTCTGCCGTATCATAGAACCGGTCGGATTAATTAAACTCTTGTAATAGTCCCTTGAGTTTGGGCGATATGCCGCGGTCTTAGACCACACCCGTGACCTCTCGCCATTTCACTCCAAGCAGCGCTTATCCGGGCTTGGACATCGTGATCGATGCCTCCATATTATACTTAGTTATCTCTTGTGAGTTGTAAGTTATTTTAATACAGTATAATTATCAAAATAAAACAAAACTGATTAATATTAGAAATTTTTATTTAAATTTTCCCCAAAACAATTGGCTCCATTGTAACTTTCATAAATTCGATACACAATTCCATTACATTCAGACACGATGACATTAATTAATTAAGCCTTGTAAAACAAAATAAAAAAAAATACAAAAATAAAATAAGTCTTAAGAGACAAAATACAAATCAATCATAAATTTAAGCCTATAAATGAATGCTTTTTAAAAAACACAAACTCGAAACACATTTAAGTGAATCTTTTGACAGGAATGTCATTATAGTTCATAATATGAATAAATGTATAAATAAATATTTCCAATTTCTTATATATAATAAACTCAACAAACAAACACACTGCATTCGTTTCATTATATAATAATACGTAAGTCACATTTTACTCATAATTTTCGGTTTTTATTTATTCAAATAACAATATCTCATCATCATATTGATGCTTACTCTATACTATATTATATGGTTTAATGTTTTTTTTAATTAACTTGTTTACTGTACTTTTTTATACATTTACCAGATTGTGCTACATTTGTTTAAGAAATAATAATAAGTAATAATTATAATTGTGACAACACTAATAATTTAATATTTATTTAAAGAATTGTAACATAATTTTATTTTAAATTGATATACATGTACCAGGGTGAATTTAAAAAATAAATATACATATATTATATATACAGATTTTGTGTATACAGAAAAAAATATATTTTTTTTAAACATAAAATAAACTTAAGCTACAGAGCGTTCAGTCAAAACAAATATACAAACAACAAATAATATAGTGATTGAATAAAACACAAAATACAATACGTAATGAAAATTAAATTAAAAAATATATATTAATAAACGAGTATACCGTATATTAATGGAAAACATCATATTTATTATAACTAATAGTAAATATTTACCAAACAGATATTGTCAGTTTAAGATATTCTATACTAAACACTTTTAAAATTATGCACAACTTTTAGCCATTTTAGATTATGCAGCAAAATTAAGAAAAATATATATGGAAGATGTATGGAAGTGTTTTATAATGTACTGATTTATATGCATATAAGTACCTTGAATGAAAATCTTGGCATTATAAAAATGCTAAATTTAATTATATTTAAGTAATTAAAACATAAGTATAAATAGTTTTATATAAACAGTTGTAATAAGGTAAGTACAAAATGCTTTGACAAACAACATTATTAAAACAAAAAAACAATTAATTACTTTTAAATATATATTTTGGCAATATATGAAAACAAAATTAAATAAAAAGAACTATTTCAATCACCTGTATGCATATAATTCAATATTTTACTAAATCTAAATCTTCCCAATGCATGGTGATGCATGCATTGCTGCAGGGTGCTGCCGTGCCGTCCCAGGTTCGATTCCCAGTTGGTGCTGTGCCGCTGATTTGTGCTTTAATGTTTGTATTTTGTATGGAACTATTCAGATTTCTTTGCTTTATTATCAGAGGGTTCTACAATGGCGGGTTGATCTTCATAGCTGTAAAGAGATAGTTTTTTTTAAATTATTATTTACTTTTAACGCATCTAGTATTTTACTTTTATTTTTTTTATTAATTTTATATATTACAATAGCTGATGTAATATAGAATTTTATTTTACTTCCACGCTTTTCTCGCATAGCAGTTAGCAGAGAGAACCGCTCTCACCTTTCCACCCAAATCCGAGACATTGCGTGTTGAGTGGCGATACTCAACGCCGCGCTCTGTCTCAGGTACCAGAGAAATTAAAAAATACTTAAAATATAATCATCCCTTCGAGCAAATTCGAACCAACAACGCTGCCCACTGCGTCACGATAACCTCAATTAAAAAATCCTTTAATAATTTAAGGTAAAATATTTATTATTTTTCAAAGTGTTGTCCAGATTCGAACCCGCGCCCCTTGGAATCTGTCTTTACGGTAACCATCCTTAAATGCTTATTGAAACTTATTTTTGTTAGTTTCCAACATCATTGTTATTTTAACATTTACATTATAAATGAAAATATTTTAAAATAAAATGTAATAAAAACTTACTTAAACAAAGCATTGATATCGCCTCTCAGTAAAGCCAAAGTGAGCGGAGTCCCAAGACACGCTGGCACCAGATACAGGAGCGCCGGCTGGGCGTGCTTGAACACGTGCATCACCAGAATGGTGGCCAGCAGGCCCAGAATGTAGGCGGAGAAGGTGGCCTTGAAGTAGAACTCGGAACCCCTCTTCAGACTCTTGTCGAAGCGGAGGAGGAGGGCTATGAAGATGCCAGGCACGACTATGTCGCCGAGTCCGAGCATCGCGAAGTTGTTAGCGTTGAAACCGTTTATGAGAAGATCTTGGGGGAATACCACTGGAAAGTTAACAAAGTAAATATTAAAATCTCTTTATTTCACACTTAGATAAATATATATTGTGGAGACTTGTGAACTAAAAGACTAGAGCTGACATAGTGAGCGCTAAAAACGACATACTTTTGCTTCAGGTTTTACAATATTATATAGATAGATAAGTTAAAGATGTACAGTCAGTTTTTGCAACGAAAAAAAGGAATTTAAAAGTTTCAAGCAGTACCTACCCGATTATCATACTTATATTTCACACACATACCCAACTTGCATTTAATTAAATAAATAAAACAAAACGGAATAAAAAGTTTACGGTTCGCAAGTTTTTGTTAAGTATTATTCTAGATAATGTTAGAATATTTAAATATTTTAGACGCAAACTTCTATATGAACTTATAAAGTGCAGAACTAATGTGAGTTTGCAATATTTTCTTTAGCTTGAAGCTTTTTCCCGCATAGCAGGTTAGTCAGAACTCAGAGAGAACCTAGTGTCAAGACACTCCATTCTCCAGTTTCTACACTAATCCCAGAAATTGCATGTTGAGTGGGTGGAACTCAACACCGCAAAAATTAAAATATACTTTAAGTATAATCATTCTCCCGAGTGGAAATTGAACTCACAACCATTGCGTATACAGTCAGACGCTGTCACACGGCGCCACGATGTCCTCAATAATATAACAATTTCAACATAAATAAATATATATAAAATAATTATTTGTCTGTTTGTTCCGGCTAATCTCTGGAATGACTGTACTGATTATGATTTGATGATTATTTTTAAAGGGAGAAGTAAATTTTTATAAATTATTCAACTTTGTAAGGAATTACCTAATTTAATAAACCAATAAACGTTCCACAAATTAAATACTAATGGGGGTATGGGTAACCGGGTAACTTGTTTAAACAAAAATAACACTATCTCCATTATTCCATATACACACTAAGTTCCATAATTACACAATTTAAGTTTTCTTAAATTATTCTTAAAATTGCTGTATATCAAATGATATAAAAATAATTACATACATTTAATTGGCGCTTCAAAGGACTTGGCGACGGTGACCATGACATTGGTTCCGAACACCCAGAAGATGTCATAGAGGAAGAGGCCGCAGAGCAGAATGCAGCCGGTGACGACGTTGTTCAGGTGGAGCAGCTCCACGCCGTTGATGGCGAAGGCGATGCCGAATAGATTGTTAGCGATCCAATGCTTAAAACAAAATTAATAATTTATATCATTTTCACGCTTTTTCCCGCGTTACGGGGTAGTCATAGTAATACCTAGTGTCAAGACATTCCATTCTACACTTTCCACATGAAATCGAGATATTGCGTATTTGTCTTAGGTAACAGAGCAAAGAAATGAAAATAATTTAAATATATTACATCGAGTGAGAATCGAACCCACAACCAACCGCGTTCACAGTCTGACCCTCTCTCACTGCACCACAACGACCATTAATTGAATTATTTATTTATAATGACGCAAGTTAAGTGAAACGAGCAGAGGGACGTCTTAAAAAGAACAAATATTTAATCCACTAACCAATCAGTACAACTTCTAACTTAATACTAACAAAATTCTTATTTATAACGTCGCCTAAGAGATTTTTTTATCTTACTGTAAATTGTGTGCAATAAAGAATATATAAATAAATAAGGTTATGGCGAGTGTGAGACTTTTGTATTTAAAAAGAGCAACTGTTAAGTTTCTCGCCGGCTCTTCTCAGAAGGAATGCCTTCCGAGCCGGTGGTAGCTTTATGTTCCTTCAACAATTCAAAAGTACTTGCAATTTAAATAAATTAATAAATTTGAAACCATTACACCTTCTTTATTTAATACATTAAAAAAAAGGAATTACCTTCTTCAATAAATACCAAGCGCCCATAATCAGAGAAATGACGAGGCAGATGACGTCATATGACGTGAACTTGTAGTTGACGATGTCAGAGCGGCCGTCGCGCTCGCCGCGAGTGAAGAGTATGTGATATGGAACATTTGGGACAGACGCTGGCACTATTAAGGAGATTATTGGGCTGGAAATAAAACAATTTATTGAGAAAAAACTTGTAAAGTACAATTCGAAAAACACAGCACTTCTATACTAATTATTCTTATCTATATATATCAGACCAGGTGTGATTAGGTTGATGAGTCGAATTGCATATACAATTATGTAAATATTAATATGAATTAGGGTTTGTTTTATTTATAGGAAAATAAATGATTATTAAAAAAAAATGTAGCAAATATATCAATTCAATAAAAACTCAAATTTAAAATGTCTGCCCTGAAAAGTATGCATTTTCATTTTATCAACTTACTCACGCCTGGCACGGATATAAAACGCGTGCTTTACTGAGTGTCTGACAGACAACGCACAGCCAAAAGTGCTAAGTGTAGAAAGCTGTAATTCTGCTTTAAGTTACTCGGGGAATGTGGAGTAGTCCTAAGAGAGAATTTCTGAAAATTCCTACAGGAACTCGTTCCACTAAGAGCAATTAGTCAAGAGTGAGTATTTATGGTGCTTCAAGCATCCTTGTGAAGAATATTTCATGAAGAAAGCAATAGATTGATCAGCACCTTTATTAAATTCAGAAATAATTAATATTATGAATTAATAACATATCTTTGGTACAAATGATGGTAGCAAGGGTTTCAAATCTTACTAGTATATTTACAATGTTAAGAATATTTGTCAATTTCCCCTATTTACCTATATATTGTATATGAAAAAAATTATAACATTAACACAACACTCATAACACCATAACCTAAGAGCAAACCATACCAAACTATTTTCACTCAAGCTATAATAATAATGTAATCAAATAAAATATATGTTAAAAAACTGACTCATAGTTTAAATCATTGTATCAAGTGAGCTTATGAGTTTTTCCTACATAGCTGAGAAAGCAGACTAAACATAGTATCAATATACTCTCTTCATTCCACCCCAACTATAAGACACTGAGTCTAGTGATGGAACTTAATGCTGTGAAGTGTCCTATTAAAGTGGGGAAAAGAAAATAATTTAAACTTCCACTGAGCAGGAATCAAATTCACAACCATTATGTATACCATCAGATACTATGCTGATGAAAGTCAGTTTGAAATAAATTTCTGTCATCTTTCCTTTTTAAACATTTATACCATACTATAGTATAGCATATAGATAGTAACATTATCTAGCTAATGCTTTTAGAAAAAAAATATTAAATACATATATAGTAGTTAAGTGATTTATTATTATACCAACATAAAAAAATTAAGGTTACCAGAAATTTTATAAATGATGAAATCTTTTTTTAATTTAATAGTTTCTTAATTACTTTTAATAGTTACTATATTTTTTTAACTGATTAGTTTTATAAATTTCAATTTTCATTTCAATCCTCGTGAATAATACTTTAAGCTGTCTTGCTTTAGATTCTATTTACCTTAAAAGATGGCTCAAAGCTAAAACTCCAAGGAAGAAGAAGTATCCAGTTAGAAGCAGATTTATATATTCCTTAGAGAAGAACTGGAAAAATATATAGAGAGCAAACAAGGCACAGGAGGCAATCAATGGGAACATCAGAGCATCCTTATTAGACATAGTTTCAGGTCTTTCACCAGATTCCTGAAACAAAAAAATAGATATAAATCTGAGACTGACATATACTTAATATTAATATCTTAATACTTTATTTATGATTTATTTGCGATAAATAGAATATATATTTAATTAATCGGATAAAAGACATGTTTGATTGAATTTAATGATTTAAAATATGCATGCATGCATATTTATTATGAGAAATTGATGTAAGATGGATAAAAACAATAACTAAGATAGTGGTAAGATAATAATAATCAGTTTAAATTAAAGAATATAAAATAAATATATAGAAGTATCTTCATATATGGACAAGTAACTATGGTTGTTTTTATAGTATAGAAGGCAACGAAGGCAAAATATGCCACGATGACATTACGTGCTAAGTTCTGATTGGAAGCTTAGTGAAATATATATTAATTGTATTATTTTGCTTAGTGCGTTGGAAATATAAAGTTAGCTTACCTTCTGTTCCTTTAAGTATTTAACAGAACGAAATGATCCGAAAAATATGGGTAAAATAGCCATTATCACTAAACTTAAGTACGCGATTGCGACTCCTTCGATACTTGTCGGGGGCTTTTCGGTAACATTTTGTACGACTTCTTTTACAGCTTCTTCTATATTTATAGGTAATTCTGTAACAGACTCAGCCATTTTCGGAATTTAATTTAAAAATATGATACGCACTCAACTATCCTTTCCCCCCGACGACTTATGTTTGACAAGAAAATGACATGTATGCAGTTAGATGGGCTCGGTTGGTAATTCGTTCTATAGATTACTTATGAAATTTTATCAAATAGTACAGGTAATAAAAATGTATACAAACTGAAAATTATATATATTAAGTAGATTAAATGAAACTGTCACACGATCTTAATAACAGGAATAACAATATTTATATATATATATATGAAAAAATATGTACATCAAGCTATCTTCCTAACATTAAAATTTTCATTTATATTCATAAACAATTAACTTGAATGTCAGAGACGTCGCATACAGGCAAGATTGAAGTCAAAATGTATCGTCCTAAATAAATTTCAATAAAAATATATATAGTTGAGACATGATTTGGAGATCAGAAGTAAATTTACTATTCTTGATAAAGTGCTGCATTCAACTTTAAAAAAATGGAAGTTACTAGTGGGGCAGAAGAAGGATTTGTGAGAGAATGGACACCTTGTTCCCATATTTTAAATTTAATTCCTCCTAGAATTCAAACTGGTATATTTTCTAATGAATTGTGCTTGACTTGTGTGGATGCAGTTAGCGAATACATTGCTCTTGGGACAAACGTTGGATTAGTGTATTGGTACGACAGGAAAAAGGGGAATATACAGCGCCTAAGATGTGAAGTGAGTTTAAACCTTCCATATGTTCAAACAGCTTTCCTTCACCTTGAAACACGTTTAACTTCACTTTTGAAATACTATGTAATTGTTAGATTTTCGAAATATATGTTTACATTTTAGGTAATTATTTTGAGCATGGTATTTAAATTATGGCTTAAATACCATGCTCATCTGCTGGTATTTTAAATAAAGTTATATAACTTTACTTGCTTAACTTGTTTTGACATAAACAATTTATTGTTAGTTAGTTATATCAGTGGTTTACTATTTTTTTTATTTAATGTGTATTATAATGAAATCAGTACAATATAGTTTAAAAAAAAACTGAACTATATGTTCTATCTTTTTAAACAATTCAAAGTTGGTTATATATAATAATTACTTTATGTATCCCATAGAAACCAAAGAAGCCACCCTGTTCTCTATTTTCACAAATCAAATCAAATGGTGGAACTTAATTACATGCTTTGTTTAACCTGGGCTTGAAAATACTTATATTATAAATATTCCTTAATTTGGAATATGAACCTACTACTATTACACTGTCTGTTGTAATCTAACTTTATTTAAAAATAAGTAATTTTTTTTTAAAGTAACAGGCAGTATAACAATGTCTCTTTCTTGTTTCCTTGTTGAGAATTTTTTTCTACCCAAAGATTATTTATAAGAATGTTTATAAAGTCAATGCTCTTCATTTAATGTATTTCTGAGATTGTTATTCATACATAAAATATGTATATTTGTGATTTAGTTCCATACTGGTTTTGTTGTCATTTAGGCTTATTAAAAACAAACAATATAATATACAGCAAATGCTTAAGTAAACATATCAGATTGTATTGTTTTTATTGAGAGTAATGTCATTATTGATTACATCAAGAGAATTTTGTCCTTAACTTGTTTATCTATGTAGGCTAGATAAACTTTGTAAGAGAACAAGACTATATATAACTAAAACATAACAATTTTTTTTATTTTTTAGAATGTGTTTTCTAATGCCTTGTTTGAAAGCCTAAATAACATAACCCAAGTGTGTGTCCTATGTTAGGTGGAGAAAATATATTAAGTGTAAACATTGCCTATTCATAGAATCCATAGCCAATGTTTTAAAAAACGAGATAAAGCAGCATCACTTTTTTTCACTCATTACAGTGTAGTCAGAGAGAACCTAATGCTTGACATTCACCACTTTCTGTCCGCATTGGAGATGTCACATGTTGAGTAGTGGAATTCAATGCTGCACTTAGTCTTAGGTACCAGAACAGACTAATGAATATATTTTAAACACAATCATTCCTCCAAGTGGGTATCAAACTCACAGCCAATCATTTTTACAGCCTGAAGATGTCCCACTGAACCACAATGGCAAATGGTCAAATTATTAATATAATATTTAAAAAAATTAAATTTATTAATGAAGACATGTGTAGGTGAAGATTTTAAGCACATATTAATAATGAAGCTTTATAGATAAAAATGTTTAAAGAAATTATATTTTTTTTTAATTTTTCTTTAATAGAATTAGTTATTTTTTGTGTAAGTTGAATTTGAGTTGGAGAGGTTGAGCTATTTTTTATAATTACATACTCAAAATACATATTATATTATAGTAATATTTAATGCCTGTTTTTTAAAGAGAACTATTTAACTTTTATTTATACTTAAATATTTTACTGTGAAGCGTCTGTATACGCGATGGTTGTGAGTTCGATTCCCATTTCGGAGAATGATTATATTTTAATTATTTTCATTTTATCACTCTGATGACAAGACATGGCTTAGTGTTGAGTTCCGCCATTCAACACGCGATGTTTCGAATTCGGGCGGAAAGTAGAGAAGAGAAGTGTCTGTCATACTAGGTTGCAAGGTGCAAGTAAGTAAGCTTTAAAATGTTTATTTTTTCATTTACTTCTATATTTTAGGCATCAACGTCACCTATAACATTCGTTAAGATTGTAAGTACAGTTGATTACATGGTTGGTGCGGGTAACGCAGCCGGACAGGTCACAGTGTTCCAGATACCTAAGGAACACCCTGAAAATTTACCAGATACGTTTAAGCCTAAAATTGAACCAAAAGTGGAGAGGTGAGTTTTTTTAAACTTTATTTTACTAGTGGAGCCCGCGCAGCTTCTTTTGTGAGGATTTTAAGGCCCTTGCAATAGTAATTCTACTTCCTGACTTCCATAGTTTTCTGTGTAAAATATAACATATTCGCTATTTCTATTTTTCTGTTCGTCACTCGGTTTTCAACATATAAGTTTTATCTCAGCTTCACGCTTTTTCCAGCATATCAGAGAGAAGCTAAAGCCAAGACACGCCGTTCTCCACTTTCCGCCCATATTCAAGATATGGCGTGTTGAATGGCGGAACTCAACGCCGCGCTTTGTTTTGTTCACCAGAGCGAAAAATTAAAACTAATTAAATTGTGATAATTTTCTTCCACCATTTCAATGCTTAAATATAAAGAAAAATATAACTATCAAAACTTTTTTAAACTTTCTACTCTAATTAATGTTGATAAATGTTAAGTTAACAAAGTTAATGGTTATTCACTGTAACTATAATTCTATTCATAACGTACGTAAATCTAATAATTACTAAGCTTTTCATTTTATTGAAATTAAATTGAAATTAAATGAAAAATTACGTTTTTCCGTTTAATGCACTGGACGAAATTCAACGCCGCGCTTTGTCTTAGCTACCAGAGTGGAGAAGTGAAAATCATTTAAATATATCTATGCTCCCGGGTGGGAATCGAACCCACAATCGTTGCGTTTACAGTCAGACACTGTCCTACTCCGCCACGAAGGAGGCCCCGAAGTGTTTTATATATTATATGAAAAAGTATATAATCTTGTTCCTGGCCAATTATAAGTACATAATTTAAACGTATATTCATCACAATAGAATGTAAAAATTAACGTTATTTCAGGTACACAATAGGAGATTTGCATAAAAGTAAAATAACAGCTATAGAGTGGTCGAAAAATGGCATGCGGCTGTTCTCTGGGGACAAGAATGGTGTAATTATTATGACCGAAATCGACTTTTATATGGTGAGTTTTTATGTATTATGGTAACGGTTTTATTATTTTTAGCTTCCCCCTTTTTTACGTCCCTGTATGTGCTTACGCTCAGTTATAAAAGGTAGCGTGTTGAGTGGCGTAACTTGACGCCGCGCTGTCTTACCACAGCAGTGGATAGAAAATAAATTGATAAGAATCATTCTTCCTAGTTTGGATCGAACCTTCACCCATAGCATTTACAATAAGACGCTGTCCCAATACGCTACGAAGGCCTCCAACAATATACACATATTATAAACTAGCGACAAGCTCGCGGTTTCGCCTCCGTATAATACATAACTTAACTATTTAGATTTTTGGCCCGCCCGTGTTCTCATTTAAATCACAAACTTTGATTAAATTTATATTTTAAATGGTTATTTAATTTTACTTTTTTGTTTATAAACCGATTGAAATGAAATAAACACTAAAATGCTAAGATAAGTTTATCACACAATACAATAGTCAAAATTGCATTTAAATTGGTGAAGCCATATCTGTGATTAACTTTTACAAACAAAAATATAAACAGAACAGAAATTTAAAAATCATTGTTTTGGCATCTATTATATTGAAAATGCCCCCAATAATATTCCATGTACAGACAGTGATAATTTACATTTTTATTATATGAATAGATTATATGGATAGATTACATATTATATTTTGAATTAGAAAAAGTAAGAGAGACGTATTTACATAGAGTTGAACGATCCCATCCACGTTGTCACCACTTCCTATTAAGTGCTCAAGAGCATGCATATAAACAGTAAACAATTAAGAAGTGATTGGCGAGATTCTGTTTTGTTTGATAACATTATTTTTGTTGTTGTTTGTTATGTGAATTAAATTTTGCGATGAGGAGAGATAAAACACGTTTTTATTATTGTCCGTATGAATCACTTTGCGATGGATTAAAAGAATCCTCTTTAATGCTTTTTGAGTTACCATAGGGTGAAACAAGGTATGTTTGCGACAAAACTCTTTTATATTTTATATAAAGCTTGAAAGGCTGTATTTTTCTTCCGGCTTGAAACTTTCCAAAGCTACATAACAAGGCCTTGGGGAGAACCAGTGTCAAGACACGCTACCATGGCTGCACTTCCATGTCATTTGTCATTTGCATGTTGAGTGGCGGGCTGAGCAGCACTGCGGGGTGCTGCCACTGGCGAGGGTAATGTGAATATCTAACGCTTAACTAAAAATGTAACCCGATGCTTAAATGTATTACATGAGAGAGATTATATGAAAAAAAATTACAATGGGAAGTTTATTAATGTAATAGACTTAATGATGTTAAATTTTCTTTTCTGTTTTTGTCTGTTGGTTTATTGCATAATCAGAAACGGCTTCCAATTTCAATTAGTTGACTTGGGAATTTAAAAAGTTACGACCATTTACATAGTAATTTAGGCATAAGTTTATGAGTATAAGTGAGAAACTAGCAGATTGGGCGAAAAACTACAAATAGTTAAGTCAAGTGGTTTACACACAGGGCGACACGCAGATCACGCCCAGTTTTTGAAACTCCATCCTTACCTCTGAAATATAAATATAGTAATAAATACGATGTTTTTAAATTATTTACAACGCATTTATGTAAATCAATTGAAATAATGTAGTGAACGAGGAAGATGAATAGTGCAAAATGAAGGCTACTATCAAGGCACACTTTGTTAGTGTCGAGCATGTACCGCAGTATAGTGTGCGAGAGGCGCGACAGTCGCTGGCACTTGTCACTCAGTTGGGGAAGAAGGAGCGTAAGAGGTGGGTTATTACTTGCACTACACTAAAGGGTTGGTACTTGCACTAAAGTAGCACTATATTATGTCGGTGCTACACCTTTACTTAGTGACTACTTAAAATGTTTATTGAGATTTAAGTTTTATAAGTAAAAGAATTATAAGTAAAGTAATTTTTGATTGTATATATTTATTTGTTTATTAACTATATATTAGGTGTATAGTATAGTGTAAATAGATCGCTGTTAAATAGTTTGTTTTACAATATAATTTTCAGACTTTTTGTTGATGTTGTCATTGTTGTTAGACATGGATAAAAAAATGCAATTTATTGTAATTTATTTTTACGCTTTTAATTAGAAAATCATCTATCTACTTTACAATTTTTTACTGCGCCTCAATGACGCGATTATGAGCCATGATGGCGGCATTTAAATTGACATTAATTTTATTGTTATAATAACTTTACGCATTTTACACATGCCTATAGCAAAACTAAGCAAAGAGAACCACACAATTAAGACAATCCGATTACCGATTGCGTATAAACTTAAAGAACTTAACTTTGCCGCGTCTTGTATTAACCAACCCTAGAAATGGAAATAATTTTAATACGATATTTTTTTGCCGAGTTGGTATTGATGTCACGTGCCATCGCGTGTACTGTCACACACGGTTCCACTGTGCCACGGTGTACTTTTATTGTTATCAATTCTTTTTGCAGCTTCACACTTTTTCCCGCATAGTAGGATAGTCAACGAGAGCCTAGTGTCAAGACACTACGTTCTCCACTTTCCGCCCGAAATCGAGATATTGCGTGTTAAGTAGCGTAACTCAACGCCGCTTTTTGTCTTAGGTACCAGAGCGGAGAAATGAGAGTAAATTTTGTAATCATTTTCCTGAATGGAAATCGAACCTTTAACCAATCGCGTTTACAGACAGACACTGCGCCACGGTCGATTCCGATATTTTCGATTATTATCATCGAAGTGGCTTATCTTAAAATATTACGAAAATGACTTTAATACATTGAACGATAGATGTGTAAACATATATTCTTTAATTTGATTAATACTTAACTGACCTTTTTTTCGAGAATAGCCCAAACGTGTAGTAAGTTTGGTAAAGTTTTAAAATCGATTCTATCGATCACACAATTGCAAGTGTTCATGTCTCCGCAGTCTCTGTGCACTCGGGGCGGTGTTTCAGTTCTCGTACGCGCGAGGCGGCGCCGCGGCCGCGTACTGCGCGCGCCCCGGCCTGCGCCTGTGGAGGGCGGACGCGGCGGGGCACGTGCACCAGACGCTGCTCTTCAAGGTAGGCGCTGCTCTTCCTCACGTGGCATGGGTGCGGGTTCGAGTCCCGCTACGTTCAAGTAGTTGATACTTCAATTATCATTTTATTATATTAACGTTACAAATTTTAAAGTCAGAATATAAAAAAAGAATATATACCGTTTGCAAAACACGATTGTCCGGAAAAAATCTTATAAAAGCAATAAATACCATTATGCCATTCTAATATTAACATACTCATTTGGTATTGTCAAATGGACAAAAACAGATATAGAGAACTTAGAGAGACTCGTACGTATTACATTAGCTTTATTATAATTATCTTATTCCCAAATCTGCAATAGAAAGGCTAACCATTAAAAGACGTACGGCGGAAGAGGTCTCATAAATATTAATACACTATGGCAAAAACAAATAAATACATACATTTTTTTTATTAACAAATCGAATAAAAGCGTGATACATAAAACAATAAAAGAAAAGGATCATAATTATACTCCATTAATTTTAGAAGAAATAATCGATGTACAAATTAGCCCCAACACAAATCGAAAAAAGCAGCAAATAGATAATTGGAAAAGAAAAGTACTACATGGAAGACATCCACATGATTTGGAGCAAGCTCATATTAATACAATAGGTTCAAATATGTGGGTTAAAGTTGAAACCTAAAAAATAGATAAAATTACTTTCCTTATAGATATTGCCGTACCTAATACTCACTACATCCAAAAAACTATGACCGAAACGAAATATTACCGAAACGATAAATAAATATGACGAGTTAAAAGATGAAATAATAAGAATTTGGAGCAGAAAACGGTATATATCTATCCTATAGTTCTGTCAAGGTGTTATACCAAAATATCTTTACCATAGCCTCAATATGTTAAATTAAAAAAATACAACTTACATTACATTACAGCGAGCAGCAATTCTAAGCACATGTAGAATAATAAGAAAATTCTTACAGATAGCCGATGAACAAAACACAAATATACCTGAAATATAATTTTAAACACAACACACATTGTATCTACTTGGTAACAACCCGCAGTTACAATGGAATCCAATTTTGAACTGAGAAAATAGCACCTGAACATAATAATAATAAAAATTCGTTATTGTATAATATCCACAAATAGAAATAAAAAACAGAAAATAAGTAACATAAAAAAAAAACATGCAAACCAATATTGTACATCACAATTTAAAAAACTTCTGAAAAGACGTTTGTATGTTAAAGATTATTACCTAATTAATGATTCTATAAATGATTACATATCTTGCAAATCAAATGGTCGCTTTAGTTTATTTCAAAGGTATCATTGTTACTAATAAATCTGTAAACTATGGATTTGGAAAAAAGACGTCCTGCTGCGTTTGTGTGCCGGTTTTTTTCAGGTCTGAGGCATAAACTGTAGTGAACCTGTGGTAAATTGTTTGCCAAAAATGACATCTTAGAAAAATGACATCAGAATTTTGAATAAAATTATTGGAGATTGATTTCATTTTTCTATTTTGGTAAGATAAAGCGCTGGGTTGAGTTCCGCCACTCAACACGCAATATATTGAATTCGGGCTAAAAGTGGAGAATGGAGTGTTGAGACACTCAGTTGTCACTGCTTATATCACATATGCAACAAAAAGCCGCCGAATTGAAGCCTAACAAAAATATGTATTTTTTTGTCAACAGGAAGCAATATCGAACCCGCTAACGGTAGCGGAGCTCCTCAACCCGTCCCAAAAGAAACATTCCCATGCGGACAGGGAGTACAACTTCGGTCCACTGCACGTGTTCCGCGAACACTTCCTAGTGTCGCACAATGAACACATCCTGTATATATTGGATCCGAGGTCTTTAACCGCTGTGGCAGTTGTCGACGATTTGAGAAGGTCTGGACCGTTTTGTTTTAAGTATTGTTTGTAGTTCGTATATTATTCCAGGGGTAGTTTACCTGCGGCTCGCAAGCCACATGCGGGTTTTTGTGGTGCGATAAATGTACCCGAGTTCCTTTTGTTCGTTTTTGTGTTATTCTATATTAACAAAAAAAAAAAATAAGAACACCATTTTCAAATACTACGAATGGTGAAGGATTTCAAATATTGTAAAACCGCTCGAACTCTCGGGGAGCTTTGCTACTACTGAATTGTGTTATGTCAATAAGTAATATAAATATAAAAAAATATATATTTATATTTACAGGTATTGTTCTCATAATATAACGTTGTGTGGATACTATTTATGAAAATTAAACAGATTATCTTTTTTATTTGACATCGTGTCTCATAAGTTATTATTACCTTTGTTACAAAAGAATAAAAATTAGACAATTAGGCCGTTGCGGCGCAGTGGGACAGCGTCTGACTGCAAACGTGATTAGTCGTGTGTTCGATCCCCACTCGGAGCAATGATTATATTTAAATTAATTTCATTTCTTCGCTCTAATATGACGAGTCGGCTGAGACTGTCGGCAATTGGGAAACGGATTTTACTATATAGTTTACTAAATGATTAGTATATTAATTTAATTCCCATAATATAGGATCGTGTCGGTGGCTGTTAGCAAAGAAGAGATCTTCGTGCTGGAAGGAGCACGGTCGCTGCTGCGTCTGGCGCACGCGCCGGAGCCCGCCGCCCTCGCCGCAGGTGTGTTCGCGAGACCCCCGCCGCCCTGACACACCCTGACACAGCTTCCCTACACGTTCATATACCTGGACCAAAACATGCACGACTTAATTCCATTCTGCATCTTTTTTTACACACACACACACACACACACGCACACACACACACACACACAAACTCACCAACACACACACACGCACGCATATATATACAGCTTCCCTACACGTTCATATACCTGGACCAAAACATGCACGACTTAATTCCATTTGCATCTTTTTTTACACACACACACACACCACACACACAAAAACTCACCAACACACACACACACGCGCATGCACGCATATATATACACATACAAAAACACAAACACACATACAAACAAACATCCTAGATTTCAGAGCTTCCATTATAAGTTGCTTTACCAAGCTTTATTTTGACCTTAGTTTTGTGATCATATTTGTATGCTTTCATAAGGCATACAAAAAGTAGCTGCTTTTAGTTACAGTGCACATATAGTTTAATTCCTACAATGCACTTGTTCCATGAAATTATTATGCAATGTTTTTTTTATAGTTATATACTATTTAGTATAAATATTCACTAAAATGCACTAAAACTAATATAAACTTTTGTATTTATTTTATTTGAAATGTACTTAAGACCATTATTACTTAATCATTCCTTCGTAATTTTTTATTATTTTTTCCAATACGTCGAAGAGTATTAAATTATAGTTAATATTATATTTGTTGTATTTTTTTGAATTAAATATATATAAAGGTGTCGTATGAAGATCTTTAACCAAGTATATATAAATAAGTAGATAATAATGTTTTAGATTTGTCCATTTTCTATATAAAAAAAATATCCCTATTAATAAATTGGTCTAAAATGTTGATATGTAAATTATTTGAATTTTTTTATATGTTTTGTATAAAATATAATTATTACAGGGTGTTTATATACTTATATGTATATATTTCGAGCGACTCCAGTCTTCCTTTTCTATATATATATGTTACTACAAAAATCCACAATTTAGTAAAGATTAAGTTAGCTAATTTGAACTTTAGATTTACCAACTTTAATGGTAAAAGTTCGAACTGTTTCTAACCTAATAAACATTATCTATTTTGTTAACATTTTTTAAAGTGTTATTCCCACACTTAGGAAATTGAAAAAGACATATTCAGAAAACGTATAAAAAACGGTTAACGGTTATCTTGAACTGTTTTCAAGAGACGCGGGTTCAAATCCCGCTGCGTTTAAATTTTTATACGTTTTCTAAACATTATCTCTTAGAACTAAAACCTAAGTTTTACCAAGGTACACAATTAATTTCTCCATAATTTCTCCAAGTAAATCTTCAGCTTTACTGCATAATCTTACAAATTTACCGTTTTACAGTAACACATACTTGTAGATTTATTTACAAGTACAGAATGTATTATTAAAAAGTATTATGTATTTAATTGTAATAAGGCTTTCTGCGTAGTAACTATTAGTGCTTGAACTTAGATTTATATAGATAAACATATAGTTAAGTCAAATTTATAAATCGATTATGATCAATTACTTATATTCAATTTTATATTAGCTTAAATCGGTATCGTTAAAATCGATTTTACAAGCACATCACTATCGAGTTGTAAATATGAGTTGTAAGTATAACAAAGTATTGGATCAAAATGAGTACTTAATGAGTTACCAAATTATTATTTTTTATATTATGATAAATATAATTGACTAATGGTTGTGGTTTATTACTTTCTGCAGAAAATTGTCGTTTGATTTGAAAATCAAAAAGAAAAGTAATTTAGATTTAAATTTAAAAAATGTCATTTTGACATTTTAGTATAAAAAATAAGTAATAAGCTGAAATAATTGAAGGTTTGCATAAGCAGTTAATATTTTATATTAGATAACAATGTCAGTTTCATATATTTTAACCATTTTTGTACCATCCTTTAATTTTTATAAATGATTTATATTAATCTATACAATACATTTTTTGGTAATATTTGTTTTACATAACTATCTTAGAATCCGTCCAAATGTAAATAGATCCATCCAAATGTATGATCTTTTATTTTTAAATATGTAACATATATATGTATGTGTATATAATAAATAGATAAAAAAATATGTATATGTATAAAATATATATATGAACCATATTTTTTTATCTATTTATTATATATGCTGTGCTATCGACTTTACCTTTTTAAATTAAGACGAATACCGAAGACAACATGCCTTAACTAGTACCATGGCGCTTAATATTGTTTTTTTGACATAAGTATGTATTTTTGTAAAACATGTACAAAAATTTAGAAAATAATAATAAATTAAACTATATATATAGATATATATATATATATATATAACTATAATAGAAATTAAATAAAAATAATATTAAGAATTAATCATAAATTAAAATGATTATTGAATTTAGCTCACCTCTGTAAGTGAAGTGACTATTAAGATATTAACTATCCCTATCTTCCATAGATTATTGTAATGTGTGACAGAGACAAATTTATTATTATAAAATTATGATGTAGATATTGAAATAATTTATTGTCATTTTCTTCGTTAATATATATGTATATAAAATATGGTAACTTTTTTATAATAATAGTAGATTCTTTTTTTCTTGTCTAAAAGTAATGTACTTAACATAAATAGTATGGCACAACGAAACAAGTCAATTTACATCGATTTTTTTTTTGTTTTCCCTTTTTATTATAATTTTCTTAAATTTATAGGATTTTAGCACAATTTATAGGTTCTAGTACTAATTTGGGTTACATTAAAAGAACATTTTAGTTAGAATGTGTAACAGGACTTTGACCGAAATCGGTAGGTATTTAATATTCATTAGAAAATATATAAAAACTATTTTGGATCGTCCTGAGGATGATATATATAAATAAAAAAAAGCCATTAACTTTTTTTCTTAAAAGATTATAATTTGGCAAATATATTATAAAACTGTTTCTGAAATAATAATGATCAATTAATAATTTTATTGCATAATTAAAACTTATTGTGTGTTATAAAAATTTTATTGGGGTTATTTTTTTGTTTGACGTTATTAATGAATTCATTATTTAATTATATTATATGTAACCAATATTGTCAGAACTGTGAATCGATGTCAACACGGCCATTGTATTTTATTTAAATATAATTTGTTTATATATTGTTTTTGCATTTTTATTTTTCTTTTACCTTTCTATTTTTATTTTTATTTTACTAAAACGAATGCTTTTTATGGCTTTGTTAGATATCGCTTCACCTTATACTATTATTTATTACGCTTTTGGCCATACTTTTATTACATTGTTAATAATATATGAAAATGTTTTTTGTATATAGAATTAATTATACAAGTGCATTATTTAATTATCAAAATATAGACACTACTAGTTACTAAACTTTGTTTTACAAGAAATACAATTATATAAAATATAATAACGTTTTTAACGTGCTACTCAAGGGTTTTTATGAAAACACATTTTAGAAAAGGTATAAAAAATTTGAACGTAGCGGGATTCGAACCAGCGCCTCTTGTTTACCGTCCAACCGCATTGACATACGTTCTACATCCGGCCACGTTGCAATTCTTATACGCTACGATTTTATAAATTTCTGCCACCTAGAAATTATTTCTAAGAGTAATCGTACGGCAAGAGAGATTTGTTATATGTTTTCTTAGTGTTTTTCATTGATATTTTTAATTAGGCCATAAAACTTGAAACAATTGTAAATTAATTATATATTATAATCTCAAAATATTTTACGTACTTTTATTGTCAATAATAACCTTCATAAGCGTAAAGAATTTGTTGATAAGCAACCGTGCTCTCTCCTTTCATTTCGTTAGAGAATAGTAGCGCGTACTTACAACTGTCGTTTTTTACCAGACGCGTATTTAGCACTATGCGTGCGATATCAATAAATATTTTTATAGTCTCACGCTTATTTCGTATATGCCTGCCTTAATAGATTATTATGGCTGTCTAGTCTTAAATTAATATGGAAATGTCCGTATTGTATAGTTATATACTATTGTATTACCCGGCGGTAATCTCGGAAGACAGTTCTGCTGAGAAATGCCAAACAGACACTTGACGGTCGCTCTTTTAAAATATAACTTTACAATCTATATATATAATAAAAATGTAACTGATCGCTGCTTGTACATATATAAGAAAAAAATATTGCGGGCATTTATCAATGTATTAGTAGCCAAAATAATCTTTTCTTTTTTTTCTGTGCGTTCGTGAACGCTAACCTTAGAAATATGTAAACTAATTGAAATGCAACAAATATATAATATAATCGAAAATTCTAAATAATGTTTAATATCCTTACAGATGAACCAACAAATGTAATGACAAAGTCCCTGACAACATCACTACAGCAAGCTGTCAACACTGTACGCGACCTAACACACATAGACCAGACAGTGCCGTACATCACTAGCGTTCTAGAACAACCAATATCGATGTTCACGAGAAACGAGACGATAGAAACGGGGGCTGTAGCTAATGGGGAAGAATGTTTCGAACTGCCTCCGATAAAGCATCTCCCTAATGATATATCTGACAACGTTCTAGAATCCATCATAAACGAATTTAAAGACGTTTCAAGTGACGCGGAGGAAATTAGGCGAATAAAAAGTGAGGAATTGCAAAGGAAATTGAAAATGTATAATAGTATAATGGAGAAGAAGTGCGATGGTGAATTAATTCATAGTAGGCGGAGTAGGCGGAGGGACAATAGTTCAGGACGCAACACTCCGAGGATGGCAACACCGGTGCGGAAGTTAGACGCTGTTAGCTATACCAGCCCTTGTGTCATGAATGTTAGTGTGTATGGGTATGTATTTTGTTACTTTTTATTTAATTGTTATTGGTAAAACTTTGAACCCCTCTTTACGCAAATTATATGACCTAAAGAAACTGACACATTTCAAATTTATGTGGAGAAAGAGTGTACAAAGCCAGTATTATTTATAAGAATGGATTAATAATAATATTTTTTATATATGATATATAATAATAATTAATGGATAAATATAATATATATATGTTACACTGATAAAATTATATACATAAGGCAACGTTTCGCGTCATTTTACGTATTAACGAGTCTACAATAGAAAAAAAACATTATAATTTAAATCTAATTGCATAATAATTATTTTTTTTAGTATTTACTACGTTAATATAAGTGTAATTGTACTTAGTAAATTTATTAATTACGGTAATTAAACAATACTATTAAAATACTATAAACCTTTTGTTACAGACATAGATCTTACCAGAGTGGAGAAATAAATATAATTATTTGTTATTTTACAGTAACATTCCACAGCAAAACGACGATTTATTAGAGCAACAAATAGCGGAAAAGGAGAAGATACTAGCGAAAATGCTCAACCTAGAATCTCTTAGCATTAAAAGCCCAGCAACGGAACTTGTCAAAGACGCTGAAATTAAATATAAACCGAATATAGAAGTCACATACAAACCAGAAATCGAAAAATCGTACATCACCAATAACGAAAAATCGATAACAAAAAATATGACAAAAACCGAGAAACCAATTCAAAAGGGAATAAATACCGGTGATTTGGTTCCTAAATTGGTTAAACTACCAAATAATTGGAATTTAGAGAATATAGAATTAAAATTAGATATAAAGAACGTTGTTAAAGACGCGAACAGTCTTATATCGCCTGACGACCATTTAGATAGTGAATGGGAGGTTATATAATAATTCATTTATATGTGACACAATTTGCTTGAACAATGTGGCACAATTCGCTTTGTTACAATATGTGGCACGATTCGCTTTGTTACACGTATATTTATATATGTATTGTACTTAGGATTATTATATTATCATTATTTTATTTAGAAAGTCTGAAAATTAGTAAAATAAATAAATACTGACTTAGAGTTAGAAAAATCTGACAGTGATTAATAATAATTTATATGACATTCAAGTTTTTTAAATCACATTCTGAAAGATTCTGTAATTTAGTACTTTTTAATTGACATTAGAAGATATTAAGAAATATTATCTCATTAGACCAACATATAATATTTATATATATATCATAGTATCAAATGGACATAAGCTTTACTTTTAAATTATAGAACATAATAAATTAATATCGCTTTTCTTTTTTTAATTACTAAATATAAAAAAGGCGACACAATGCATTTAAAATAATAAGTTTGTCATCCAGTACAAATGTAGAATTTTTATTTTTATATATATTTTTATTTAGCTTAGATTATGGTAATATTTATTTGTAAGCCATTTAGTATTATTGGAAACTTATGATTTTAAATTTATCACAAATCATAGTGTAGTATTTACTGAGGCTTCTGCGTTATATTACTATTAAGATTGAGGCTATCGTGGCGCAGTGTGACAGCGATTGACTGCATACGATGTGGTTGTAGGTTCGATTCCTACTCGGGGAATATATTTAAAGTATTTTCCGAGTTGAGCTCCGATACTCTACGCAATGTCTCTATTTTGAGTGGAAAATGGAGAATCTTGACACTATCTCTACTACGACTACCTGCTAGGCGAGATAAAGAGTGAAGCTAAAATAATTGGAAGCTGGATTCTAGAAAAATAATTTAAAATATAATCATTCCCAAAAGTATTCATCGAACCCACAACAAATACCGTTTACAGTTAATGCGGTTCCATTGAGCTACAAAGGCATATAAATATTTTTTATATTAAAACTAAGACCTTGGACACATTATAGATTTATTTTATACAATATACAGCTTTCAAGTCTTTAATTTTATTATTAACTACAATTTATTGTTATTTTTCAAAATATATTTTCTTTTATTTATATAATTATTATCATAAAATGACATAACATTTAGCATAACAGTAAAACCCCGCTAATATGATCACGCTTAATACGATACGCTCGCATAATACGCTCATGTACGTGAATTCAGCATGTTTTCATACAATTTGTTCATGCTTAATACGATTCATCAATTCGTTTATTGACGGTAGCGGCCAATGACTTGCTTACTTACGATTCCTGAGTGTATTTGCAGCCAGTTAAAGTAACCGTATTTTATGTTGACCGGACATATGTAGGCTTTCAAGCAGCCAATGCGAGTTGACGAGTGACTGAGACACAAGACACCATGCGTAAAGAAATTACTAGCATCTGTCCCCCGCCGCCTCCCTCCCTACGACTGCCGCCAGTCACACCCTAACAATCGGTTCTACGACGTCTATTGTAGCTAGCTTCCGACCATTCCACTTAAAACGCGTTTACTATTGGAAGTTATTTGTTAACTAACTGAATTAAATATTATTATATGAATAATTAATATTTTGTTAAAATATTGAAAATCCAATTGAATAGAATCACGTCCACTGACCATGTGATTAATTCACAAAAAGAGTCTCGGGCTGGGCAAATAACAAACTTGTATTATAGGGGTTTTACTGTATTTATTATTCATTTTTATTTGAAAACATATGCACGTATTCGGCCATAATGGTGAATATTATGAATTTATGATCTTATTTAGAGTATTATTCAGTTTATATATATGTATATATTTTTAAATTGTGGTATTTGACAATTCTTTTTTTTTGGTGCTATATGTATAATGTATTGTAATAAATAAATTAAAATATTCTTTTTTTTTACATAAGATATATTAAACAATATATACGTGTTGCATTTATTATCATTTTTAAATGCACTTGCTATGGTGGCTATATACTGAAATTGTGATTTTTTTATTTCCTTATTTTTTATTAATTTTAAATTCTTTCGTTCAAAGAAATACAACTGAACGGATTTTATGAAAATTTCCAGTATTCATGTATGGAGGCTTGGAATTCTGCAGCTACCTGAAGTTATACTGAATGACGTAATAATGGATATACATTACAACAAAATTATTTATTTATTATAAATATGTTTTTAACTTTATATAATTTATGTCTAAATTTGATTAGTTTTAAATACAAGAGTAGATTAATATATGTTTTATATCTTTACAATATGCACAAGTACACGCTTTGAATAGCATTAGTGGGTTAAGAGTAACTTAAAAAACTATAAGTATACAATATATTGAAATGGAACTGATAATTTGTTTGGTGGAAATATTTCAAAATAGAATTTGACTTAATTTTTACTTATTTTAAAAATCATTGATACTTTTAGCTTCACGCTTCTAGCGCATATTGCTATAAGTACGATAGGCGTATAAAGTAGTTATTTTTTGCATTTGAATATAGGAACACTGCAGACACCTGGGCCGTATCCTTTTTCCCTTTTATATTTGATTTTTAACGATTTAATTACATTGATATATTGTTACTCAGAACCGAAACTAAGTTTAAATGAAGCTAAGCGAGTTATTTCGATTTTACTTATTTGTGCACTAGTGTTAAAACAGTGTTTTCGCTCAGTTAGAGATAAAAAGTGAAGTTGACTTCATTTTTTTTATCTGCATAGCATCAATTTCTCATTTTTTCCCTCGTAGTGTTGAGTGTTAGAATTCAACGCCGTGTTTTGTCTTAGGTACCAGTTAGAGATAGTTCTTAAAAATCTCAGATGACAGTAATTATTTTTATTTTCAATTTCATTCATCTAAAATATATATGAGTAGTGCGTATTTTGTAGGGGCCCCTTTAAGCCTCCATTTGTGTTGGGAGTCTCAGGTACTGGCCCGAGCTCCTCCTTGAGCAATGCGATGGGCACGGTGAATCCATGGAATGCTAGTTTCCTCTATAGTTGAAACATTCGCATAGAGGCCTTACAGTACACATATTTGTAAGAAAACCAAATAGATATTATAAATTTTTTTAAATGTGATGAACATCGTATATAGTTTTGATTTTTTTTATTATTTATTAAATTATGTATTTAAACTTATGAAATAAATTCTATTAGATCCTTTAATGTGCCTAAATTCAAGCAACTTTAACTTATTATATTTAAATATCTTGTTTCAATCTATTTATAAGGTTTGATAGAAATAAATTTATTAAAATACGCATTGATTGTTAATGCAATACCTTACCCAGTGCAGTGTTCAAGTAATTTTTAACATTACAGTGTAAAAATAGAAGATTCGTTCAAAAGGTTACTGATTTCTCTAAGTCAATGGATATAGAGAAATTAAAGTAAGATACACTGATTGGTTGTCGTAACCTCATCCAACGGTCAGGCATTGCACAATTGCGACACGATGGCATCAAAATGGCGTTTTTTTTATTTCACAAAGAGAACCCAGTGTCTTAGATACCAGATTGGCAAAATGAACACAATCTTTCCCCTGAGTGAGATCGAACCCACAACCGATTGTCAGACACTCCACAATAGCTAATGAATTATTATTTACCAAAGAACTACAAAGGAAGTAAAAAACCATCATACAAGTCGTACTAACTTTATTCATTAACACAATGTTGTAACGCATAAAGCAAAATAAATGGAAACTTATAAACAAGGCATTGGTTTGTTACACTCGTGACAGTTTAGTTTGAGTAAACAAAAAAAATAACTTACACTGCGGAAATCAACAAGAAAAAGTTTGAAGTAAACAAAAGTAGAACATATTTAATTACATATAAATATATAGAATATAATACCGAGCTTAACAATTTTAAACAATTTGTACCTACAAGTACTTATCATTATCTCCGCTTCGGTAGAACGGCATTGAATTCCGGCACTTAGCACGCAATGCCTCGAATTCCGGCGGAAAGTGGAGAACGTGAACGTGAACGTGAAAGTGTCGTGACACTAGGATATCTCTGCCGACCCTGATATTCGGGTAAAAGCGTGAAATAACTTATTATTATTAAAAAATAGTACAAATTGTATAAAAACAGTTTATCTCCATACATACTCTCCGAATTTCAGTAAATCAGAAAACAAAAAAATAACAATTGACCTATCAATTTATTAGGCTGCTTACACACAAGTGCGTCAGCAAAATATATTTAAATATATCACACAAAAGACACTTAATTAACTACCATATATGCATCTATTTTTTTTTAAATAACGTACATTTTGTTATAAAAATTATATTTATAACAGCACGGTGTTACAGATACTAATAAAATGGCAGTCTCGTTAATAATTGGTGAAGAATCATATAAAAATGAATATGGTGGGTATCAATAAACAAAAAGCTTACATTTTTTGTTCTAAAAATCATGGTATTCAAAGAACAATTGATATAGAATAAAAACAAACATTGTTTTATGGCTTTAGGCACTATTTCATTTATTGTTACACTGACCATATCTTTAGTATTTTAATATTATGAAAGTAAGTGAAATCAATATATTATAATGTCAAATAAAATTATGAAAAAAAAAACCATTTTAAAGCAAATAAAAATATTTCGAGGAAGCTAAGAGATCTTTACTTTGACAGAGCATTAAGTACTTACAAACTATGGCTTAAAGTACATTGGTCAGATTTAGAATACGAAAGCGACCTAAATGTCCTTATAATATAAAAATGGCTATACGAATTAAGCTACTCCCTGCATCAAGGCGTCACACTTTTGGCGGACAATTGCAAATGAGCTTTTGTAACAAACATACCCGATCTTTTAAAAGTTAAATGGAAATGAAAATAATGAAAATGAAAATAGTGTTGTTTCCACTAACAAGATTTGGGTTGCGTCTGATGATGACTATACACAAGCGCTCTACTAGAAAATTAGGCATTACTTTGAAATCGCTCTTCGTCAAAATGTCTATACAGTACATATAATAACTCTTTCAGTTTATTAGTAACATGTAAATTCTCGATAACGCTATATACAGATCAATTGTTTCAAACGTCGATAGATTTTTTTTAATAATCATTTGCAATCCCCCTCCATTTTTCCCCTCCAATTATCCAAATACAAACATAAAACGGTTGTCAAACCCCCAAATCCAAAATGTCCAACATCTTGTAACGCCAAACTCAACAACAGCCGTGAAGCTCAATAACAATAACACTATATATATCACAATACTGCGTCGCGCAAAGCCGTATACATAGCAAGCGTTGACCAAACACGCCTCACTTCTAGTGTCAGTATATTGAATCGATTGGACTTGTTGTAAAAAGAATGAAAAATGAAATCTTTATTTATATCAAAGAAAAAAAAAACATAATATACAAAACATAGCATACTCAGTAGGAAAGTGACTTAAAAAATAATTGCAATTTGTGTAAACAATTTGTTGATTCTTAGAAAATGCTTTTAAAGTAAGTATTTAGCAAAATCAGAAATTACATAGGAGAACGGAGTGCCTTGACACTAGGTTCTCTCTTACTAAACCTGCTAGGCAAGAAAAAGCGTGAAGCTGCGGAAATTACAAATATTTTCACTTAAGCCACTTTCATTCTAAAAGTGTGAACTGAGCTTAACTCCTTGTACAAGCGCATGCTATCTTTATCTCACAGTGCAATGAATAGGATGTGTGATATAGGTATGGAAAATAAAATTACATATTTCTATTGAAATCAATAATTCAGGAAACCATACGTAGATAAATTACATATATCGTACGTTCGTCCCCCCCCCCCCCCCAAATTGACTTATCAATTTACAATCACGTAAGCAATCAATAGTATATATTAAACATTTTCACTGAATTGATCTATAAATAAATATATATATTATATAAATTTTGATAGATTTTTAAAATATTTTATTATTTCATAGTTTCTTCATAAAAACGCTATTCATATAGAAATATTCCATACAGCGTAAACCCATTCAAATCAACGACTGACACTAACTAAACATATTACCAAGGGCGTCGCCAAAAAGCAGCTAATAGGGAATATAACTTATTTGAGGCAATCGTAATCGATTCCCATAATCGATCAAAATCGGGATTTGATAAAACTTGATGGTATGCTATTATTTTTTGAAAATAAGCCATTGTAAGCGCGTTTTATGTTGACCGGACATATCTAGGTTCCCAAAAATTTAATAAAATTTTTAAATCAGTCAAGCTGCCAATGAGGGTTGACGAGTGACTGAGACATAAAACGGTAGACACTATGCCCAATGAAATCACTAGCGTTTGTCCCCCGCCCGCCTCGCTCGCCGCGTCTACCGCCAATCCACTACCTACAACGTCTATTGTAGCTAGCTTCCGTCTATTCAACTTAGAACGCGCTTACTAAAACGTGTGTATTTTTTTGTAACTTTTCTTTAATTTCGTGACGTAATAATGTTTATTATATAGGTGTGATATTATAAAATGAATTCAGTCAGCGCTGGTTTCCCAATAAATAAATAAAAAAAAACCTACGGCTTGTTCATCTATCATTATCTCTGTATCAAATTGGCTTGGCGACGCTCTTGGGCCTTATCTGTTAATGGTGGTATTCTACACAAAATGCGAACACACCTAATACTGGCTCATATAAGTCACAAAGTCTTGTTCAGTCTTCACTCATATTCGACATGTTGGCATAATTTTTAATATTAAAAGAAAGTATTTGATTTGAGATAATGATAAGTATTTGATTGAACAAAAAATAACAAAATTATAGGCATTTTAATTGTGATTTTCCTTGTTAAATAGTGTTGTATTGGTAGTTACGTTCATAGATGGCGACTCCATATTAATATATATTTTTTTACTAACTAATTTAAAAAACAACAAAATTGTTTCATCATTATTGTTTGTTTTATATTCGAAAGAATATAAAAATTAAAAATTTTGCCAACATCTCAACTGGAATTATAATTTTGATAATAAATTACCCAAAACAATCAGTCAAGAACGTGACTTGTATTTTACATTCAAATAATATCTAGTCTTTCATTTTAAGTTTTTGCATAAAATTTCTACACATAGGATATTAAACTTGTGATATCCATTGTTCAAAAAGAAAAAGTTATTTGTGTATAATAAAAGATGGCTGACTTAAGTATAATTTAGTTGCTTAAATCAGATTTTCCAGTTAAATCGAGAAACTATTGTCAGTTAGAATACTATTCCATTACCGCACAAAAATCTAGCTCAAACACAAACTATAGAATTCTGTTGTTAATAAAAGAAAGTCACAGTTAGAAGTTGTTGCAATTTCACTCATATAATGTTATAAATTAACTAACTCCTTTTAATATTGTAATTCAATAGGAGTTAGCTAATTTATATTATTGAGAAAAAACCACTGACAAAAACTGAATGGCAGGAAAAAATATATAATAAATTAACATTGCTTGACTTTAATTTGCTTACAGACTTATATTTATTCTATAAAACTTAGAAGATAACTTTTTACACACTTTTATTAGTGTCACTTGTATTTTATGTCTATGTCCTAATCAATCTATGTAAGAAAATGTTGCAATTGCAAATAGCATAACAAAAATTTACCACAATGACCAACATTTTTTTTTTTTATATTTTCAAACTAAACCTAAAATGTTGTTAACTGCAAGAGGCAGAAATTACATATATACATATTTTAACTGAATTTTGATAAAATAAAATTAAAGCACTATCTATATATAGTCTATACTTTGACAGATTAATAAAATACTACAAAACTAAGTATACATGTAGTTTTATATTATCTGTTAGCACTCCATGAAAGAGTGATTTAAATATGTAATCAAAATGTGAATATGTTAGGAGGTTTTAATGAATAATTAATTTATTTCTTAATAGATAAACTATTAATTTTATTATTTTTCTATTTCATTATATATAAATCACAACATTTGTAAGGCAGTTTCGAATTTAATATACATATGTATAAAATTGAGGGTATTCTCTTTCACATATTCACATTTAACAAGCATTTGCCTTGTAAGTATAGAGAGCTCGTTCAGATCTTATAAGGTATATAAAATTAGGCCTAAAGTAAATTCGTTTTGAATTTATTTGGTTGTATAAATTAATCCTAAAAGCAAAAAAGTCCTTTTTGGACGGAAAGCAATACTTCAAGTTTCTGACGCCACGTCATTCACATAAGCCAAACATAATGTACTGTGTATACTTTTATATGAACTATAAGAGAACAAAAAAATATAAATAATTGATTACTTATATGTTCAGGCATAATAAGGTTTTGCTTTGTAAATACGAGTAATAAAAAAACCTTGTGTCCTAGTGACAGTGGACACATTGTTATAAAGTTGCTTAAAGTAGTTTTACTTTTTAGCATGCAACCAATCATAGTATATCTCTTTTTGAGCGATCATTCTCCTTGTGACTTGTGCTCTACTGGCATGTTTGAACCACCATAATTAAATAACTGAACTAAGCAATACTTAAAGATGCTTTATATGCAAATAGTCTAATTGTTTTTCAAATAAATTAACTACTTAAAATTGAAGATATTGAAATAGCCCAAAAAATCATTCATATAATTTAGTAAAATAAATTCATATAAAAAGATATTCAGTACATCTGTGTACAGCTCTAGTCTAGTTCTATTATCACAAAGTTCTTCACGATAACTTAACATAATGGTGTCTCTTAAAGCATATTATCAGTGAATTATATTAGTCATTTCTATAAGATAATATTTACTTTATAATTCTATTGATAATGACATAAAAGTGACGGGCAGTGTGAATGTGAAACATGGTATTAAATTTCACAATATACAAATTCATTCAAAATGTACATATATAATGTATGGAAAACTAATCAACTAATGAAACATGCCACTATTATGTCAGATAACAATATAAAAGCTGCAAATAATTAAAGGAACATCAAGCGGCTTACCCTAGCGACTAGATCAAGCGATATTTGTTCTTGGTGACATGACCATGTAGTGGTGTTCTATCGGTGGCACTCCTGGCACTCCAGGCATACCCGGTACTCCTGGCACTAGCGGCACTATCGGCACTATTGGTGACATTGGCATATAATCACTTTCACACTGAGATTCTTTTAACCGCACTTTCACTTCCTGACCGAGTATCAATTGTACTATTTCTTGGGGCAACGCCAAAGAGCCAACCGTTTCGTCGCTTATAGTCCCAAATTCATCGAATTCGTCTTCTAAACATTCGACGGACTTTGAGCAGCGGTTCGTCGTGACGTGTTGAGTTTCGTCTAAAAACTCGCAGCTTTTAGTTTCACCTTTCGACAGGCCGGATGTTATTTTGAGGTTTTTCATTTTACGACTAACTTTAAAGCTTTTGAATATGTCTCTTGTTGGAGTGAAGTCGAATCTCTTCTTTTTAGTTTCCACATCTTTCTCTTTTGTTTCTGATTTTGGTGACGTCACGATACGAGAGTCGCTTTTGAGCCTTTTTCTGTTACAACAAAAAGCAGAATATCAACATTGAACCAAATATTATATGTATATTATTTTATATTGTGAATACAGAGTTAACAATGTTTTATCATTTTTTAAAATGTTAATCACACACGTAGGAAATAAAAAACTTCTAAAAATATGTTTTTCAGGGTCAACAATATAACTTTGTAATAGAAGTCTAGAGGTTAGTTTACACTGAGTGTTGATACAGAGGCCTACATTCTGGATAGATATAGTTGATTATCATTAATCAACATTTATCAATTGTTATCTAAAAATTATACCACAGGCTTTTCTCTATACCGCTTAACAGACAGAACTTTATTCATAATAAGAAGCTTAATTTTTTTAACGTCAAATAATTTAATTTACCATCGTTTACTAAAGTTTATGCCTCAGACTTGAGAAGAACCGGTGTAAGAAACTCAGTTGGACTACTTTTTTTTCTATAAATTATTTACATATCTATTAGTGACAATGATACCTTTGAAATCGAGCATTTCATTCCCAAGGAGTGTTATCATTTATAAAATCGTTAATCAGGTAATAACCTTTAACACACAAACGTCTCTTCACAAGACACTGCGTTCTCCAGGCTTTTGCCTTTGCTTTTGCCTTATCAGGCTCGATATGGCTCGCCTTACAAAGCATGTCAATGCACCATCGAAATAAATTATACCCTCGAGTGGGAATCGAACCCACAACATCTTGTTGCCATTCAGACGCTTTCTCACTACACCAATAACATTGATCAATATGAATTGAGATTAACCTGAAAACGCTGAACGGCTTCGTGTTCCTAGCGGGCTTGTGGTGCAGCGAGCCAAGGGAGGAGTGGCGCGTGACGCCCGCGTCCTCAGCGCGACAGCCCCACGAGTCGCCCAACTTCATAGTACTAGAGTATTATTAAGAAATATTATTATTATATAATAACATATTTATGTGATTACATACATATTGCGCCACGTTGAGTTCCACCACTCAACACGCACCGTCTCGAAACCTTCTTTACACTTTCTAGCCGAATTCAAGCGACGAAAGTCAACACCGGTGCTTATTCTTACAAATAAAGAATAAAAAAGTATTTAAATATAATAATTTCCGCGAGTAGGAATCGAACCCACAACCTATCGCATTGGCATATCGATGGCCCCAAGATCACACTACTAAGGGAACAAGTAATCACCCGAAAGGCCGCCGCGGGGGCAGCGGCGGGGGACACCGCTTGCCCGCGCGTCGCATGGTCGCGTACACGCACTCCACCGACTCGTAGGTGGGCTCGTCGCGCACGTGCCCGAGTGCGTGCTCGAGCGCGTGCCCGAGCGCGTGCCCGTGGGAGTAGGGCTCCTCTGCGATCTCCTCATACACGCCCGACGACACCGATACTAGCGACACTAGAGATCTCCGGTCGCACATGCTGTACAACACATACGCATATTTAAAATATAAAAAGAGTATATCTCATAATTAATAATTATATATAATTGGCATAAATCTCAAGATATAAGTTGTAATAAGCGTATAAGAATTTCGCTTAGCTATAATTAGGCTTAGCGGTCAGAGCGCTTGAACGGCTTTCAAGAGGCGCGGGTTCAAATCCCGCTGCGTTCAAATTTTTATACGTTTTCTAAATGTCTTTTTCAAATTCCTAAGTGTGCAAATAACATTTTAAAAAGCTAGCTAGCTACATCGAAATTCTTATACGCTTATTACAATTTATATTTATTGTTAGCACCTCTGTAGAGAGATTTTTACAAATTGCTGCTACCCAAAGATTATTATATAAGTGTGTTATTCGCACACTTAGGAAATTGAAAATATATACGAATAAGTTTTCGAAGGACATATCCTGGTTTTTGTAGAGTCCTGATAAGACTGGAAGTAGAAATTGTGAATTTTAATTATTAACTAATATAGTTGTGAGTACATAATAATATTTTTTCAGCTTCAATACCTTTTCCGTTATTGGTCAGGCGCGTAGAGAGAACCCACTGTCAAGACACTCCGTTCTCTATTTTCCGAGAAATTGCGTTTTGAGTGGCGTAACTCAACGCCTCGCTTTGTCGTTTATCACTAACGCGGAGAAATGAGAACAATTTAAATATACTAATTCCCCTGATTGGGAATCGAACCCCACAACCGTCGTGTATCGTCACTACATTAATTGTTCTAAATTCAAATCTGAGAATCTAAATGTGCGGTTTGCTTATTTATACACATAATATCCGTATCAGGCGTGAGTGTCTTGATAAAACAAAAATGCATATTTTTAAGTCAGGCATTTTTAAAAGTTTATTATTTTTATTGGTAAATTTTGTTTTATGTTATTTAAAGACATTTTTACATGAAATTATTTTATATGCTTTAATTTTTTTAATAAAATATCATTTATTCACCATATGGATAAAACAAATGATAATGCTTAGTAATATATTAAAAATTGTGTATGCTATACGCCCTATCACGCTACGACATCATGGGCAGACCTGAAAAACGACATCCACCAACATATACGCAAAAAGCTGGCGCACCTGTCGTCCGCGGCTGCGGGACACAGCAGACGGCGCGCGCGCTCCGCGAGGTCGCCGGCGCCGCTGCAGCGCGACAGCTGGCGCCGCACGCCTGCACGCGCCTCCTATACACATACCAATAATAAGCAAACGCGATTGGCTGTGGGTTCGATTCCCACTCGGGAGAACTAGACACACTCAAAACAGTTTTATATACCGCTCGCGGCTTCGCCCGCATGAACTCTTGCTGTTTCGTATTTTTGGCGGGAAACGGGAGAAAAGGTATAGGGGTCATGTTCATCCCAAGACCCTGAATTATCTCTATATAAAATTTCATCACAATCGTTTAAGCGGTTTGGCCATGATGACGTCACAGACAAACAGACAGACAGACAGTCACTTTCACATTTATAATATTAGTATGGATACTTGTTATAGGTACATGTATTTAATTTACCTTAGACATGATGAGATCAGTGTCGTCGAGAGAAATTTCTGAAGGACCACTGTACCAGCTGGTGCGACGTAACTCACCTGTTAAAAATTAAAAAAAAATATCTGTAAATTATAACAAGCTTAGGTCAGCAACAAATAATGGCATGGAAAAGGTTTTCGGCACATAAAAAAAGACTACAAAAATGGCACTACAAAGTGCGTTTTTTAGTTTTACGCCTGTTCATGTAGCTTAGCATTTAGTAGATCGAGTCCACAAGCAATCGCCTTGATGATGCCAAAACGCCACAATGGCCACAATCGCCAAATATATATTTTAAGTAGAAAAATCTTTTAATATATACAATAAAAAAACCCTCACCACTCTGATGACAAGCTGTAGACAATTCAGGGTGACTCCTACTCAGTTGGGCACTACGAGTATTTTCTTTCATCGCCTGCTTTATGGCCACTGACAGGTCGTTACCCAACACGCTATTAAACTTAATATCACCGCCGCCGTTGAAAACACTGTAAAGTATATACAAAAGTGAGATTTAATGTCAGATAAACGCTTATTAATGTCTCTGTATGGCAATGTAAAGTCAAGTTATAAATTCTGAATAATATAAATTATGTTAGTAATTAAACTCAAAAAAAAACCAATGAAATATAATATAAATACTCCAAACAAAATATTGTCCTATATAATACTCGCAGGTTTTAAAAATACTCTTTTAGAGTGTTTCAACACTACGCTCTCTGCTTACTTCACAAAAAAGCGGGAAATGCGTAGAAATAAAAAAAGACATCGAACCCACTACTTACTTGGTAATAATACTATAAATATGAGCTGAATGATACAAATATAATGTATATATAAATATGAGCTGAATGATACAAATATAATGTATATATAAATATGAGCTAGATATAAAAATATTATTTATTTAAAATAGATACTTAAGTTTAAAAAACTTACTATACCTTTATATATACTTGCCTATTGCCTTGTACAATCAAATTTAAGTTTTAGTTCTTTAAAAAACCCAATAATAAACGAATGCTGAACACGGTACAGCCAACGAAATAATGAACGATTAACATAGTTTTAAGCAAATGCGTTTGTGATATAAATGTGGGTATTACCTAGTCCAGGGAAGACCAACCTGCGGCTCGCAAGCCACATGCGGCTCTTTGAAGTATTATTTGTGGCACTCGATAAATGTACTCGAGTTCCATTTCTCATTTTTGTGTTATCACATTTTAATTTTTTTAAAGTGTCATATCCACACACTTGGGAAATTCAATCCGGAGCATAATCCTTAGGTAGTAGAAATTAGTAAAAATCTCAGAGATATACAGTCTACAGAGATGCATGCAACAAAAATAAGTTGCAATAAGCGTATAAGAATTTTGACGTAGCCGGAAGTAGAACAAATAGCTTAGTGGTGAGAGCACTTGGACGGTTTCCAAGAGGCGCGGATTCATATCCCGCTGCATTAAAATTTCCATGTTTTCTAAAAATAATATTTTTTTGCACACTACGGTTCGCGTAAGATTTCAAATATTGAAAAATAACTTGTCTACCAAGGAGCTTGCCCAGCCCTGACCTAGTCTATACTAATGATCGAAATTCTTGGAATTAGTCGATAATTTGATACAAAATAAGATGTTGTTTACTTATATGGATAGATTCATATTTGATATAGATATCAAATATGAATATGTGGAGGGAAATTTACAAGTTTTTTTTGGGAAAATTATGCGGACAGGGGTGTATAGAATTTATATAGAAGTGCTAAAATCCTATATATTTTAATTTTTTTCTGCCTCACGCTTTATCTAGTATAACAGGACCCATTTGCAGTGTGAAGTGCGCAAAGAGAACCCAGTGTCAGAACACTCGGTTTTCCTTTAAAAAATTAATACACACTACCCTACTGTGATTTTGAAGTAACATATATGTTAACGGGTTTACTACAGTTATAATTATTTAAATTTTCATGTTCCTCTACACGTGACAAGGTAGCCATAGAGAATTTTGTAAAACACAAGGCCACATTTCGTCTATATAGTCCAGATAATTTAAAACGTCAACAACGCTTTCCGTACTGGAATCCAACCCAATACCATCGTAAGTACAATCAACATCACACTACGCCACGATAACAAAAACGTAAAATAAATTTAATAGTTTAAATATGAATCATCTTTCATTTTTGAAAACAGATAAATTTATGTATAAACTTTTCAAATTAAGCTAATGTCATTGAAAACAATACTGTGTGTGGAAAATAGGTCATTAGTCAGCGTTTCGACGGCCGGTATGTCATTACGATAGTTATTTATGTGTTAACTGACGTCGTTAACGGCTATTCTTTACATTTTTTAATTAAGCTCTTATAGTTCAGTGTTTATGATAATTGAAGGTTGTTACTTCCGTGGCGGAACTCAACACCGCGCTTTTATTGATCATCATGCTTAATTTATTTAATCTACATAAATCTTAGTATTTTATTATTTTTAATTCACAATTAATATATTAATAGAAGTTAAAATGTTGCTTAGTATATTTAGTTACATTGTGACAGACTATGTAGTAATAAAATAAATAATCCTTTAACTCCCAATGGAAATCCCACAAATGATTAATAAACTGGTAGCTGCTTGCCAAATTTGTGTGTGTGGTGGGTGTCCTTCCCACGAATATATCCATCATGCTAAGGAACTTTTGTTAATGCACAATTTCCTTATAGTATAGCTGGTCTATTGTGGTTCTACATCAGGTTTCCATACACCGAAATTAATAAAGCCCTGCTTAAGCTTAAAAGCTTTACAATAAAAAAAAGTTGCATTCAATTCCGTCCAGTAGTTCCGAACATGTGGGCATACAAATAATATATTTTTACTGGTTTATTATAATATGAATTAGTAATATAAAAATAATTAATAGACTATCCATATTGATAAGAATAAGTATAACATATGTATGTATATATAAATTAGCTGTGTCAAATATAATATACAAAATTATAAAGCCTATACCAATATAAGAGAATATATTTTTAAAATAAAAGCCTTTGCAATAGTGCAAAAAAACAAAGTCATGGTGGAAATTCAATAGGTAAAATCACAAACCTATCAAGACTAAGCATACAGGTTTTGTTCTTATCACCATTTTCCCTCATCTGGATTATATCAATAATATGTTGCCATTGCACCACCATATCTGATTCTGGCTTAGAGAACAATATGCCACTGGATGAAAGTGTTAATTTGCTGTCACTGGCAATACCACATTTACGAGACAGCTCCGTGGGTATAATTGTCACCGAGTATGAATCTTTTAATAATGTTTCTGTGCCTGAAAATGAGGTGAAGCATGATGGGCAATGTTTAATTTCATATGTTATTTGTAACCTAAAGTTTAGTATTAGTAATTTATATTGCATTGCATATTAAATTTTATTTAAAAAAAATTGCCACCTGTATGAAAAAAATGTACACAATAAATGGTATAACAGTATTTATATTAACTGTAACAGTAAGTATTATATGTAAAAATATGAAATTAGGGCACTGCCGCAAAACACACAAGCAAATGAAATGATCATATGAATATGAAACACAAAGAGAGATTTAACAAGTTTTCTAAAAATTATCTTGTCATAAATATGATATGAAGGATTTTTCATAAAGGAACTTTGATTTCGTATATATTATCTATATAAGGAGATATATTTACTTAGTTAATTAATTTGTAAAGATTTGTGTATGTTCTTATTAAAGGAACTACAATATATCCAAATCAGGTGTAAATATGTTGATAAGTTGAATTGCAATATTTTTGAAATATCAATAGATATTAGGATTTGTTTTATTTAGAGGATTAATAATTTAGGCTTTATCAAAAAAGTTCAAGCTAACCAAACAATTTGGCATAACAAAGTGTTTAAGTAAAATTAAAATTCAGGAATAAAAATGATGTGAAAAGTAATCTATTTTCAATTTATCAACTTATTTTCACCTAGTATCATAGTATCATAATGTCATTTCTTTTGTTTAAATATATTAAACTTATATTACAATTGACAAAAGACAAAGGTTGAATTTACATTAATGTTGTATTCAGCTATAAATGCTCCAAATATTTGCATTCAATATAATGACGTCCACAGACTGATTTCTAATTCAGGCCATGAACATGAGAAGAATTATATATTATTGTACAATTTCATGGCATAGCTATGTGAAAATAAGATTTAAAGTAAATGTCAAATCATTATTAAACAATAATTATATCTTTTCTGAAGTGTTTTTTATCTTATATTTATACATGTTAAGACACATTAGTTTGTGTTAAGCACTTTTTTTTCGGTAATTTCTATTTATGCAATAAAATTATAAAATCTATTATCAATTAATATTACTAAAGTGGGATGTTTTACAAATTTATATATATGACCAAAGACATATTTATGCGTTGTTGTTCAACTTATACTAGTAATAAATTGAAGGTAGATATCTAAAACCTTCTTACTATTATATTAAAACACTTACCAAGAAGTTTTTCGCCATTTAATAATTCGCGAATTTTGTCCATCCACTGCTGCGCTTCTTGAAGACTTTGGGCTGCCAGTAATATTCGTGGTTTACATGGTTCATCAATTGCAAATACGGCAAAAGCATGAGGACGGGTACGAGACTTGGCACGTTTTACAATACAACCAGTGCGTAACTCAACAGTCCCCGCTGGAGCTCCGGCCTCGCTACAGTAAACAGCGAGAGATCCACCAGCACTAGTGGGACTTGGCCTCAAAATACACCATTGTCTCTTCCAAGACTGCCAATTACAATAATTAATGAAACAATTTTATGAGTTACGACTACCGACCACCCAACTAAGAAACAAAACTTACCTTGAAAGGATTCAACCCGAGATTGGGTTTAAACGGATATTTCACTTCTAAATAACCAGACATTTTTAAAGTCTGAAATACTTAGTTTAGTAACATATCTTAGCCATCAATTTAATTTAAATAACTTATTTGCATGAGGTGCACATGCATCCAAACAATTTGTTTAATGTTTACAAAATTTTCACAGATAACAAACTGTACTGTGACAGAAAAATCGATAATGAAACCGGTTTTTCCAAGATACGTTAGCAATTTTAAATTGTTCGTTTATATGTAGAATAAATATGTACCTAAATATTCTATGTTAGCAGTTTAATAAATCTAGAGATAGTAATTATAAGTATTTTGTACTTTTAAATGAATATTCTTAGCCGCAGATTAATATTGTCAGTTAAGGAATATAGCTTATTACGTTATGTTAACAGGCTATATATATATATATAGCCTGTTAGCATAACGTAATAAGCAGTTCTTGCTAAGTATCTTTGATTAAGTATCCAGTATGAATAGTTGATCGAAGTTTTATACATAATTAATATTTTTATTATAAAACTTAAATTTCAACTTCTAGTGTAAAAAGGCGGGATAATGTAAATAAGCGCCCAGTAATATTTATTTTGATTACTATGAAATATATATTTTTTTGCAGAATGCATACATAATAATTTAAATAGGTACCTACATATTTTTATGATAACATATTGTTTCTATGTATAGTTTATATAATATTCTTTGCAATTTAATATTATACACATAATATGAAATAATTATTTGTTTTGTAATTATTATTTTATTTTAAGTCCTGCAATATGACATAGTAGGCAAAAAATAATAATAAATAGTTTTAAGGGATAAGTGGTAGATGGCACAACTTAATTATTTAACCAGTCATATAAATAATTTAAATATAATTATTACTTTGTGTGGGGACAGAACCTACAACCACCCAAGCCATGGATCATGATGGTGTCATTCCATAGTGATTTTCGTTATTTAATATTAATAATACAATTCGTTATTTAATAGTTATATCTATATATATATAATAAAGGTTGGCCTGATTAACTGATTGATTGAAATTGAATTGAAAGGATTTTTGCATTTAACCTTCAAGGGGGTGATCGTCATCAACATTTTTGATAATAGAAATATGACATTTTGTTTATTGGCTACTGATTATAAATGAGTAAATATATATTCCAGCACTAGTGAATACTTTACTCCTAAAGGGTGAAATCCAGCGACAACTGCAGCTGGTAAGCAAATATTAAAGATAATAGAGCAAGCGGCGAGAATATATAGGAATAAAGAAATAAAGCCGTAAGCATGCGAGAAACTTCTTTTTTATCTAACAGGGATCAGAGAATCGATGTAAATGGCAAGAAATCTCCTGGTGCGTTAATCAGTATGGGATACAGAGGTATATTCTTAGTCCTTTCCTCTTTTTAATACATATAAATGACTTACGATACCTAGTTGGAAGAAGACATAAGATTATATTATTTGCTGACGATACTTTTAAATTGATTTTAAAGTGAAAAGACGACTAAACGTATATGACGATGTAAATAATGCTCTCTCGAAAATAGTACATTGGTTTAGTGCTAATAACTTGACCCCAAATTACAGTTGGGCTCTCATATTGATGGACTGGCAAATAGACTTAGCTCAGCAGCCTTAGCGGTTTAAAAGATGAGGAAACGGCTCGCCTTTTTTGCTTTAGCCATGCTAAATGCAGAAATGCTATTATCACTGTCTTTGTCTTGCAGAAGCAAGTTCTTTGTGCATTCTAGAACTTGGTCCCGAAAGATTCCTTAAGAAGAAGTCAGGTCTGAGGCATTAAATTTAGTGAACCGAGATTAATATACTAATATGATTCTTATTTTGAATAAAATTATTTCACTTTGACTTTAAACAAATATGCGAGAAGAAAGCATGCGAGTAACAAGCATGCGACGAGTAGAAAGTAATAAGTGAGGCAAAAGTACGAATTTTCGATTTTTTTATGTCAAATAATTTTGCAACACCATTAAATTTGAAACATGAAACTTATATCTAATCTCAACTTCAATACGCACCATCGAATGATTCGAGCAGAACTGTTGTCAACCCCACCTAAAAAGTCAAGACCATGATATATTATGATGAATTTAAAACCTATCAAATACCAAATAGCCCAAATAATCAATATCTTAACGTCAAAATGTCTGCCAATTTTAATATATGGCAGCCAAATATATGCCATAACAAAAACCAATGGCAATGTGAAGAAGTATGCTTGGAGTAAAGAGAGGGGATAGGAGATAATAAGAAAAATCAACATAAGGAAAAAGACCAAGGCACACACGGGGAGAGAAGGTCTTTATCCAGCAGACTTCTAGAAATTAAAGAAGCACCAAATACGCGAACATTTTAATAAAGAAAAATATCTTTTTTAATTTTTATTAATTAATAGATAGCAAGCTTGGCTTTTATATATTAAGATTGGTTCATGCCAATCACGTGACTGCTTTCGCCGCACTTGCCATTTGAACAATTTAAAATCAAAATTAAAAACATATTATTGAAGAAAGTATATTATTCTGTCGAGGAATACTATTCTGATGTTTTTGTGTGGAATTAAATGCTGTTGATTATTGTAAAACTATATTTGAAAAGAGCAACTGTTGAGTCTTTTGCCAGCTACGACTAGGACTGACAATTCTGACAATTCATGTTAATTGACGATTCGAAAGTGTTTGTAGCCTATTTGAATAAATAATATTTTGATTTTGATTTAGATTTAAAGCTGCACTTTTATAATTGACGTCTTTACATAAGGTCGAAAGAAATATATCTAAAACTTTAATATACAGGTAGGTATGTCCGAACAAAAAAAACACAGAAATTAAATCATAATTTAATTAAAACATTTATAAACAAATTGTGTACAATTAACTGGGTGCTTATTTTAGCAATAACGAAAACAATTTTGAAGTTGAAAGTACACAATACGCTACACAATATTTTTAAGCCTTTGTACAACTAAATTTACAATTTAATTTTCATAATTTATTTGTTTTAAATGTCAAATTTTTTGACAATCTTACTTATTTATTTATAATCAAATATATTCCAGAAGTTTTGTAAGCCTTACTAATTTATTATTTTAACACATATTTAGTAACAGCCCTGTGGTGTAATGAAACGTAGACGCACGCCATACCAGTACTACATACAAGTATAATTACTACGATTACAATTTTGAAAATAAGCGCCGTACATAAGATATGTGCTTCAGACGAGACAGAACCCGGGACCGGAGGGCGGCTGCGCGTCCAGGCCGCGGCGCAGCATCCGGCAGGCGTGCTCCTCCACGCGGTGGTACACGCCGGCCGGGATGGACGACTTGTGGCGGCCGTCGCCTTGCAACGCGCTCCACAGCTTCTCCGCGACCGCGCTAGCCCGAGGCCACACCCTGCAAGGCATTTGTGCAATTCATCTACATTTAGCTTTGGCAGCTTCACGCTTCTTCCCGCGAACCAACCCTAGTCAAGACATTCCGTTCTCCGCAGTCCCGAATCCGAGACATTGCGTGTTGAGTGAAGAACGTCAACGCCCCGCTTTCTCTCTTGTATCTCTCTACCAGAGCGAAGAAATGAAAATAATCATTTTGTTTCATTTACTCGCTCTTATATTTTTTATTTATTATAACAGTTTTTCAAATATCTACTGTATATTTGCGGTCAAATTGTTTTTGAATAATATATAAAAAATTTAATAGAGAATCGAACCCGCGTTGACCACTAAATGTTCTTCATCCGTTCTACTTTCATTAAAATTGTTATACTCTTATTATTACTTATTCAACATTAAATATAGTTATAATTTGCCATAGCTAAAGTTTGTATGAAGATGAAGTGCAGATATGCAAAAAGCTTTTATTTTATAGTAATCATCAAAAGTACATTAAATTCATAAAATAACTATTACCCACACTACCATATGCTTGGCATATACGTTTGTATAAAAGTGACACACACGTTGCTAGGCAACGCGTCAGCGGCACATATATATATACATTAACTACACAAAAAACACATACCATTTACTTGGAAATATGTCCTATGTATAATATATATTATATAAAAGCAGAAGCAAAAGCAAAATTTATACCTATTTATAACATTCCTGTCGTCCACCATCTCCCCCCACATACAAGCCTCGCCCCCGACGATGTTCTCCAACGAGGACTCGTTCCTCAGGATGTTGTAGACCAGTTCTCGAGGGTCTGCCGAGTAGTAGTCGTGCCACTCCGAGCCCAGCGCGTCCAAGTACCATTTAGATGAGAATATTAGCTTATGTCCTGCCTCGAGAATCTGAAATTATATAACTACGTTAGAAACGTTAGTATCAAATTTAAATATACTTTAAAATTTACGTCAATTTTATTTTATTTTTAGATACTTCAACGAGTGATAATAATATATAAAATTTCTATTTGTTTTTAAGCCACACTGGTACAGTGGCACTGCGTCTGTCTCGATGGTTTTGGGTTCGATGTTCGCTCGGGGGATTGATTATATATAAATTATTTAATATTTTCGTATCTCACTCAACACGTTACGTCACGAATTATGGCGGGAAGTGGAGGACGGAGTGCCTTTACACTAGGTTCCCTCTTACTTCCCTCCTATTATGCAGGAAAAGCGTGAAGCTGTAATAAAACTCCCAGTGTTCAGTAGTTAACATTTTTCAAATGAACCCTGAAAAATGTTTTCATGATACATCTTTAAAAAATTGTTAATAATATACCCACATTTATCATTTCTTTAATCCAATTATACTTCCACACTTGTACGAGCGTGTCTTTTGAAAGGGCAACTCCTTCGTCGAACACTTCCTGGAAAAATTACATAATAGATATTTATTAATAAGTTTCTTTCCCTTAAGCATATAAAAAAATTGTAAATAGTTTTTTATAGCAATATGAGTGTTTGTCAAAGTTTAATTAGTAAAACCAAAGGTAAGGTTTTATTTTTGTTTTTTTAATACGAGATAATGTTCTTGACCCTGTGGGTCTTGATAGAGACACCGGCGAGGTGAGGAAAGAGGCTAATCTGAATATATTGTGTTTCCTTGATTAGGACTGCCATTAGCTATATTATGCTAGATATTTCGGTGAAATTAAGGTTTTTTCCGGACACTTAATTTTTTTTAGATTTACCCGGGTATAATTTAGATACTTAAAAAAATCCTTCTGAACGGCCCCTGGACACCCGCTAAACTAGGTTAATCCAAGAAATCCGGACAAATGGCCACCATATCCTTTAAATTTGTCTAACTTTATTATAAGAGAAAAAGTTAAAAATTATGTAGTCCTCAAATCGAATTTACCGCGTATTTTCACGATTTTTATGTAATTAAATTTTGTATTGTATTATTAAATAAAAATAACTTCATAAACTAATAATATTGCCAAAGTATTGAAAAAAAAAACATCTATCATACATACATTCATACATTCATAAAACCTTTATAATTTGCCTACAAGGTACACGTTACTAATACGACCACTTTACATACGATATTATATTTTTCCTCTAATTAACTATAATTACTGCCATTTTTACAATTTACTCAGTTACTCTATTTAAATACCGCTAGTAAGATCTTATGTTAAGCAAGATATTATATATAAAAATGTATTTTATAGAATTTAAAAGCACTTTTAGTAAATCTTTATATTTTTTAAAATCTAAACACATTTGCCATTTGAGCCAGCTCCAGAAATATTATGGAGATCTGTAATCGTAACTGAAAGTATCGGATATTCGCAAACATAAAACTAGATGTTACGGATAGCCGTAACCATAACTCACTCTGATATAGCATTCTGCCAATATCTTTATCCGTATATAGATCCATAATGATACATCCAAAACAACCCTAATATACATACTTTACTATAAAGATAAAAACATAAACGTTGAGTTTTCTAAAATGTATTTTCAAATATCAAAACATGGAGCGATCGATCGATTGATTTAAATAGTCGCGAAAACCAAAAATGTTTTTATAATAACTTTTTGTAAATATATAATTTTTCATCCAAATTACAAATATTCATATTTTTTATATACATTGTTTTATATATATATATTTTTACACATTTTTTTATTTCGTAGTAGCTTGACGCCATCGTGGCGCAGTAGATCAGAGTCTGACAGTAAAAGTTTCGTTGTGGGTTCCTCACTCCCGAGAATCTCGTTTTGAGAAGACAAAAAGTATGGAATTGGGGCGGAAAGTGGAGTGTGACGTTTTCTAAAAAATGTTTTTCCATTTACTAGACGTGGAGCTGTAACAGCTTGGTAGTTAGTAGGGTGTCAAGGTACGTACCTGCCACACAATAGGCTTCGAATCATTCGCCAGCAACGGTATGACTTTCCTCATAAACATAGCGTGAAGCATCGACGACGTCAAATTGTTCTTCTGCATGTAGTCTTGTATCGCCGGATTGGTTTCCCTGGTTAATATATATTTATTACACTTTAAATACTATTATACTATTATATAAACAACAATGTTTAGTATATATAATGAGGGCCGCCAAGCATTTTTTGTTTTACAGACCTGCTAATAAAATAAGTTCTACCAAATTAATGCGAACTTCATATTGGATTTTTATTCCTTACTTAATTTATAATAGTAATGTATGTAATATAATTTTTTTTGCACATTTTGATTTTTTTAAGACAATTATAAATAGTATTAAAAAGTGTGATTTCGAACCGCCAAAATATTAAAAAAATTGGATAGGCATGTTGTTAACAAAATTCTCACCCTTGATTTAAGCAGAGACTGTAAACAAAATATATTAGGAAAAAAATTTAAGCGCAACGAGATTCGAACCCGCGCTGTTTTAAACGAATTAATAAAGCTGCGTTCAAATTGTAATACGTTTGCCAAAAATGTTTTTCAACTTTCTAAGCGTGTGATAACACTTTAAAAATATAAAAGGTATCTTACCAACAATCTAACTGAACTTCGTCGCCTCCAACATGGAAATACTTATCCGGGAACCAAGACTGCACTTCTTGGAACAAGTCCCTGAGCAATTTGTAAGTAATGTTCTTGGTGGGGTCCATTGGTCCTGTGCCTATGATGGTATCACCGTTGTAACACTGTGTCATAATGCCTGGATATGCAACACCCCATGAAGTCGTGTGGCCTAAAGTTCGCATATTAAAGAAAACATAAATATAAAAAAATATTAATTCTTTACAAAAACGCGCTTTTTTTCTAACACTTTTTACCCCAGTGTCAAAACAATCCGGTCTCCACTTTTCGTCCAAATTCGAGACATTGTGTGTCGAGTGGCGGATCTCATAGCTGCGATCTATTTTACCAGAGCGGAGAAATTAAAATAATTAAATTATCATCATTTCTAAATATAATCGTTGCTCCGAGTGGGAATCGAAGCCACGACCAGTCGAGTGCACCACGTGGCCAAAATTTATAGATACAATTAAAAATATGTGTATACTGTACATATACGATTAAATAGTCATGACGTTGTGCAATAACTATTTCGGAATTACAAACTTAGCTGGACAAAAACAATTCAGTCAACTAAAATATTAAAAGGAAAAGTATTTACAGGGAAAGTTTGTTTAAATAAGTAGAGATATGTAAGTGATGAATAAATCAAATAGAATTACTGCAATTTATATATATTAACAAAACTCAAAATATATATTTTTTTATTCAAATAGGCACATAGACAAGCACTTTCGAATAGTCAATAACTTATAGAAAATGTCAGTGTAGGGTACTATAGGAAACTACGGCCGTCTCGGAAGGCAGTTCTGCTGAAAAATATGAGTTTATAATAATTTCACAACTATGATGAGCCTGTTACTGAGTGACGGACAGAAAAAACCGCTAAAAAAAGCTACTGGACGTAAAAAGGTGAAATTCTTTGATATTTTCATTATACATTACCGGGCACGTCAAATTCAGGTATAACTCGAATGGCGCGGTCTCTTGCGTACTGAACAATCCTCACAATGTCCTGCTTTGAGTATACCATTGATGAATGGTATGCACCCATTTCACTAGAAATAGATTTTTTATTTATTTATTTATTCTTTTATTAACAGTTTAATTATATTTAACATTTTTGTAGCCTTGGATATCTCACTAGGATTTCCTGCGCGGAGATATCCAGTGACTCCTGTACGGATCGTTGTTTAATTCTAATATACTCAACGTTGTAAATAATTATTTACCGAAGAAATATATATATATATATATATATATATTTAATCATATATACATTAAATATATGTATTAAATAAATATATAAAAATTGTAATAAGCGTATAAGGATTTCGACTTAGCCGCATGTAGAACGCATGGTTAAGCGGTCAGAGCGCTTTCACGGTAAACAAGAGTTAAAAATTTTCATATTGTAAGTGTACTTTAAAAACATTAAAAAAATATTTCTCCCATTTTTTTTAATGGATAAATTAGAAGAAAAATTGGTCTCTATTTCCTTCAGTAGTGATAATGTAGATTTTATAAGTCTACTGCATTTTTTTTATTTTTTTTTATTTCTAATATTTTGAATAAAAATACTCTATTGTGTACAGACTATATATACGTCACTTTACGTCCAGAAAAAATGTGTCGCGTGGCGAAATCTTGTTTCCTTTTAACATAGCCGGTTTGGAACCCGCGCCTCTTGGACACCGTCCAAGCGCCTATAAAGTACTCTGGTGTGTGTGCACTAGAACTGGAGCGTCCTTGAGTACTCTGGGCGCCTAAGCTTTACGTTATTATCGCAACGCCTACGCAATTTTACGTAGCTTTTACGCTTGTTACAATTGAAAATATTTTACATAGTATGTACAGTCCTTCGAACGGGAATCGACCCTACGAACATTGTGTCTCTAACCTTAGAACAGTAAATATGTGCTTTAATAAAATATTACATTACTTTATTTTACTTCATATAAGATTAAAACTTACATTTATTTATATATAAAGAACGAGCAAAAAATTCCGCTGCATTTTTAAAATTTCCCCACATATTATAAATAATTTACTGATAAGTGAGTGTCATTAAACTTGTAATTTATTGTGAAAAAAATATTATAACATAAATATTTCTTTCAGCTTTACATTCGTTCCCGCATGTCAATTTAGTCATAGAAAACTTAGTGTCAAGAAATTCCGGTCATTGAAATATAAATTACCTCAATTCAGGGAATTTTTCACTTTGATACGGAAAGCTTTGGTCGTCTACGATATGCCAGTGGAAAACGTTCATTTTATTAATCTCCATCGCGTCTAATGTTTTCAGAATGTTCGACATCGATATGTAGTGCCGTGAAGTGTCTAGTAACAGCCCTCGATGTTTGTAGCGTGGGAAGTCACTGATCACAGTACTATTTATGCGTATTTGCTAAAAAAAGAATGAATATTAGAAGACAATAAAATTGTTTGTTACACATCTTAGAGGCCATCTTTGCGCAGTGTGTTGGTTGTGGGTTCGATGCCCAGTCGGAGGAGTTATTATATCTAAACTATTTTCATTTCTTCGCTCTGGTACAAGTCACAGCGCGGCATTGATTACCGCCATGACTCGACACGCAATGACTTAAGTTCGGGCGAAATGTGGAGTGCCTTGAAACTTGGTTCTATCTGACTACCCTGCTATGCGGGACAAAGCGTGAAGCTATCAAAAAACGTTCAATAACTTTATTGTCAAGATAATATTTATCAAAAAAAAATAATTTTAAAAATAAGATAAGATTTCAATCTCTATTTTTTAACACGCTCCCATTTTGATTATCATACTGCGGCAATTAAATAACAAAATATTATATCCACATTCCATTTTCTAAAGATACTCCGAGTGGGAATCCACAACCAATCTAGATTACAGTAGGATGCTGGCCCACTGCGCCACGTTAGCCTTTTTATTTACTTAATAAAAATAAAAATCCGCTGAATTACAAACATATAGTACTATTTACTTTAAGTAATGTTCATCAATCAATGGTATAACTTTACTACTTACATTACGGTCGTCAGAGATGTAGAAAAGCTGAGCGAACGTCTCCAGACCCCGCAGTATACCCCATACTGAAGTACTGTTGAGTCTAGAAGTCCGCGAAATTGCGAGATCATCTGAAAAATATATGAAAATCACAAATCTACTTTATTAATCTTTAAAGGACATTTTTTTTCCACACAACATTGTATGCTATGTCCACGCCACACAATTTTTGACGATATTTTGTAATATTTACTACGGCACATTTATTTATGGGTCAAATTTGTGCATTCAACGCTATGAGTGAGACTCGAACTTGCGTATAGTCAGTTACTTTAATATGTACATACGTACAGAAAAGATGGACCTATGTGAGCTTATGACGGTAATACATATGAGTTTACGATAAAAATTATATCGAATATAGTATGTACACTTTTTTTTTTAGGTGTCACGCTTTTCCCGCATAGCAAGGTATATAGAGAGGCCCAAGCCCTGAGGTAAGGCGCCGAAATCAAGATATTAAATCCAGGTGTTGATTGGCGGAACTCAAGGAGGCGCGAAATGAAAATAATTTAAATATAATCATTTCTCTGAGTGGGTGTTGAACCCACAATCAATCGCATTTGCAGTCAAACGCTGTTCCGCTGCGTCACGACGGCCTCAGCTATATACTAATTAATCAAATATACTAATTCATTTTGTTTATTTAGATTTTTAATCCCTATCCGTAAATATTACTTTTGTTTTTGTTCCATTTTCCTAATAAAAATATAACTTGGTTCTATAAACAACGACTAATCTATAAAAACTATGACACTTAAGTATTATCTGTGATTGAACAAAGCAAACACTTAGTATTAAGGTCAGCAAGCACTTTAAGGTTATCTTCATAAACAAGTAAACAGAAATATTAAATTGTAATTTGTATAAGTTTTTATCCATACATTCCCACATTTTGCGAGACCGACCAAATGTGGACAAGCAAAATATAGAGACGTAGTGATCTAATATCACTACAATCTAAATCCCTCCCATTTAGAGTTAGGGAAATATAGTAATATCCAATTCAAATTGAAAATATCCTTTATTTATATAGTTTTTTTTTTTTTTTCGATACTGATTTAATGCTGTTGATCAATTGATCTTTACAGCGACACCGGGGGGGTGAGGGAAGAGGGTACTCTGTCCCTGCGAAATACAAGCACTCCGTGGCTGCTTAAGCGTAGGTCAACGACCGCAAGGGCGCTCCCCGCGGAGAATTTATATAGACTTTTGCAAGCACTTTTGAATCGTCTTAGGAACATAAAGCTACCACCGGCTCGGAAAGCAGTTCTGCTGAGAAGAGCCGGCGATAAACTCAACAGTTGCTCTTTTCAATAGAGGAAGCATTGTTCTTGTATATAATATTAGATATATATTATATACAAGGAATACTCAGCTTGTATATACAGATGTAATTCAATCAGAAGTAGTCCAGGGGCGGAAGTGTCTTTAATGGCTATTTTATATTTTCACCTATCCTCAGCATATTTTCAAAAATGATGTCGTAAAACTTGCCTAAGAAATTTTTCACAGATTTTTTGTTATTTAAATGAATATTGGTACAGAAATTATCTACACGAATACCGGTAGTCTTATTGATAAGTTGTAAAAAGAACGACAATCATTTTAGCTATAGCTCCAGAACGTTATTGTTAATAGTTAGTTTATTTATTAAGTTTTTATAAAAATTACAAATTTTCAAATATCTCATGGGGGTGAAGTGGATAGGTATTATCACCCTCATCCGTTTCATCTCATCTCATCCAAATGTATGAAATAAACTAACAAACGTTACGTGGAGATATCAATTTATTGTAATTTGCTGTACTAGTTAGTCAAATTTAGAAATAGGAGCCGGAGACGAAGTAAAGATAAAAAAAACTCTAAGCACTTTTAAAACTACAATATTACTCTAAGAATTGCATAAAAACATCAATAGATCCTAAGCTTTTTAAAATTAGGTATGGCAATCTAGGATATATACAGAAACTACGAAGAAATGCGATAACAAAGCGTAATGATACGAGAATTCTGAGAATTTATTATGTATGAAAAATAAAGTATTAAAAAGTAATGTATTTGAAACTTTCGTTATAGACAAGTCACGTTAAGTGACAAGTCACGTTACCAGGCGTAGAGAGCTGACATATGGCATGAAGGTTCCTTGGAGAGTATAGTAGATCAATAAAAGAAAATTTCCCGCAATTCGTACACGAATCGAAAAAACGGCATTTTACCATCAAAATAGTATGGCATCATCACTTGGCCTCTCAGTATACATCAGACGATTTGTGGGGTATTGTCCGAGAGACGTCGATTTTGGTGGCTGCATAAGGCTATTTGCGAACAACACGTCCTATCACAGGCCCGACAATAAAACTTAGTAGAGTGCATGACTGAGCCTCCAAGATGTTACTTTATTTGTTGCCACACAATCGTCATATACTTATCATGTAAAATATATAAAATGTAATTCATAAAAATATTAAATACCATGACTTAATTAAACCAAGTCTTGTCGTAAGCAGACATATTGAGTCCCTTAGTGATTACATGCTTATCAACTGATCTCATGGCCAATGCTTCTTAAATTACCAAACCTGACACCTGTAAAGGACACTTACCAAGAAATGAATCAAAATAAACGTGAAAAAAATTTAAATGAAATGCATAGCAAGCAATTAGTTGATATAGCATCACAGCTACTTGTATTTTTTTATTATTGCAATTGTTAATTATCAAAAATAAAAATATTTACGCGGCCGGAACTAGAATCTATAACCATGTAGATCTGTCAACGTGTCAACTGTGCCATGATGATATAAAATGTGTAAAGAAACATTTTGGAGTGGATGGTGACTTACATCGCTCGTCCATGTCAAGTGACGGATATTCCTCACAAGGTCCTGTAAGGTCCACTTCTAGATTGAGAATTGCACCTTTGAATAGCTCATTTGCTATACGCCTTCGGCGCGAGTGTATTTTCCGTTCAGGATATCTGATGCCATTTTTATTTTTTAAAACGTACGAATATCGGCTGATTGCGTTTGTCAAAATGTCACAGGTATGGCCGGTTACCTGAAAGTAATATAGTTATTTTAAAATATATTCAGATTTCTGATCTACATGTGACATTGGCAGGTTGAAAAATTGATGAAAAACAGCGCTCGTAATGTCGTAGAACGGTTAAATATTTCATTTCATTTCGTCTAAATCTGTTCGGTAGTTTTTGTGTGGAAGAATAACAAACATTCATCCATACATGTCACACTTTCACATTTATAATTATAATAAGAGCTATAAAACACAATAGAGGTGTCTCCTTAGTGAAGTTGAACAAAATGATTGTAATTTATGCAGTAATAAATGCAGGTGGTAAGTTTAAAACTGTATGAAACCTCTTTTATATGTGTGACGCATGAATGTCAGAAAGAGAGAAGATTCATAATGCTGACATGAGTCACGATTCACGACGCTTCTCGTATACATTGTTCAGATAAAACAATTACAATAATTATACTAATAATTATTTGCCACAATTGTATGTTATATGGCGGCTACAGCGTGAAGCTGAGGCCTTCATCAAATACGTTTATTGTCATTTAACAGAATCTAACATGTACAAATATGCAAAAAGTTAAAAACAGTGTGACTTAATATTAGGCCCTCTACTTGGTTGACGCACACGGAACAAGAATAATGCTTTAACATAAAAAAAGAAAATGAAATATGAAGCAACATGTTAAATTTATGAAGCAACAGAAATAGTCAAAATGTGATTATTTTCATTTCTCCAACAAGACAAAGCGCGGCATTGAGTTAAGCTGTTCAACGTGCAATGTCTCGGAATCGGCTGGAAATTGGAGAACGGAGTGTCTTGACACTAGGTTCTCTCTGACAAGCTGAAATAAAAATAAAACGATGTCTATATAAAATAGATCTGTTTTTTGAGTATGCGTCTAATAAATAGTCTTTTGAGTGGCAATTTAGTCAGGCTCAGGATCATTTTATTACAAACAGGATAATAAATTTTCCTTAAGCTTCCCCAACTCAAGTTTTTACTTTTCAGCTTTTGGCCTTTTCTCGCATAGCAGGATCAAAAAAAGTAAGAAAAGAAGCTAGTCTTTAAGCTATGTAGTCGAATTCGAGACATTCGTTGTCTAGACATTGGCTTAACTCAACGCCACGGTTTGTCTTGGTCACCAGAGCGGAAAAATTAAAATAATTTAAATATTATCTTCCCCCAAACGGCAATAGAACCGGCAACCATCGCGTATAATGTTAGACGCTGTCGCGATGGCTTATTTCTAGAAGTTCTAATTATTTACAAATATATTTGTAAAGCAAACTATTTATTTTGAATAAAATTATTTTAAGCACAACACTCCGAATGCAAGGAACCGATAACTGAACCAAACCAAAAATCAATAATTTCGCCAAAACATTATGGTTTATAAATGATACGATACGTACCTCCACTTTAAAATTTGAAGGGTTGTAAATATAAAAGGTGTCCTTTTTAGATTCATACTGAGGCTTTGGCCAGACCTCTCCCTTAGTCGGAGGATATTTGGGCCCAGGTTTCACCACCCACATACCATTACAGGAAATCGCGCCAAAACATATTATTGTAATTAAATATCGTAACATTTTCAATAAATATTAATATATAAAAGAAATTTTATTATACAAATCGAGTAAACTGACCGGCTAGCAGAACCGTTCTGACGATAAGCTTCGAATTCTCTTTGTGAGACAAAGATATAGACAGAAGTAGGACCACCATTTCGCTGCGCTGCGCGGGACCGATCACAATAGTCATTGTATTCACAATTTAAATAATAACATTATATTTTCATTTTAAATTGATTATATTATAATTGTTTGTTGTTTGGAATTGGAATTTCAATGTCGTGTTTATATCATCAAGTAAGTACACTTTTTAGATGACATATTTAAATATAACTATTTTTATTTAGACTAGGCAAATTAAATGTATCTTAATATTATTTGTTTAATTAACACTGTATTTTACAGCATATTCATTTATTTTTGTATAAAAAAATATAATAATGTATTTATTTATGTCATTAACAAAAGTGACTTAAATTGTTTAAGTTTTATGTGCAAATATTATGTTATTGAATTATTAGATAGAAGTATGTATATATAGTGTTTGAAATTAAATATTTTGTTATCATTGCAATGATAAGAATATTGAAAACTTCAAATTACCGAATCGAATTAACTAAATCGATGCGTTTAAAATAAAGTCTATATTTTAATACAAAATCTTTAGATATTTACAATATGTTTTAAATTTGTTAAATTGTGTAATAAAAGTAAATATTTAAAAAAACCTGATAAGATGAGTTTTCGTTCAAATTGTTTATGGTAAACAGAAATTGTCTATGTAATAACGTCACGTTGACCAGCATAAATAGTTGCTAGTCTATTGAAAATTGCTTAAATTGTAGTTGTTAATCCAATTAATGGTGATATTTAAGATATCTAAATATTAATAATATTGTTAACAATATTAACAATATAACATTACTTATAAATATTGCCATGAAATCCAATTTTTACTAATGTTTTGTATATTAATTTAATATTTCTTTACTACTAGCATATTCTAAAATATTTTTTCATGAATTCATATGTCATATCACACGTTTGCATAAGCACGTAATGCGTATTACATGTAAAATATTTTTCATTTATAATAATCTGTTTGTTAAATTGAGGTTTTTCTAAACCATCAAATCAACAGTCATGTAATTTACTACTTAGGGAATTTTCATAACCAGTTCTGGCAACCTTACATTATTAATCATTATTTTGACGTTTAATGTGTTGAAAGAGGAATTATACATTGTAAATGTTAACAATAAAAAATCTTGATTATATTAGTAATATTTGTAACACAATATAGTGTTCAAAGATGTATCGATTACATTTCACACTTTTACTGTGCGTAGTTGCCAATGGCTGCTGTGTTAGTTCTATAGAGGAAGACGTGGAGAACGGCAGGTATGTCATTGAAGGGAGAGTATTTCCATTAGAAGATCAAGAACTATCCGTTTCTAATTGGCAAGTAGATACTAAAATCCACGTAAACGGAGGCGAGTATATTGGCTTTGTTAAACAAGATGGATCATTCGCTATACATAATATTCCAACTGGCTCCTACGTTGTAGAAGTCATACATCCTGACTATATGTACGAAACTGTTCGAGTTGAAATTAATTCTAAAGGCAAATATAGAGCTCGTAAAGTAAATTATGTCCAAACTTCACAAGTCATTCAAGTGCCATATCCATTAAGAATTAAAGTGGCATCTATATACAGATACTTCCAAGTTCGTGAACAATGGCGTATGACAGATTTCCTATTCAACCCCATGGTGATTATGATGGTGTTACCATTACTGCTTATTATGATTTTGCCTAAAATGATGAATGACCCTGAAACAAAAGAAGATTTAAAACAGATCAGCAACATGGCTAAAATGTCAGAATTACCAGAAGTCTCCGAAATGTTTACTTCACTCTTTAGTGGAGGAGCAGCAGCAAAAGCAAATGCTAAAACAAAGCAAGTTAAGAAGAGGCAGTAGTTATTTCATATTTAAAAAATTATAATTTAACAAATATGTAAAATAAATTGTATTGTGAATTAGTTAAAGATTGTTTTATTATTCAAATACAACATTTGTGCACATTATATTTTTATATTTTATCAAACTTCATTTTATTCAGCCAATATTCCTTTTCCAACTTATTTTTAAAAATATGAAGTTACTGTTATAAATAATCAAAAGGACTAAGTTTACAATTTATATATACTAATATGATATTTGTTGTAAAAGATAAGTTGAATAAAAGTGGTTGTTTATGCAGAAACTGCCTGCAGTTGGTATTGAATTATCATTAGAATAAGAAAATAGATTATTGTAATAGCAGGATCTCTAGCCAGTAGTAGTTTGGGAATTAATAAAATAAACACCAACATATATTTCATAAATTTTATATAGAATTTAATTTATGAACAAATTATTTCATCACTCTTACACTACCTATAATAAAATTGTGTAACAACCAAGACAATATTACACAGAAGTACATAATATATAGATATAAAAGTAAAAAATCAGTCATTGTTAAATTTTGGACGGAAACTAATTAAGTAACTTACAATGTATAAGAAAGATTTATTAATTAATTCATTTACATATAATTTTGTGTATCAGAAATTTGGACGGTAATTTTGTACACTGATTTCAAGGCCCAATATGCTTCAATCTGTTTAAAAAATTAATAATAAATACATATTATGTGTACTATATATACTTTGCATTATTAAACTACACCTAAAGATTTATACCCTCCTACTAAGAAAATATTACTTTATTGTATATAAAATATATTCAAATTTAACTTTAATTTGATATAATTTTTCATTTCTTCTTGACTAATAAGGCATTCAAATAGAGTACTTATCTGTATTTTATGATTTTTGACATTCTAATATTTGTTTGCTATAGATATGTAATAATTGTGATACTTCCAATGAACATATTCAAGTTATACATAAAATTTTAAAGCAAACTAGCCTTAATGTTTTCTTACATCTAATAATCAAGTGTAGTATATAAATCTATATACACCATGAATTGATTTATGCCTTATATAAATATAATAGCATTGACACTAATGTATTTTAAGGCAAGGAAGCATTTAATGCGAATTTTATATCGTTTAATGGAAGATAAAAATGCCCATTTAAAATGAAGTAGAAAAGTAAAAAAGCACCAGAAAAATTAAACAGAGATTCACATAATCAGTCATATGATGTCATTAGATAATAAAATAGCATATAAAACTTAAAACATATGTAAAGAAAAGTTTCATAGATTTCTTTTGCAATATAACTTACACTGATGTCAAGATATATTTTTAATATTATTTATGACAAAAAAAAAAATAAGAAATAAAGTATATTGTGACAGCAAATCAAATAAAAAATACTTTCGACATATATTATATAAATATTTACATTAGAATGTATATAAAATATACTATTTAAAAGCACTCATACTTTTACAATGCATATAAAATGTCTAAACAACATTTTCTTTTATAGTTTATATCTAAATATGTCTAGATTATTGGCTTTAATACAAAAGCGTCGGTATTTGTACAAGTAACCTACATGAACACTCAACACTACTTAACTACGATGGAATGGATTATATTAATACCTTCATAGAAGTGTCAAAACAAGTGCACATAATCTAGAGGACATAACCACTTGAAAATCGTCACTATCATAAGACTAATACAATATAAAGGAAATTAAAAAAATCCAATGTTGCTATACTTCTTAGTTGTAGAAATACATGTTCCAATGAATATAAGAAACTTATTTTTAAAAAAAATTATCTGCTGGATTTTTAAAACTCTTACAAGTTTATTATTTTATTTATATTATAAAAACGTACTTATTTGCCAAATGAAAAAAAGCACATGTTCTATGTGTATGTAGATAACACTCTTATGTCTACGACAAACTGCCAAATACAATAGAAAAATGCTTACTCATTTACCTTTATTTAGGCACATAAAACTATGAGAAATTTGTAATAATTTTAATATTAGTATTGACGGTGAACTGTGATTATCTCGTTTCTATTTTATTTTAGAAAACTGACTTACGTAAACACTTTAAAACTATCTTGGTTTTATATACCTATGGTATGGTACCATCACTACTGGCAGTAAAAATAATAACTCAATAAGATTGTTGAAATATTAACAAAATTAACATAAAAATATGTATATATGTACTTAATATTATTAAGTGTTATTCACAAACTTGGGATAACAGACATGTTTTAGAAAACTATAAGAAATTAAATGCATTCTTGGATTTGAACCCGCGTCTGTGGGAAGCCGTCCTAGCACTATAGCCAATTAAGTTATACATTCCACATAGATTCTTATACAAGTACACCTGTAACACTTACTTTATTAATAGATATACACAGTTCATAGTCAGTACATACCTAACTCAAATTAGATGCCACGGATTTTATAAGAAAATATTTATAAACGGATAAAAATAAATAATACATAGAAAGATTCAAGGTGGTTTAGACTAAAAAAAGTTTTTACAAAACATTTATTTTACTATATGGTGGTTACGCAATTGATATTTGTGTTAGTATATATGTAATTGTTTACTGAAAAAATGTTCCGGTGTATGTTAGTCACATATAAAATACAATACGCAAATTGAATATTTAATTCATTATATTTGTGTATAGAAATGTAATCTGCGTTATTATTGTCCATATTAAAACTTTGATTATTAGAAGTACTTACTAGGCGATTAAACAAGCATAAAACTATAAAAAACCATACTTTGTAGTCGCCATTTTTTTATTTAAATTTTATTCTATTTATATGTTATTGAAATCCTTTTTTGTATTAAATTTTTGAAATTTAAATTTTCCATATAGTGAATAAATGGCTAAGAGAAAAAAAAATCACCTTCATGCTTTGTTCAGCATAGCAGCCATATAGAGCCTAGTCTTAAAACACTCCATTCTCTTCTTAATAGGTATTATGATTTATAAAAAACATGTAAATACCCTCACATTAACCTATAAACCAAATTTTGCCTAGTACAAAATAATCGCCTAATAAATACCAAAATATAATCTATTATACATTAAATAGCATATGCCATATTATAAATGATACTTAACGTGGTTAAAAAAACGAGGGACAAGGCGGTTGTGAGGACATTACCCGCATTGTATATAGAACAGTATGGGCACTGTGATGAGCCGCACACTTCACAAATGTTCAGTAGGTATGTCGGTAACGCGTCGAAGATGCTCTCGTTGAATCTCTCTGTGAATGACAATTAAAACATTACCTATTTAAGTGACAAATTCAAGTAAATAATTTTTTTTTTTGTTTAATGCTTGATTTAATTGGCAACGGTTGTGATTTTTAATCATAGTAGAAGCAATATTTACACTCTAATGTATTTAGTGAACCTATGTTTTATTTTAAGTTTTAGTTCGAATTTGACACATTGCGTACTGTGTGACCAACGCCGTGCTTTATCTTAGACCAGTACAATTAATATGAATGTTCTTTATATCATATTTTTTTTTATATATATATTAACCAACACTTTATTACGATGTGTGTACTGACCTGGTGCGTAGTAGTCGTACACGCGTATGGGCAGGTAGCGCGACATGTTGGCGACCGGGTACCAGCGCTCGATCGTGAAGTTCACGCACGTCGTCTCGTGGTCCAGCTGGCAATGTATAAATAAAATAAAGCTAAACGTTTAATAAATAATCTTAATTAATCATACACTTAGGAAATTGATGGATGTAGAACGCACGGTTTAGCGTTCAGAGTGCTGGGCGGTTTACAAGAGGCGCGGATTCGAATCCGGTTGCGCTGCGGATGAGAGCGCTCAATCCCTGCGAAATGCAAGCACTGTATGGCTGCTTGCGACTAGCGGGGGCAAGGACCTCGTCTTGCGCTGTTGAATGGGCGAGGATGTTTAACCGGGACTCCAACGAGCGTTCTTAAAGCCTCTTCTACCACTCATAGGTCCAACTAACGACTGGACTAGCGTTACCCCATACATTCATAGATAATCTACTGAACTATAATAGATGGCGCTAAACGAAGTATGTAATGTAATACTAAAAACTATGCTCCAATATATATTTAGATTTAAAAAATATGATGTCTTATTGTTGCATATAAACACATCATATACTTTTAATAATTTAGTTTTACATATATCTAGAACGGGTAACTGAAAATAATTTTAATATAATAAATATTAAAATTAATTTCACTTCCCCCGAGTGAAGATCGAAACCACAACCATCGAGTGTAAATTCAGACCGTGCTCACTGTGTCAATGCGTCACCACACCCTCTATAAGTGATTACCACCAATATAATTATGATAATAAGAATAAATCTTACATAATCAAAATAAAATATCACTTTCTCCGGTGTGTACTTGGCCCGCTGCAGCGAGCGCACGGAGCGCGACAGCACGTACGCGTCGAGGCGCTGCTGCTGCAGCATGTAGCCCGTGGGGACCCCCACCTCCAGCACGGCCATGCCGGAGCGCGGGGACTCCGACTGCAGGGTCCAGCTGCGTGAAAGGTGCGTATGGAACTTACTCATATTGTATTATGAATGTACTCCAACGGTTGTACAGATTGCCAGTTAGTTATTCAGTTATTCATGTGTGTGAAATTTGAAATGTGTTATTTATATATTTGGATGATTGAGGATGTCAAGTAAGTAAAGACTTTTTAATAAGGAAGGAGATAATACAATAAGATAATAGTCACAATTGTATAGATTATGGTATCTGTCATGAAAAGAAGAGGACCGTACCTGGCACAAGTCTGGAAGCGGATGTGCGACTGGTTCCTGCCGTAGTAGTGCGCGTTGGCGAGCAGGTCGAAGGCGCGCAGCGGCGGCGGCGTCTGGAAGCGCGGCGTGTCCACGTTGTACTGCACCGACATCTGCAGGATGGCGAAGCCCGCGCCGCGCGCCGTCACCTTCACCGTGCCCCACGCCGCAGGGATCTGGCGGAGGATTCGTATTACGTAGCAACGTAGTCAGGGGGGCCGAGTGTCACGGTGGCCTCAGTGCTACTGATGCATTTTGATTTTATTGGCTTCTGGTGGCATTTGATTGGCTGGTGAATGCACATCTTACTAAAAATAAAGGCTGTAGTAAAATGACATTCCTTTTTTCACTATAGAATGAATGTTTCAAATTAATCTAAGTTTAAATGAGTATTTGTAATTGTTTTGTCGACTCACGTCCACGGTCTGCATGGTGGCGAGGTTGTCGTTGCGCACGGCCAGCGAGCGCGAGCGCCGCAGCGCCACCGCGTCCACGTCCACGCGCAGCGCGCTCACGTCGCGCAGCCGCTTGCGGTTCGTGTACTCGATGAGCGCGCGCAGCGCGATGTACGTGTCCTGCACATGCACACATCGATATTACTTACATACAAAAAACCACGGTGAATGAATGGGAACGATTATTTTAAAAAATATATTTATAACAATTCCAGCCATCCGCGGTGTTAGCAAATTAAATCTGGAGTTTGACCTCCTGTTATTATACCACCGAAGGAAATGTTTATATTTTACTTTCGTTTATTTTTCTATAAATCTAAAATAAATCTAAGCGAGGCTATGAATTCCGTTAGTGAACACACGTAGCATCTCGGAATTGTAAAAGTACATAATGCATTGTCTCCCATACAACTGTAACATTAGTTTCTTCTATCATACTGAATACGATAATAGCGTTAAGTAGATAAAAAGCTATTCATATTAAAAAATACATTAAAAAAAAATGCAAAATAGAACCATAATACAATATAGAATTTTAGATATTTCATAGTACTTACAGATATAAGTATATCACTCTGTAAATATATTTACAACAATTATACATATGTAATTCAACAGACCTGTGTAGACGCCCATCCACCATCTTTAAGACGTTGCGAATTAAGCCACATCACAATTGGTTCATTGTTGTCCTATGAACAAAACAAAACACGTTTTTATATTTTCATTATAACTGAAATATGTAAATAAGTCGAACTTACGTAGTACGTATATTTATTACATATAATAGGGTGGGTAGTCATGGGAAAGATAGTGTCAATACACTCGCCGTTCTCCGCTTTACGATCAACCAGCCCACGATCGGTATGCGAGTGGATAAAAAAACGAAATGCTAATTAATACCTGATGGTCCATACAAGCGAGCAGAGCGTATGCGGTGGCGGCGATGTTGTTGGAGTCGTACGCGTAGGGCAGCCGCGGCAACAGGAACGGCTTCTGGTTCTCCATTTTGAACGGCGGCTGCGGCACCGGCTCCTTGCCCCAATACACCAATCCACCTAGCAAATGCCATAAAACGTGTTATTGGTCATAAATTGTAGGTTATTAATAGCTTCTCGTTTTTAGTACCCTCGGTGCGCTGGTGGCGCTTGAGCAGGCGGTAGGCGTGCTCGGCGCCGGGCGCCTTGGCGGCGGCGAGCGCGCAGGCGGCCAGCGCCAGCGCCAGCGGCTGCCCGCACTCGTGCAGCAGCTGCAGGTGGCGCTCCAGCCACGCCACGGCGCGCTGCTGCGCCGTCGCCACGCGCGCGCTCAGCCCCTGCACGCCACGGGATCTTATTACTTATTAACATTAGCTACGGTAGACGTTTCGTCCGAACCGATGATGAATTAGTCAGTCAGTGAGTCAGGACAAGCTATAATAGACCACGGAGTCATTTACCTAACCAAACAAAACATATATACATATTTTGTTCCCATATCAGAAGAATCAATTCCCAGAATATTACATGTACAATCAAATATTCACCAACTGGCATAGTTATTTTTATAAAAAAATATTATTAATATTTATATAAAACAAAAGTACTATATCATTATATACTAACTGTAATGCACTTAAATCACTATTTTAATATAAAAATAAAATTACAAACTGGAAATTAGATTTAACAATTTACCTCTCTAATACCAATGTCCTTGAGATTCTTAACAGATTCAAGTGTGATGACGACTTGCGCTGTGAGGGTGATGTTCCGTTGCAATATTATTGAATTGTTCACCTGATGATAAGAACGGGTATTTATTTATGAACTGTCACTTATTTCACATATAAAAACTTAAACGCAGCTGGACGTAAAACGCACGACTTAGCAGTCAGAGCGCTTGGTTTCCAAAAGGCGCGAATTCGAATCCCGCTGCATTTAAATTTTTATACGTTTTTTAAAAAAATAATTCATTTATAAAAATAAATTCTTTAAACACAACGAAATTAAATAAATTCTTTAAACAGTCTAAATACAAGGCAAATTTCGTTATGTTCTCACTCGAGTGCCCTTGAGATGGTCCCCGGCATCGCGGTAGAGCGCCGAGTCCAGCGGCACGGCGATGGTGCTGTTGGCGTTGCGGTCGGGCAGCCACGTGCTCTCGTAGAAGGCGCCCTCCGCCGTCTGGTGCTCCAGCACCCACGACACCGCCATGGAGATCACCTGGCGACACAGCTACCCGCTATAACTACTTCTTTATTTCGCCCTCCCGCCTTCTCAATTTATAACACATTCATGAACCGATTGAAATTAAATAAACACTAAATGTTAAGGAGAAGTATATCAAAATTCAATTGTCAAAACTGCATTTAAATCGGTTAAAATCTATACAACAAAAACACAGACAAACAGAAAAAAAATTAAAACTCATTGTTTTGGAAGAGAATGGAAAATATAAATCACCTTAATAAATGGCCCCAATCTTTTTTTTTTTTCATATATCTTTCATGTACAGACAGCGATCTCAGCTCTTAGCCCCTTTACACATGTGTATGTCACGCATATAGTAGTGTTTGTGTAGTGTAAAGTATTCGAAATGTCGGGATTTTATAAAATGTATTTTCGAATACCAAATATATACGCAAATAATCCAGTTAAAATGGTTTAATTTCAAAATATGTAAAAATCGCATAAACCAAACATTTTATTACATTAATGAAGTATTTCTAATGTTGTATTATAAAAATAAATATAAACCCATATAAACCTTAACTGTATCCAAATTCACACACCTCCGTGCGCATAACTGACGTAAAAATTGATGCTACATTTTTCCCTTCGTATTAAGTTTTTTTTTTTATAATTTCTCGGGGTAACTGTCAATACAGCTGAGAGTTTTAATCAAGAAAGAGATATGGCGGGGTTATTGTGATTGATGATCATTCAATTATTGATTAGATATATATATTTGATTATCTTCATAGATTTCCCGTAGGTATATAACGTAAAGGTAGGCCTCCAGAGTGACATTTGCATCTCAAGTCAGAAATATCACTTCGAGTCGGATTCGTCACAAAGCTGCCAAAATAAAAGTATGCACTATGCATATTCTAAAATATTATAATGCAATCACAAAATAATAAAAAAAAGAGAACACACTCTCCAGTCTCACTGCCTAACCAAACATGTAAAGATGAGGGAAAAAAAGCCAAAACAATACAAAGTTCACTTACATTGGGGTCAATATAGATGAAATTCTCCCACTCATTGAAAGATGCCTCTTGGAATATTTTAGCGCAGAACGACGTCAGCCACACACTGGACGCTGATTGGTTCCTACAATATAATAAATACATTTTTTTAAATTTTAACATACACTGTGATCTGTGATAATCATTAATTCCACACTTAAAACTATATACATATGTATATATATGTATAAAAAATGAATCAAAACAAGCTTTGAATCTGCATCATAAGCATTACCTTAGGAAAATGGATACCTATAATCTTTTAGCGTTCATTGAAGTGGCGAAGGGTGATTTTAATGGAGCGATTGCCATCTGACCTACAAAACTCCTTTTATGGGTAAAACCAATTAAAAGAGGAGGTGGAAGAGGGAAAGGGGGGTATAAGGACACCACTTTCGCGGATTGGATAGGACTATGATAGTGGTGGCTCGAGGATCCGGGGTCGCGTACCCGCATGCTCAAGGCCAAATATCGGACAGGTACTTGGCAGGACACCCATCATCTTTCGATTTAACTAAACGTTGCTTATATATATTGTACCAAATGAAAATATAAAAAAAAAAAGAACAACTAACCAATCACTTCTAAACAGACTAAACGAGCCGTCCTGCTTCATGAAGGACAGCTGCCGCTGGTACAGTATGTTCATGTGGTAGAATGCGTCGCGCTCGAGCGTACGGTTTCGCTGGTTGATGAGGCGCATGTACAGCGTCAGATACATGTTCGCGGCGAAACTGAACATATTCTGCTCTGCCGAATCCTGTATATGAAAATTATATATATATACATGGCGTCAGACTGTAGACATGATGGTTGTGGGTTCGAGTTCCACGTGGGGTAGGACAAAAGTAACTTTGATTTTCATCATTTAACAAGCATTATCTCGAATTTTAGGTAAAAGTAAAGAACAGAGTGTCTTGATACTAAATTCTATCTCGACTATCATGCTTGGTATGCAGGAAAATGTGTGAAGCTGCTTCCACACTAACTGGTCTGACTGCACATGGGTTGGTAGTGGGTGGAAATTATACTCGGGTGAAAATAAACATATTCGGGTAAAACAATAGTTACACTCAAGAAAATGAAAAACATTTTTAAGAAAACAACAAAAATAAGTTGTAATAAGCGTATAAGAATTTCAACGAAGCCAGATATAGAGCACATGGCTTAGCGGCCAGAGTGCTGGGACGGTTAAGCTGCACGTATACGTTTTGTAAAAATGTGTAACATTGGTTTCCCTCTGTTATATTTTAATGTGCAATAACTTGTGTTGCATTTTATATTAAAATAGTTAAAAATATATACATATATATATACAAACCATAGGCAAATCGAGCAAACTCGTCGCGTTAACCGGCATAGTCGGAAACAGGGGCCCCACAACGTCCCCGACAATGGAAATGCGCGCTTTGTTAGAACCGAACACATAGTAGCGGTCCACTTCGTACGGTATGATGGGCGTCTCCGTCACGTTCACGTGCATGTACTGGAACACGTAGGCGCGGTTCGACAGGTCCAAGAGAACGGACTGATGACGGTATTGCGGGATGCCGTCGGCCTGTAAACATGCACATGTTGATTTCATAAAAACAGTATTAACATTGAAATAAATGTATTCATTTATTTTTGCGGCTTCACGCTTTTTCCCGCATAGCTGGGTAGTCAGAGAGAGCTTAGTGTCAAGACATTCTGTTCTCTGGTTTTCCGCCCAAATTTGAGACATTGCGTTTTGGGTGTGCGGACTCAATGCCGCTCCTTGTCTTAGTTACCAAAGAGGAGAAATGAAAATATTATTAAATATAACCATTCCCCGAGTGGGAATCCACATCTAATCAATCGCGTTTACCTCTTCGTCGCGGAGGCCTCTTATGAAATGTGTTAATAACTAAAAAAAATAAAATAAAATAAATTTATGAATTTAATTTATATTAGTATGATTAACAGCATTATTGAGTTTAGGAAACTTTATAACAACGCCTTGGGAACGCCGGTTCTTCTCAGGTCTGTTGCATTAACTTTATTAAGTCGATGGTAAAGTATGTAACTTCTTATTTTGGAAAAATCGGTATGCCAAGTCGGGTACCTCGACGTCGATGTACTTGTGCGCGCGGTGCTCGCCCTGCAGCGTGGCGGCGCGCACGTCCACGCGCACGCGGCCCAGGCGCGCCGCCACCACGGGCACGTGCACCACGGCCGCGTCGCCGCCCAGCACGTACACGAAGAACTGGTGCTCGCCGAACGACGTGCGCGGGTTGTACGACCGCACCTGCGCACGCGACACACACCTCACGTCACTACATTAAACCAACCCTGTCGCAAAAACTGCTCTTAATAGACGTTTGCCAAATTCCATTATTGTACGTCAAGCGTTGCTTTGCTTTGCGTTTTCCCTTCGCATAAGTAAATATGTCACGTGATTTTATATGATAGTATTCGTATAAACTATTATTTTATTACGGTTGAGTTGTTGCTCTACTTTCATTTTTTGTAAACACAAGAATTCTAATAATTTCTAAAAACATAAATAAAACAAATCTCACAATGCCATTCTCTTCCACATGCACGAACTTGTAGTCGGGCGAGGCGGCCAGCACGACCACAGCTTCGATGGCTTGTTCCTGGTAGTTGAAGACAGCCACGCGCAGGCCGAGCTGCTCGCCCTGCCGGCACTTGTCCGGACCCTCCACTTTCATGAAGAATGGGAGGATGCCTACATACTGTGTTTAAAATAAAATCGAATTAATAAATAAATATTATATTCAAATGCATATTTATATGAGCCTGTTAAAATAAATAATATTCTATTTACTTTACATATTTTTTAAATTAAAATTCAGTGAAATATGTAATTGACACAGTGGTTTAAAATAACCTCATAACTGAATTATCTGATAAATTAAATAGAAACAAAGTGAAAAAACAATTTTTTCATCACCAATGACATTAGGTAATTAACTAGTAAAACTAATTAGTTAAAACTAACGCTTTAGCAAAGATTGTGGGATAGATTTTCATCCGAGACGTCATAAACTAACCACTAATAATGATAGATAATATCTTGCTTACCGCCAAAAGGGTTTTTCAATAGTCCCTAAGTAGAGAAACTTTGTAGAAATAACAAAAGTTGTAACGTGCTTATGTAACTTTTGCATCGTGATCGCGATACTTGAAAAGGCACAGACAGTATAACAATTGGAAGTTTCCAAATGAGTTTAAAAATATATTGCAACGCCACAAGACTCACGGTGATGGGGCGCACCAGCATGCCGAGGCCGGCGGGCGACATGGCGAAGGCGGACAGCGTCCAGTGCGCGGGCGCGGCGGGCACGTCCAGCGCGAACACGTAGCGCCCGTGCGGCCCGATGTTCACGTCGCGCCACGCCCACACGTTGTCGTACTGCCGCTGCACGCGGTTGAAGCGGAACTTGCGGAAGTGCGCCAGCTCCAGCGAGTCGTCCTGCTTGCCTGTGCACACATCCCGCCCAGTTAGTCCCGTGGACGGATCAAATAGAACAAGTTGAAAGCGAACACTGGTGTAACAATAATATAATAGTCACAGTTGGCTTCGTCGGTGCCGTCGGAGCAGTCGGCCGCGCCGTCGCAGCGCTTGGCGTGCGGGTAGCAGGCGCCGTCCAGGCACTCGGCCAGGCCCAGCGACGCGTTGCAGGCGGAGGCGCGCCGCCACACCGGCACGTCGCTCAGCACGATCAGGCCCGCGTATCTGTCCAGATAGAGTTCTTAGAAATCAAGGTTAATAATACATTTGCTGTTGAGTCATTTATTTATATATTATTCTGACCTCTCTAATTACTAGCAACAGGAAAATAATAAATACTATTTATATCATGACCACAAAATGGAATCGTCAAAACAAAGCGAAATTTCACTCAATTAGAGTACGGAAAGTGGAGAACGAAGTGTCTTGACACTGGGTTCTCTCTGACTATCCTGCTATGCGGGAAAAAACTATAAGCTGTTTTTTTCTACTTGTCATACAAAACTTCCAATAAATGACTCAATTTCAAGTAAAATAAAGAAACAGTTTATTTATTTATATTTATGTATATGTACTCACTCAAAAGTGCGATTAGCATCAATACCGAAACTGGGCGAAGGGAAATAAACCAACTCGTCAGCATCTCCGAAGTGTGAACGCCATGTATACGCGAACGTACCGTTCGTAGCTTCGTCGAAGTGCGACATTTTTGATATTACCTACAAAAAAAAAATTTTATAATGAGTACAGTGACCTACTAGACATTAACGTTGATTCGACAAACAAAATTCGACTCTTGTTAAATAAACTTCAATCATCTTAAAAATTTATGTACATATTATGCTAAAGAATTGTCTTTTATTTCATTATGGACTAATTGTTTGGTTTATTTTGCTGAAGCCCGCCTTAGGAGCTCATTATGTTTTTTTTCTTTCTTGCATGCTGTATCCGCCTCTAAGTGTTTGTTACACTTAGATTAAGTTCCGTTTACTATGTTTCTTTTTTTTTATGTATGTACCGTGTAAACAAATGTTGGTGGATCAAATAAATAAATAAATAATATGTAATAAAATTAGATAATATAATAAATTAATGTTATCTAATTTTATTACAACAATAACAATTCACTGTGTTGTTGGTACATATTCGTAAGCATAGGTTACATTAAAATAAACTAATATCTACCGTTTTAGAAAACACATACGTACGGCTTAGAGGTCAAAGCGCTTTTACGGTTTCCAAGAGATTGAGAACATTTCCATACGCTTTCTAAAAACAATATCTACGTTAAAAATTGAATACACTACTGTGTAATATTAATACCAAAAAGACATATTTAGAAAACGTATAAAAATTTTAACGCAGCGGGATTTGGAATCGCGCCTCTTTAAAACCGTTCATGCGCTCTAACCGCTAAGCCATGCGTTCTACATCCAGCTACGTCGAAATTCTTATACGCTTATAACAGCTTATATTTGTTGTTAGCATCTCTGTAGAGAGATTTCTACAAATTTCTGCTACCTAAAGGTTATTCTACAAATAATCGTTTGGCAAGAGAGAATGCTATTTATTACTTAATATTTTTAAAAAAATTTTATACGTTTGCTAAATATGTCTTTTTCAATTTCCTAAGTGTGCGAATAACACTTTAAAAAAATGTTAAAAAGATTAATACCATATTGATACCATAGCATTATTATATAAACTCATACAACGATAAATGCGATTTGTTTATGTCAAGCATTTCTAATTTCAGCAAAAAGATAGATATGAAAAACATAATTTAGATTTTATCTGTATGTAAATATATACATATATATATGTGTGTGTGTCTGTGTGTGTACCTTGGCGTAGGTGAGCTCGTTGCCGGCCTGCATGGTGTAGAAGGCGTGGTCGATGGCGGAGAGGCCCACGTAGGCGCCGGGCTCGCCGTACACCGCCACCTCCACGCGCTCGCCCGTGCGGTGCTTGCGGTTGTTCACCACCACCGTGAACTGTATATATGCAATGTTCCTATATTTACATTTTAATACACTTATACAAAATGGGTTCGATCCCCACTGGTTAAGTTTCGCCAATCAACTAACTTCCCTTACTCGATTTCATGCAGAAAGTGAATTTAGGGTTTTGACATTAAGTTCTATCTGGCTATGCGGGAAAAAATATAAAGCTTCTGTTTTCTAACTTACGTACATGCATTTATATCTAACTTGGCGGAAAAATTATAATTACTTTATACAATAATTCGACTTGTTTTAGCAACAAATAGGTAACAAAAATACATATTTTTAAATTACTTTACAAAATATGTGTAAAGCCCTATAAAGATAAAAAAAAACAATATAACCAAACAAAAAGCTTAACCAAATAAGTGAATAATAAAAATAGTGACATTGTTAGTGTTGATCCCGTTGACGGGGAAGGTGAGCGAGTCGGCCAGCACGAGCGCGCGGCGGCGGTGCGTCCACACCAGCAGCGTGCACACGGGCGCCATCTCCGCCGACACACCCACCGCGAACGTGAGCACGCCCTCCTGCGCACGAATACACATCAATTCAAAGCGATATTTCATCATGGGTTAAGAGTACCAGAGTGATGGCCACACCGCGACGAGTATGTAAAGGAACAGTCATATGCTTGACGTTTCGGTTCAAATACGAGGTTGAGACATTCCTTCTGTGCCATTCCATTATTCGATTAAGCAACATTATGACCACGAGCATTATTTTCAGCAGCATTTTATATATTTTGTATAGCAAAAGTTTTTTCGCCCTGATACAAAACAAAGCGCGGCATTAAGTTTCGCCATTTAATGTCTCGAATTCAGGCGGAAAATGGAGAACAGAGTGTCATTTAGTTGACATAGTTATAAATCAGGTTTTCTGGTCATTTTTATTGAATTTTGACACATCTTTGTATTTTGAGGCGGTACGAAGTTCGCCGGGTCAGCTAGTAAGTAATAAATTTAAACGCACCTGCATAATCTCTTGACCACTTGTTAAAATAATCCCTTTAGACATGACCACATAGTTGAATGACTCCATATAGAAATTGCTCTGCACATGAAATACTGCGTACTCGCCCACCTTAAATAAAAAATAAATTAATACCATAATCAATATTTATAGCAACAATGGCAGCATGTTGATTTAGGGTTTCGTATATATTTGTTGGTGACATATGTAGTTAAATAATATTTTAGATCTCTACACTTAAATGTTAATCCTGGACACATGCTCGAATTTATTAAGACAAGAGACAGAAATATATTTTTATTATCAAAGACATCATAGTATAGTGGGGAAAAGTGATGGTAGTTAATTTCTCCTTTCCTTGGTGGAAAGTGCCAAATGGAGTGTCTTAACACTAGGTTTTATCTGCATAGTTTCCATGTATGTTTGTACGTATGTATATTCGTTTATTATTTAGCATCACACTTTATCCCTAGCGGGGTAGTCAGAGTGGGTGGAGCGCCAAACGCTACGCCCCTTGCATACTGCTTTCGCCTCGCCCACTGTCAACAACGGCTTCACACACGCCCACGTCGCGGCATGTCCCGGGGTCCTGCTGGGTCATGCTTACATGACCTTCCTCCAGTATCATCAGCACTATGTTATCGAAGGTCAATATACAACTCCAACATCCAAAGGTTATTTGGAAGATATAAGGCCGATAATATTACAGGTTTTTAATTATATCTTGCGCGTTTAATATTTGTAATTTTGTGTGCAATAAAGTGTATTTGTCGTTGTTTTTATCTGAGAAAAAGCATGAATCTGATGTCGATAGATTAATTTTATTTCCAAGTGACCAACCCTAGCGTCGGTGGTGGAAGTGGAGACGCGTATGTGGTGGTGCGCGGGGCTGCGGTGCGCCACCAGCCGCACGTCGGCGGAGGCCCGGGCGCCGCGCGCGTCCACCACCTGCGCGCTCAGGCGGATGCCCGTTATCGCGTTCAGGATCTCGCGGTAGTCCGCCGAGTTTTCTAGCTCTGGGAAGTATATATTGTTGTTAATCACTAATTGACTGACAACCAATACACAATTAAAACTATTGGCCATGGAAGTTGAAATTAGGCATTTCAAATTAGTTTACATGAGGGTGTAACCGCAACGCCAAACGTAATGTGTCGCGCTCTATGAATATACAAAATAAACTAGGATTAAGTGACAATTTTGTGGACAACTGATATTGCTGTATATTCGGCGCAGACTGTGTAAAATGTAAAACCTTGGCAACTCTATCAGCCACTATATAATTGAACATGTCCAGTATACTCACTGAGCAACTTGTAGAGGTCCATCTTGAGATGCCACACGGCGTCGTGTCCGGGCAGCAGCGCGGGGCGCTGCGGCTCGAGCGCGGCGGAGCGCCCCTCCAGCGCGGCGGACACCGTGAGCGCCACGCCCGCCGCCTGCCACGCCGGGAGGCGCGACCCGTCGTGGTACGACACCACCATCTGTTTCATTATTTATTTAGACATTCATATTACCAATTATATATATATTTATTAATCAATTACTATTGAAATGTTGCTTAATTGGTTAAAGCACTTCTTTATAGTCTTTTTTAAAGCGGCTTTTTATATTTTACTTTACTATATTTGACATACATATTATTACATCATAATCAATTATATCAGTACATAAATAATTTAAATACTTCTATTTTTTAAACTTGCAATTATTCAATATTTTTAATAAATCATTGGTAATAAAATATTGGTAATAAATCAAGTACTTTCATTTCTTTTTTTCTTTCCGAGACCACACCTGTTTCTTCGACATTTTAAATAGTTTTCCATCGTAATATTCATAAATATTACAATTGAATACTAATATATCATTTAAAAATGTCAATCAATATCAAATCAAAATATAATTTACTTCAATAGGTTATCTCGAATCATTGGTTAATATAAAATAATTCTTTAATTTCTTCAATGAAGACATAAACAATATACTCACATAAACATCGAACGGCATAGCAGGTTTGAACACTTGCAATTCACCACCCAAGAATGTGACGGACAGTGAAGAATTGAATATCCTCGCTATACTGTAGCCCTCGATTACCTCGTCCAGGAACGGATCCCCGACCGACGCGGTAATGATCACTTCCACACCGTCTAAAGTGGGCACCAGTTGGGCGAGTTCCGACATCGGGTATTTAAAGTCGTAAGTGCCGTTGAACTGCGAATGTTATAAATATTTTATTTATTTTTAAGTTCTGCGAAAATTGCGGCGTTTAGTCCTGCCACCCAAAACGGAATGTCTCGAAGAAGACAGATTGTCTTGATACAATTTTTCGTCTAGAATTTAGTTATATGGCAAGTTGCATTGATTGTTTAAATAGATGAAAAATTGTCATGGAGCTTTATTTCATAGAGCTTTATTTTATAAAAAAATATATACCTTTCAAATGTAGGTCATTATCAAAATACATGATAACATTTTCGTGAAGAAAATATATACCTTTCTGTTATTATTTTGTTAAGAAAAAATGTCTTATTGAAACTTTTATTTAAAATTATTCAAATTTTCATTGCAAAAATTAAGTTCATTTAAATTTTTAATAGATAGCACCAAAATATACCCGATCAATTCGTTTAAAATGTCTAAAAAAAATATAATTATATCATTGGCCTTCACGATTTTTATACATTTTACAAGGAATTAATAGCGTATATTTTTGGTATTCGAAAATACATTTAAGAAAACCCGACGGTTCGAACACTTTACATTAGTCCGTAAGTCTGCGTCACAGGCCACAGGTCACGAAGGTCATAGTATATAAGAAAAAAAATGAATACTTACAAATCGTAAATAAGGTAGCTGGTCGTACGTAGGGTTGTTGTAATAATTGTATGTAGTGGCCGTGCTGTATGTGTTATAGTTGGGATTGTTCGGGTTCATATTTTGGTTGATCAGCTGCACTGGATCGGGTTTCGGCATCCAGAATGGAAACTTTTCATCCTGTTAACAAATTTTAAACTAGAGTCCATAATAAATGAATAAATATGATATGATTTAATAGTATAATTGATTTAATTACGTTATTTAAAAAAAAAAAAAGTAACTTCATGATTCTCGATCAACTTTCAGTCCGCCAACAACGCCGCGCTTTGTCATGTAATAGTGGTGAAATGAAAATAATTTAAAAACAATTATTATTTCGGGCGAGGATCGAACCCAGAACCAAACGCCATTACAGTCAGATGCTGTCCCACTACGCCACGACGCACCTACAAAGTTTTTTTAAAACTTTTGTTGAGGGGACCATTTGGACAAAAATAACTGTAAGCATAGGTTTTTTTAATACTAACTTATCCAAATAATTGCAACTTGATGCTAAGTTAATAACTCTTTTAAAGTTATTTTATTTAAGTTTTAAACGAATATAAAAAAAAAAAGAAGTCTTTGAGAAGTTGCAAGTTTCAATTAGACAGAGTTAAGTTATGAATACAACATTCCTTTAATTATTTACTATATGTTTTAATGACATTGTAATGACTTCATTTACATTAGTAACAGAGCACAACAAAGTTATATTATCAATACATACTCTTGATGTGTAGAAGTCAAAAATAGATATACATACAACAATCAATTTCTTAGAAACAAATAAAAATAATTGAAGATTCATTATTAAAATAGACTACATATGTTATTGAAAAATAAGTATGATTTTGGCATATTTGCTAAGTTTATTATAGTTATTTATGTATGTAACATAATTAAATTCTCGTCAGGAGATGGCTTTATAGACTTTTATACTATATAATAATTTATTGGGGCATATTTCATTGTAGCTTTTGCCTGAAGAACAAAAGAATAGTGTTTCAAACATGTGTAGAAAGTTATGCTTCTTTGAGCCACTAATACTTGTTTTCATATAATTTAAACTATGTATACTCCTTATATTAACATTTATTCACATGTATATTGTAGAAAATAAAGAAAACTATGCGAATCGAAATAAACATATTACAAATATAAAACTTAAATTTTATATTTGTATCGTAGTCAAAGTCAAATAAATTTATACAAAATATGAACTTACATGCTTAATTTTTTGATTTTATGTAACATACATAAACAGTAAATACTTACAAAATTAAAGACTCTAGTGTATACTTTCTGGGGGTCGTACCACCAGTCGGGGTGGTCGAGCTGGTTGGGCTGCCCGGGGCGGTAGTTGCGGAGCTGCTCCTCGTGTCCCGTGGAGCTCGTCTCGTTGTATAAATAAGGGTTGTAGTTCGGTCGCACTATAAGCAATTGAGGATATTATTTGAAGATATTTTGTTTTTAACCGAAAAACAAAAATTCGACACGTATATATTATTTTAATGTTATATACCACGCCTAAGTTTTTACAGATTAGACCAATTTTGATAATCATTTTTTTTTAAAAGATAAAGTATACGCCAAAGGTGGTCCCATTAAAATTCTTACCACTAATGGTAGATATATTGGGGATAATCATCCCCTAGTTTTCATATTCACTGAGTTCGTCATCGTCGGTTTTTTTTTGTTGAAAAGTCATTTATTTATTTTCTAGCTTACTCCGTAGGTTGTAGTATAAATAGAAAGAATTATACGACATAATATTCTATACTCTATGTCATTCAGGCTATTTTAGCTTGTTGGTTAGAGGAAATGGCTCTTGTCAGCAAAATTGGCTTCTGATTTAGTGGTAGCTGTTATTCAACGATTTAAATGTGTTTGCAAAAGTTTATTTTTATAAAGAATATTTTAAATTTAAATAAATTATTGCCTATTGTGCAATGAGAGCTGCTCAATGACCCTATATACAAAATCCTGACATTCCCATTGGTGGGATAAAAACCTTAATAAAATATAAAGTTAGATAAATTTTCAATGATAAGAATATGTGTCAATGGAGATATTGGTTTGGATTGGTAGGTTAATGCCTATGCGTATACGTTAACCAATTTAGTTTAGTTCCGCACGAGACTTACATAACATTTGTTGCAAGTGTCTGTCTCGTTTCCACACATAAGACATTTACAAACCAGAAGAAGAACGGCCCCACCTGCGTGGTCGAGCGGGCGCAGCTGACGCGGCCGGTGCTGCGGCACGGCGCGCAGCGTGGCGCGCAGCGTGAGGTTCCCGCGCACGGGCGCGCCCGACGTGTAGTTGGCCATCACGCGCCCGTGGATGTAGGCGTCCGTGTTGAAGAAGAACGCCGGCATCGTCACGTTCACCTGGAGCGGTCGCCGGCTGATTAGAATATATCTCGCGACAAATTGTTATCCGCACCATACAGCTTGCAATTTATTTATAGAATATAACTTGAAGAAGTTTTCATATAAAGCGTAGGTATATCGGTTGTGTTGGGTGGTTGAATCTTAAGGAAGCATTTTGTCTTACCATATTAGGAAAATTTTAATAACACAACAGTGTATTTTATACCAACAATGTCAAAACATTAGAACCTCGCGTTTAAGAATAAAACGCTAAATTCAAATGTATATATATATTATTAACAAACTAAAAAAATAAAAATAAATCGAAAAATATGTACCTCAAATCTAGTCTGATAATATTCCTCAACAAGGAACTGAGCCTCTTCAATTTGTCCAAGCGCCTCCACCCGTACGGTCCATTCCCCGAACAGAGGCTGATCTGACAGCTGGTACTGAAGACTTACTGTACCAAAGTTGCTCTGTAAATAAATTGTATAATATTAAATTATTCGAAACAATCGTAGATTAGAGATTCGATCCTCAGTAGGGGTAATGATTCATTTTTTTTATTTATTACATCGTACCGATAAAAAAAATATTTAAAACGCAATGTCACGCAATGTGCTAAAAAATGGAGAACAGTTCCTCTTTGCCTTCCTGTTATTGAGGTGTGATATTGTTTCTTTTACATTTCGCCCATATTGTAGGCAGAAAAAACTTAGTGACTCGTCACTCCGTTCTCTATTTTATTCACTGGCAGGGGATTCAACTTCAAGCTTTGTTTAACCACAATGGAAATACATTTATGCCTCACCCAAATAAAAGATCAGATCTAGAATCTATTAACAGACACATCTTAATGTACATCTAACAAGATAGATCATTCACATAAACAAGTCAAACTGACGACTTTCCTTTGTTAATTTTAAAATATACGTGAAATGAAAAATATCTTTTTGCGTCTAATGCAAAAACAGTGTACATGAACAGTGAATATGAAGCAAAACTAAACACATATTATTCCCCCAATCATCTAAAGTCATTAAAATTTGAAAACATTAATCACAATAGGAGCTTAATTATAACCAACTTCCTTTCTACTATAAACTCATTGTTCACACGACACTTGTTAAAACCATTTATTATAAAATGACCTTTTGTGTTGAATAAAATATGAAACTTATACAATTGATTCGAATTCAGGTGGAAAGTGGAGAACGAATTGTCCACCAGGTTCTCTCTGACTATCCTGCTATGCGGGAAAGAGTGAAGCTGAAAAAAGAAATTTATTACCTGTCTCGAAAGCCATCTTTTCATGATTCGTCGATTCGGGTCGAGTATGAAAACGTCAATGGCTCGACCGAAAGCTTTTAGTTCTGTATTTATTGGAATGATTCGGAAACGCACTGGAAAATATAACAAAAATGCCGTTTTAAAAGGTTAAACGCACTACAAATATCAAAATAATAATATTTGTAGTGCGTATACACATTCGAATCCAGCTGGATATGAATCGCGCACCTCAAGGATAGCGATCATGCGCTCTATGAAACAAAAATATATGTAAATAATCAATATAGGATATATTCAAAATATTAAGGCAGCAAAACACTTCCACGGTTGACTGAAAAAGAACTCTTAAAGTCCACCTTTCTACTTTTTGTTTACTTATCTATATAATATATGTAAATTTATATTAATAAAGTATATACAAGAATTATGCATATTACATATTTTTAATTCCACGCTTTTTCCCGCATAGCATGTTAGGCAGAGAGAACCTAGTGTCAAGATACTCCGTTCGCCACTCCAGGCCATCATGGCACAGTGTGACAGCGTCTGATGTTGTGGGTTCGATTCCTAGTAGAGGTTGAGTTTCGCCATTCAACACGCAATGTCCCGGAAAGTACAGAACATATATTTTAGAATTTTAAATAAAAAATATAGTTTAAAATTACACACATTACAATAGAATAAACAATAAAAAAAACACAACAGTCATAAATATTAATTAAAGATAAATGTGGAATAACCAAATAGTTAAACCATATCTGTTGATATTTGCTCTTTGGTTTGAGTAAGCTTTGAGTTACATATACACAACATTTAAAACACTTAAGTTAAGAATTCTTAAAATAAGCTATGCAACAGGTCATTAGGAAGAAAAGCTATATTTAGATTGAGTGTATTATCACGTGGGGCTCAGACGCATTTACATAATATAAAATAACATTTTATTTACAGCTTCACGCTTTTTCCCGCATAGCAGGGTTAGTCAAAACATTCCATTCTCTACTTTCCGCCCGAACTCGAGACATTGTGTGTTGAGTGGCGGGACTCAACACCGTGTTTTAGACCAATAGAGCGGAACGAAAATATTTTTAATGTAATGATTCCCCGGAGTGGAAATCGAACCCACTACCAATCGTGTTTACAGTCAGACACAGTCCCACTGCACCACAATGGGCTCTAAGACATCTATTTTATAACATTAAAATGTAAATATAACATTTTGCTTTTTACATTAAAAAAACTTTCAATATAAAAATAAATTTAAAGGAAGTTCTATTATTTTTTATCAAGCAGATGGTATATAGTCCACTTACTACTTAGTTTGTAAATATAGTATACCCCAGATAAGTATTTTCTAATAGACACATGAATGTGATTAATTATATATATATGTGTGTGTGTGTGTGTGTGTATATTTTATATGGTATGAGAATCATAATTAGTTTTTAATTAATAAATTAAATTTAAATTAGATTTTGGTTTTTTTTTGTCTACTGTCTGTAGGTAGCTAAACTCACATATTAATATTATTAATAACTATTTTAGCTAATACTTTAACCGAATATAACCCATCTTGTTCAGTCAAAAATATAAAAAAATATTGAATGTCATAAATATCCAATTATAAAACTTAAAATATTAAGAAGACACAAAATTTACCAGTTTGGCTCTGCATATACACAGGCTTGTCCATCTGTATGAAAATAGTCATAAATCTCTTGGAAAATGTCAGCTGTGTTTCATTGACAAATGCTCGTCCCCCAAATGGGTCATCCAAATATAGTCCTTCTATACGAAGCTTATAATCGCCAGGCACTGTTGTAGCTGGTATCTAAAATAGTATAAGTCTATTATAATAAATTAAGAAGATTATATTATATTTCAAATATTTATATTAATTAATATATTGCTGAAGCTACTGTTTCTCAATATGACAGAGTTTGACTTGTATATGCAATGGTTGTGGGCTTCCATTACCCACTGGAGCAAATGATTATATTTTAAATTATTTTTTTATTTTCTCTTGGTGAAAAAACAAAGCACAGCGCTTGAGTTCTGACTCTCAACACAAAATGTCTCAGATTCTGACAGAAATTTAAGAGGGGAATGTCTTGACATTAGGTTATCTATCCTGCTTAGAGGGAAAAAGTGTAAGGTAAATATTATATTTATAAAATAATACATTATATTAACAGAAATTTTCTCATTCAAATTTAATCAATATAAATCCTCAATATTTATTAACTTGGGTCTACACATAATCACATGAGACTTGTAACACTTATTATTTATTATATTACTTGTATGGGTCTCTAATATGAGTGACATTCCAATCTAATGTTATGTGTAGACAAAAGTAAATGTATGTGTTAGAAGCTTCTTTATAAAGCATATTTTCAAAGATATTTTTTTTATATAAATTAAAAGAAGCTATTTATTTGGATGCATTTTTGTACTCACTCTCATATTAAGAATCTCAGGTACACCTTCTTTAACTTTCTCATTAACATCAGCAATCTCCACTCCATTGCAAGATATAGAAGCTCTGATTGTCATTTGAAGTCTAGCTTTCAGTATATTTGCAGATATTTTGTAAATTTGTCCCGGCCTCACCATTTGTGATGCTACAATAAAGTATGTGCTAAAACAAACATTTAAAAAATAGGACATATTACATATTTTTAATTAAATAAACTAAGCACTTTACTATTACCTCAATTTTTTTTAGTACAGATAAACATACACCATAATTTATGTTTAATAAAAAATTATAATCTATCATAAGGGTTTGTTTACATAATGATTTTACTTACGCCTCATTAATAATAACACTATCATGTTCCAATTCAACATTTTTGTATGAATTGCTGTATTGGTGGCCACTATCCCATGATGGTCTTGGTGTATTATCTGGACTGTAGGGGTTTTGGTTATATCCTGGTTCATTTTTATTATCATATGAATATTTTTGATCTAAATCATACTTGTTTTGGCTTGCATCATATTGGTTTCTATTGGAGAATCTCTTATTTGGATCATAAGGGTTGTCATAGTATCTTGGATCATTTGTATTGCTATAATCATTTGTAGGGTTTGCTGGAGTTTGTTGATTATAGTTTGGATAACTATAGTCTTGTGCAAAACATAACTGTAGTAATATTGTCAATGGTAATATTTGTACTATGAGATTCATAGTTCAGTCTTATAGTTTCAGTAATCTGGAACAATAAATAAAAGATGTTTATGATAATCTCAGCATCTTTCGGCTTCCGCATATAAATTTATGTTACATATTATACGATATTAGTTGTAATTAATCTAGAATTTAACGTAACAGTATTTGTTTTATATCAAATGCCATATCGGGAAACCGAAAAACATAAACGATAGATGTTTTATAAGAAAAATGCAAATGCTAACCGTTCTTTAAACTTAAAACACTTCTAAGCAGCTCAACACATGATGTACCCTAATTTTAATTCAATAATAACTTACTATTACTTAATATGAAGTTAACGCCCATGGAAACGACTGGCTTTTTGTTTCTGTTGAAAATACAATAACATCAACACACGAACACTTATTTAAGATATGTAAAAATAAATACTAAATGAAGTTTCAAGTGTAAATAAATTGAATTTTCAAAAAATAAACAAGTTCTTTACACCGTCACATTACTCACTTCACTCATAAAAGTATCCAACCGAAGCCAAAACTTGTTCGGCGCAGCCGCACCACGCCCGGTTAATGCCAATTTGAATTGTCAATTGACAGGTAGCCCAACTTATAAATATTACCGGAAACTTTTACAAGTAGTTATGAGTTTTTTTCTATTACACCCAAATTATATAGATTAAAATGGTAACTTTTATTTTCAATATGTAAAATAGTGTTTTTTTGTGATAGATACTCCTACATTTATGCTTACAAATAAAAAAAGATTCTTTATTTTTGTACATGGAAGCACTGAACACGTATAAAATTAAAAATATATAATATAGATATGTGAAACCGGAAGTTCCAGCCCTTCTGTGGTTCTCTCGCTTTCGCGCATATAGATCTGTAACGTCTAATAGTTTTGTAGACTTAGCTTAGGACATCCGTGTATGCCTTTACATCTGGCTAAATTAAGAATTGAAGACAGCTGAATGTTTGAATGGGATTTGGATGAAGGCTCTACTAATCACATTGTTTAATTGCCCTAAACTTAAATACTCTTTGTTTGATATTCTTCCTTCTAATGTACAACATCCTGCTAATGTTATATGATTGATAAATCTAGCTTTTAGTTCTTTTATTAGAAAGCATTATTGTAAATAATGACATTAAGTTATAGTTAGTCATATCACTTATTTGTTTTCACTGGTTTTCAATTTTTGGACATACGTATGGACTAACATAGATTTTTAATTGATTTAGGTTTGTACCAGACCAGTCCATCATTCATTTTTATTTCATCATGTCATATAATCCTACAAAATTTACTGCTTCATCTCTTTTGAGTTTTTTCTACTATACGTGACAATGGCAGATTATTTTGGCGGCTGTCATCGCAAATCAGGCCATTAATTAAAAAAAAGTATATAATAGATATGTGATGTTAATGTATCAGTAATTTGTTTTAATATGGATGGAGATGGAACTATAAATACTAAGGAAGTGTACATTCTAAAATTTCAGCTTATTTCATGAAGTCACTTATAAATATATTAAAGATTATACAGGATTTCAAACCGCACCTTTCTCATCATTGAAAGATTGGCGGAGACATGTTTTCATCCCGAGGCTCGTTGAAATTCATCGTGGTTGTTTCTTTGTTTAGCAACTCTCCAAAACATTTTTTTTTTTATAAATTTTGGAAATCATTGCTTTTCCATCACTCGCACTCACATCAAATTGTCATCAATTTACTAGTTTATTCCATTACAATACCCACGTAAATAGTAAGCTATTAATGAGCCCGTCCAACGTTGCTGTGTAGAATTTAAATGTTTTTTTGTCTCACTGAAGGTTTTGTCTGTACAGTTTAGATTTTCTAATTTAAAGAATATCCTACGTAAGAGCGATCCTTATTTAGCTTAATGCATTTTTCATTTCTATCCTGTAGTTTTTAAATGATTGACGAACAAAATAATCGCTTTTGTCATTGTAAATATTTTTTTGTTTAGCATGACAAACTTGAAATAGCAATGTGCGCCTGTAATAATGTAGTATAAATTATATTTGGGTATAACAGTTATATTGCTAACTTTTTAAGTTCACACTTGTCCTACATTAGTTAGTGTCTAGGCCAAGAAAACTCGTGTTTCGAAACTGTTCTCTATGTTCTATCTAATTGTGAGGCACTGTCTTACCAAAACGAGAAAATGTAAATAATCAATCTCTCCAGTTGGGTTCGAACCCACAGCTTCCCCACTGCACCATAAAGGCTTTCTTTTTTTAGTTACATAGATAATTATAATAAAATAACTAAACTGAACGGATTATAATTTTTTTTAATATTATTTGTAGCACTTCTGTCTACTTTTATTTTACATTTCAATCACAATACTGCTCCATACCACATCTTCAGTCAGACTGCTGATGTATAAAGGACGAACTTAGCGACTCCTCACTCCACACTGTTTTCAACACTTGTCCGTTTTAAAAATTCGTTTGGTAAAAATATTTATATAATTTTATTAAAAAAATTCAGAGCACTGACTTTCAACTTCATTGCCTGCATTAAGGTACGTAAGAACTTTTCAACAGTAACCAACACTTATTTTGTATTCAATTATTACTTTAACCAAAATGTTATTATAAGGAACAAGGAATATTGATTTAATTCACTGGTTTAATAGTGCCAAGTCATAAGGAAAATAAAGTAATTGTACATTACTTTATATAATTATATTTTATACTTTATTTAATTTCTTTGAATTCATATGGTTTTTTTTGTAAAATTATGTTTGTTGCAGACTTCCATGAAATTTCACTACATATTTTACGTTAAAATTATAATGCAAAAGTTATGTATTTTGCTTTTAAGACATAATTGCAATTCTACAACTGAGTGAGTATTTTTTGTCAATAATGGCAGGTGTGTGCGGTATAAGGATAGGTTTGCCCTCTTGTTCCGTCAATTATTACAATATAGTGTTTGAAAGTCTGCTCTATATAATTTCTTGGGAGATTCAAAAGGTGTAGTATCTAAAAAGGATTGTATCTAAAACTACATGAAAACAAAAAGGGCATGATGGAAACTTAGATAAAAATAAGGCAAGATATTTATTATCTCCCACTGCAAGCTGATATTTTACATTATAGTGTACATAGGCACATCGACAGGGATAACAAAATAAAAAATATACTGATTGATGAAATTCTAATTAACCACTGAATTCTCCACAAGTCAGCAGGACCTCATAAACAAAGGATTGATAAAAAAAAACTCAAATGATGACAACAGTGTCGGACATTCCGACCGGTGAGAGCGACATCTACCATAACTGATAATAACAAGACGAACAAGAGAGTCCCATAGGGTTCGGGTGCACCGGGGCCTCCAACTCTTCACATGAAAACTCATCATACGCCAGCATCCAATTTATCTTTCGACAAATAAATCTGTACAAAATATATTAAATATATACTCTGTAATGCTAAAAACTGTAACGCTACCTCATCAATAGTTCAATCACGATTATTAAATGATTTAAAAACACAACTCGTTCACGTGCAAGAACAAACATTAACCTACGGCGAGCGCTGCTCGGGGGTCGAGGGTCGAGGCTCGAGGCGCTGCGGGAGACCTATATACAAGTCAACTTTAAACTCAGTCTCTCTCACGAACAGTGTTGTTGTCTCGCGTCCTTTGCTTACAGTCCGTGCGTGGCATCGTATCGTGTGTGTGTATGTGTGTGTGCGGGCGGCGCGGCGGCTAGTTGCGCTCGGACTCGTCGCAGTCGCGCGAGATGTGTCCGGGCTTGCCGCACACGTAGCACGTCTTGGTGCCGTCGGGGCAGTTGCGCGAGATGTGGCCGGCCTTGTTGCAGTTGTAGCACGTCTGGTTGGAGCTGTCGCGCCCGCCCTCGGGGCAGTTCCGCGCAATGTGCCCCGTCTTGTTGCACGTATAGCACGACGGCTCGTCGGGACTCTGCGCGCACTCGCGCGCTATGTGCCCCGTGCCGTTACATCTGCATACGACACAACACACCATATTACATGAAATCAAATCAAATTGCCATTAATTTAATCAAATATACAAAAAAAATATGTAATAAATGAATAACATCCATCTAGTTGTTGCACGAAACCATCAGGCCTCTTGACGGCCACATGATTAATTGAGGTCGGGGTCAAGGTTACGTGATACACCGACCGCGTGGGTTGTAAGTACACGTGTCCATATACGTACTAACAACTAATATTAGACCAAAAATACAATAAATAATATAATGTTAATAAGTATATATTTTTCATTTTAAACGACTAAAAAGTTTTAAGATTTTAATTTCAGTGCAAAAGGAAACATTGCTTTCAAATATACAACGTGTTTTAGACAATAATATGAATCCACTGTTGTGTCGCACGCGCAGTTTGGCGTTGTGTTCATTATCAGCTCGGGAAGACTTTTTTTGTAAATATAAATTTTTCATTTCATGAAGAAAAGGACCACAATACATATAATATGATAGGTAACCTGTAGCAACGGTCGGCTTCCTCCTTGCAATCGCGGGCGAAGTGTCCAGTGCGGTTGCACTTGAAGCACTTCTCGCGTTGACGGTTGAATCCAGAGTCGCGGGCGCCGACGCCGCCCTGCGTGCACTCGCGGGCGAAATGCCCCGTCCTGTTGCACTTGTAGCACGCGCTTGAACTCATTGCTGTAATACATATCACATATTTAGTTGTTTTTTTAATTACGAATATATATATATATATAATTTTATGTAATTTTGAACTAAAATTTTAAATATTACATAATAATTATATCTTCACCATTTCCCGTCAATAGTAAGGTTTGTTTTTAATTATATTTCTCAAATTCGGTTGGATACAACGCTACCTTTGTTTTACTAAACGTGGAAAACAACAAATATATTTATATGGTATTTATATATATACCGTAAAATAGGATTCGACGAAGGCACGTATAGGTAATAAAATGCATTTTTTTTACATAATAGATCTTAAAGCTAGATAAAATCATAAAAATATATTCTCCCTAAACAATATAGAAAAATCATTAAATTAGATTTCGTCGGAACGTCATTCACCAACGATCTAAAGGTCACACACTAGTAATAACTGAAAACGATTGCACCGGTCATTGTCCCCTCGTATCCCTTTCACTCACACCGCCACGCCTATGAGAGGGAGGAGTGTCGACGATCATATTTGCACTCTTATTAAGTGACGTGATTGACCCTGGCTGATAGCAGCATCAGCCCATGAGGCAAGATCACAGCAAAATACATAACATATTTTAATTAATAAAAATTGACAACAAATTTAAAACAGTGCCATATAACACTGTTTTTCCACAAGAAAGAGGACAAAAATGTGTACACAATAGTGTATTTACATATTCAAACGATACATCTAAAAACAACTTATTATTTGGTTAGTATTTCGCCATGTGTTTAGATAAAGAAAACATATCGTTTTAATATCTGTTACAACCGAGTATTCGATGGATATCAAGAATAATATATCGATCTCGGCACTTCCAGTATTCAAGAAACATAGCCGCGGTCAAAGAAATCAAATTGTTATAAGTACAATTACTGTGTACAGACCGTTACGATTGGCGCCAATCGAAATGCATTACCACGTTGTAATATGGGCAACAAAGAAAGGAATACGAATCGATTGGATATCGATTTTGACATTTATTGTGAATATATATATTGTTTCAGCTCCATACTTTTTCTGCATAATAAGGCTGGCAGAGCAAAACTAGTGTCAAAACACTATTTTTTCCCTTTCCGCGCAAATACGACAGCATGTTGAGCGGCGTAACTCAACGTCGCGAGAATTAGAATTAGTATATGCAGATGTGTTAAACCTTTGGGGAATGAATGAAATATTTTAAATTTCTTATTTCTTGTTAATGTTAATAATGGTTGCTTGCAAGACTTATAATGAAATGATAAGACAATAAAAGCAAACTACAATAACTGTAATTTATATGCAGTATGATTTTTATACCTCAGCAATAACACTTTTACAATCAACACTAACGACATTAACTATTTAATATTATATAGTTGTATAATAATCTAACATAAAAACATTGTTTGCTATATATTAATACATACTTCAAAAACTATTTGTATACACACTTTAAATTACTGCAACTAGCATTGTTTGTAAGCACTAGCTACAGAAAATGGAGAGATTTTACCATTATGACATGAGGTAATGCTAATTTATTACAATTTTTTTTCTCAGTAAGCTTACATTGATATTTCTACAATATTAAAATATATTGTTAACCTGGAAATAAAATGTAGACAACCAAAATATAGTAGAAAATGTAAAACAATAAATATATTATATCTTACATCCAGATGGCTTTTCTAATTGTAACACTATAATATACCTTAGATTATCTGTGTGAGTAAGCTGTTTAAAATCGAGTTAAGTAAGATTCAGGTCAAAAATAAGCCAAGAGAAAGTATCATAGAGCTGTTTTATTTTACTCTAATACTTACAGTTAAAAGAAAAACAGCTTCACTTTCCAATTGAATTGAAGACTTTGTGTACTAAATATCAGAACTCAACATTACATAGTCCTACATTTTAATAGGGAAAAAACAGCTAAAAATCTCCTGATACTGTCATTTTCTATTTGACTTAATAAAAAATAATGAAATATAAAGATACAAGACATTGACATTTATCAGGGGGAAAGTAGATTGTATGATAAGTATTTCATATGCCTGAATACTTATTCAGGCGTGCAACTTGAAATAAGTGCCAGTATAATTATCCTCATTGTATTTCAATTCACATAATAACTTAAACCAATGATTTTTTCCTTTTTTATTATTATTTTAATATTCTTTTAAAAAGAGAACTGTCCTAGTTCACTTTTATATATATTTATAAAAAAATGTTCCAATTTGTGTTATTATTTGTTACATTATAATCATTTTTTTACTATTGACAACCCTACCATGTACCAAAGACAATTGTGTAGTATTTATTATAAAAAGTTCAAAGTACAAGAGGCATGACAGATGTGTAAAAAATGATGTATGGTTTTAACCTATGAAATATTTTTCTTTTACTGAAAGCTAGTCTGTGACTGATAACCAGACAAATCTTTATTGATTTTTTCTAATAAGAGAAACATTAATACACAAGTATATACATTATTATACTGTTATATATAACAAAAGGTGTCAATTATAACTGTATAACCTAATAAGTTACTGATAAGTGGCACATTTTAAAATTAAATGTTTCCTAGTGTAGAACTCTTCTAATAAATTGAATTGAATTTAAATAGCATGGCTAAACATTATGTGAATATGCTATAAATAATAAAACTATCACGTTTGAGTTTCATTAGAAGTTGTATCTTGTTAAAATTATAATGTAATTAATGTGTCAACATATCTTTTCTTTAAGCAGTTTTTGTCAAGGTTATGTAGGGTGTAAAAAATGTTATGCACCTAGAAAATTAAATATAGAATTCTTAACAAATCTTGCATTAACTAGATCGTAATTAATCAAAAAGCAACAGATCTAACTTTCCCACACGCCGTTTATGACACTCAGATGCGTCATGAGTAAAAAAGAAAAGTTGACTACATGGCATAGCTAACTTAGCTTAACATTAAACAAGAGTAAGCAATAACCTTACCCAAAAAAATAAGCAATTTCGTAAGTCGATCTGTGTTTAATAAATGAGAAAATGTACAAAGGCAATAAATTACCTCAATTTCTATACAGCTTTGTATGTCGTTCAAGTTGCTGTAGTGCTGTCAGTACAACCACGTTCGTTAAAAACCTGGAGACACTGCATTAGTATTAAAATGTTAAAAATCCATTCCAACAAATGTCTTAATTCCTGTTTAATACTGTATTTCGTTTTTTAATGTTAAACAACTATTCGATATAAGTACGCGGTATTATAGAGAAACCACGTGTATGGGTACCGGTAGCGCGCGGCTTCCAGAACGGTAATACACTTTGCACTTACCTATTTGTTGTGAAACTTCTTAAACACTTAGAGCACTATTTTAAAGATCGTTTACCGATCAAAAAGTTTAAAAAATTTACAAATTAGTCGTAATTTATGACGCTATGTTTGCAAGGAAGCCAGCCACCATCACTACGAATTCGTAAAAGACATTTTAAGCATAGACACAATAATAAAAAAGTTTGAATGCATAGTGAAAATTATTGCCATTGTAAATAACGTACTTTGTTTTCATAAGAAAACGATAAGGCACCCACACACGGAACTCAAATACTGGAATTGCTTTGCATGACAAATATAAAAGTAGAAAATTTTGAAGTGGTATGTACATGAATATATTTTAAAACGAATTAAAAAAAATAGACAATTATACAGGCACTTATTGTAAATTTAATTTATTTGAATTTTTTATTGAAATGTCATTTGAAAGTAAGTTTTGACGTTTAGTGAATTAGTACATGCATTTGTCATCAATGTTGACAGAAATATCTTAATTCTGTTGGGTATTATAATTTCATGATTTGTGAATGATTATGCGTATGAAATTATTGGATTTTAATATATTATTTCAAAAGTGCTTATGAAGGAAGAAATATATAAACATAATTAGGTTATAAGTTTATTTTTCTTAGATTTACATTTGCTTTTTAACTACATGTTGATATATAAATATAATCATGTCAACTGAAAAAAGGCCTAACAGTCCAGAAAATACTGCAGAAGGTGATGATAGCGAAGGATGGATAGGTCCAATGCCTTCAGAAGCTGCACAACCTAAACTTAAGAAACGTAAAGGTAAATGATATAAACTATTAAACCAATAGCTAGTTTATTATTATGATGATTTCACGTTTTTAGAATAGAAATTTATTATATTTTGTGAAGTAGATATTTAATATATATTTTTTCTAATTTCAGTGTTGGAGTTTGAGTCTCTGTATCTAGAAAATTTGCCATCTTCTGAAACATATGAACGCAGCTACATGCATAGAGATGTTATAACACATGTTGTGGTTACAAAGACAGATTTTGTAGTCACAGCAAGTCAAGATGGACATTTAAAATTTTGGAAAAAGCAGGTAAAATGTTAATATTTATTCATTGTTATATGCCATTATTTTATAAGTAATTAATGTTTATAGATATTGGCTATTTGTTATCTTATGAAAAACATTTTTGTATTTATTCATTGTTATATGCCATCATTTAATAAGTAATTAATGCTTATAGATATTGGCTATTTGTTATCTTATGAAAAACATTTTGTAGAAAACATAAAATCTTAAACATTCCAACCAGCTTCTTTTGGAAACTGTCCAAGTGTGGAAAGAGACAATAAAGCTATGTTGACATTTTTATATGTTTTCTAAAAATTATTTTCATATCCTAAATGTGAAAATACACTTCAAAAATTTTTTATTATTAATCTATAAAACCTGATTTCCAGGAAGAAGGCATAGAGTTTGTAAAACATTTCCGGTGTCACTTAGCACCTATAAGTCATGTAGCAACAAATAGTACAGGAACCTTACTATGCACTGCCTCCACTGAGAAGACTGTAAAAGTTTTTGACGTGGTTAATTTTGGTAAGATTTAATTCTTGTTAATACTTAACCCTAACCTAAAGTACTTCAATAATTAAATTAAAAAACACCTAAAGTTGGCTCATAGGAGCCTGTGATGCCATGACACAAAATTAGAAAATATTTGTATATATATATATATATGTGCACATATTAATGAAAATTAAATTAATATAGCTAAAAAGCATTCCTTAAACATGGGTGCATATATAGTGCCATTTTATAAGTTTAAAATAAAATCTAAATATTTATAAAACATCAAAATATTATTTATTCAAATATACTTTTAGACAAGCACTTCAATTCATCATCATCAATTAACATAAAATGTTAGTATTCAGTCCAAATGGGTGCTACCACTGGCTCAGAAGGCAGTTCTGCTAAGATTTGTAAAATTGATATATATAGTTATGCTTATATATATGTATAAAATATATTTTTACATATAACAATAATAATTAATTGCCTAAATTATTTCAGATATGATAAATATGATATCTATAGAGTTTGAGCCATATTGCACAGAGTGGGTACATTCCGCAGGTGACCCTATATCTGCAATAGCTATGTAAGTGTTGCTGTCAGTAGTATAAATTATTTTGATGCGTTTTAAATCATTGTTAACCTATTTAGGCCATTGCCGCGCAGTAGGATAATTCCTTTTCGGAGAAATTATCACAAGTTAGTTATTTTTATTTCTCCGATCTGGTGAGTTCCGCCATTCAACAAACAGGAGGTCATATTCGGGCTCAAAGTGGAGAATGGTGTGTCTTGACACTAGATTCTTTCTGACTACCCTGATATGCGGGGGGAAAAGGGTAAAGCTATGATAATAAAATTTATCCATTGCTTGTTCATTTATTAACAAATACCTAACATATTTTTTTATCTTTCTATTAAAAATTAAAAATCTCTTTTTTTCTAGTTCTGAAAAGAATACAAACAAAATTCACATATTTGATGGTACACAAGTATCTGCGAGTCCTCTGAATACATTTGAAACCCATCAAAGTGAAGTAGCTACCATTAAATATAATCCAGTGTTCGAAGTTGCCGTCTCAGTGGACAGAGCGGGTATTGTGGAGTACTGGACGGGACCAAAACATGAATATAAATTCCCCAAAAACGTTAAATTTACATCGAAATTGGATACGGATCTGTTTGATTTCGTCAAAAATAAAACATATCCCACCGCTTTGGATTTCTCCCCCGATGGGAAGAAAATGGCTTCTATAAGTTTGGATAGAAAGGTTAGTTTATTATTGACGCATACATTTCACATTACGTATGTTAGTACTGAAGCAAAAACATCATACAAATAAGGACTTTATTTGTGAAAGTACAATTCAAATACCTAAGTTGGAATAATGATTGGACGTCCCATGTACAGTAAGCGCGTTTTAAGTAGAACGGTCGGAAGCTAGCTACAATAGACGTCGCAGAATCGACTTTAAGGTAGTAATTGGCGGCAGACGGGAGCGAATCGGATGGGGGCAAACGCTAGTGTAGTGATTTCATTACAAATGGGGTCTTGTGTCTCAGTCACTCGTCAACCCTCATTGCCTGCTTGACTATACCTCGGAATTCGAAAAGCCTAGATATGTCCGGTCAACATAAAATGCGCACTACACATATGTCCGATATCTCCCGTAATTTTGTAGCGCCAGATACAACGCGACCTTTAAAAGAAAATATTTTAACAAAATAAACTGTACTTAATGGAAAATTAACCCACAATTATCACATGAGTTAGGCCATCCTGGCAGTGTGGCACCGTCGGATTGAAAACGCAATTGGTTATGGGTTCGATTCCCACTCGGCGGAATGTTTATATTTAAATTACTTTAAGTTCTCCGCTCTGGTAAGAAAATAAATCGCTGCGTTCAGTTCTGCCACTCAACTCGCAATATCTCAGATTCGGGCGGAAAGTGGAGAATAGAGTGTCATGACACTAGGTTCTCTCTTACTACCTTGCTATGCGGGACAAAGTGTGAAACTGAAAAATAAAAAAATATTACATTTCAACTGCACAACAGTGCCATTCATTGCTTATTTATTTACTCTTATATATTATTAAGCTTTTAATTAAATCTTCTGGCTTATTGTAAATGGATGCAATTAACATAATAAATATTAATCGCCTCTCGACAATCTTTGCTCTAGAACTGACGGAGAATCAGTTATCAGTTTTACGAGCGACGTGGCCTGCATATGGCACTTCACCTTGCAAATTTTAGGACTCATCGTTGACTTTCGACCGAAGGCCAGTTTCGACAGAAGGGTGTCGTGGCAGAAGTACAACATATGACTTAAGTTATAGTTGTATTCTTGACTACCTAAGAATTGCGGGAAACCGACGGATGTAGGAGGCAACTAACCATTCAACATGGCGTTCTGTGGGGGAGCCCTATATCCGGCTTTCGATGTCTTGATGTTGATATGCCTTTTTTCAGGTCCGAATTTTCCATTTTCTAACTGGAAAACTACATAAAGTACTAGATGAAAGCTTGCAGCGTTTCCAGGAGCTGCAACACCAAACACAGCAGCTTCCAAACATGGAGTTTGGTAGACGGTAATCATTTGTTTTAAATATATTATGTGAATTTTAATTACACAAGGAAAGTTACTAATTTTTTTTAATTATTAAAATGTAGAAATGCTTAGGTAATTTTTTGTTTTTCCTGCAAAATATGAGAAAGAAATCAATAAAATGAAGTAATGTAAGAAGTTTAACAATTTTAATTAGTTTATGTTTGGTCTCCACCTGTTTATTAACATATTATATTATAAAACTAGCGACTTCGCCTGCGTAAACTACATGACTAAACTATTTAGTTTTTTCGCCCGCGTTCACTTAAATCACAAACTTTACTTACATTTTTGATTTAAGTAACTTTTTTATTTATGAACCGATTGAAATAAAATAAACCCTTAACGTTATGATAAGATTACCACAATACAATAGTCAAAATTCCATTTCTGGGATTAGCGTGCTCAAACAAACGACATATAAACAGACAAACAGAAAAGAAAAATAAAAGTCTTTGTTTTGTGTTCTATTATATTGATTAACGCCCCCGATAATATATATATATTTTTTTTCATATATCTTCCATGTACAGACAGAGACAAGTTACAATTTTATCATATCTATTTTTATTTAGACACTTTTTAAGTAATTAGAATACTATAATGTCAGCCTGAATGTTCTCTAAAACAAACTTGAAACACACAAACATACCATACATTGCCCTAATCTAAATTGTAATGACATTATTTGTACCTTACCTTATACAGCATTTTGAATTATTTAAAATTTTAGGCATAACCTTCGTATAATCGTTTAATTTTTTCTGTAATAAAAATAAAATGTCCAAGTTCAAACTTGTACTTAAAGAAAATCTATTTTTCCCGGTAAATGATTTAAAAACAATATATATTTTTAAGTTACAAAACTTATTTGATATTTTTAAAGTGTTATTCACACACTTAGTAAATTAAAAACCTCTTTCCATCCCAGAATGGCGGCGGAACGCGAGCTAGAGAAGTCCCACTACGCGCAGCTCGCGAACATAGTGTTCGACGTGAGCGGCCATTTTGTGTTATACGCGACGATGCTCGGCGTCAAAATGGTGAACTTGACCACCAACCGGTGCGTCGCGCTGCTGGCTAAGCCGGAGAACCTGCGACCTCTGCAACTAGGACTGTTCCAGGTAAAACTACCACCGATTCATAGGGTGGTATTGTTTATGAGATTTTAGGGTAAGCTAATTGTAAGTTTTAATTTAACTTTTTGAGCGTGCTTTATGGTTTTTTCTTATTTTTAATTTCGTCAAATCTGTGACAAAGCGTGATATCTTGATTTCAGGCGGAAAGCGGAGAACGGAGTGTCTTGGACTAGGTTTTCTCTGATTATACGTGAATCTGTATATAATTTACTAAATTCTATTTTAATATTCTAAATAAAATGCGTGTCTCGTTGGCTCGCGAAGTCGTGGAAACTTGGACCTCTGCAGCTATTGCTTATCCCAGTAACACTGCCATTAGGTTGGTGGGTAGTCGTGTTATACACCGCAGCGCCACGATGGCCTTTTTGTAAAAGCTAAAAATTAATTTTACATATATTAGTTTAAAAGTCGTCACGAATACAGCTGCATACAGTTATGGGTTATTTTAATATTTATTGTAATAAACAACACATTTTCCTGTTGTAAAATCAAATTATAATTTATTTATAATATGTAAACGAATTAGTAAACAATATGGGATGTGGACAGATTTAATAATAAAAACAATAGTAACGATTTAGAATTCTTTATAGTAAAAAAGGCTTATAATATTTATTTGCACTTAAAATTGGCGTTTATTCGTGAGAATGTGAAAATGCGACATGTACCTAACCCAACCATTTCTTAAGTTATAGTAAAATATACTAGCGACCCGCTCGCGTGTTTGCTTGCGTTAACTATACGACAAAACTATTTTGTTATTTCACCTGCCCGCGTTCTCACTAAAATCACAAACTTTGTTTAAATTTATAATTTAAATATTTGTAACTTTTTTATTTATGAACAGATTGCAATAAAATAAATCTAAATCTTACGGGAATTTTACTAAAATACTATAGTCAATATTGCGTTTAAATTTAGCACGAAATTTATTGTGGGATTAGCGTGCAAGAAACGCAAAGATAAACAGAATAAACATTATAAATGATTGTTTGGGTTCTATTACATCCCCAAATGTCCCCGATAATATTTTTTTTACATATCATCCATGTACAGACAGCGATCAGTTACATTTTTATTATATGTATAGATATAGATAATAATGTATATGTTAGAAAATGATAAATGAAGTTATATATACTTATTAATTGCGTTAGATTTTTCTATACATCAATAAAAAATTGGAAAAATGTTTTTTTTTTAATTCCAGGGTAGAACAAACCAGTCAAAGGTAGCGACTACGCTGGAAATGGAGGGCTCGGAGAACCCAACTCTATTAAATGTTAAAACGGACCCCACTCTCTTCTGCTCGGCGTACAAAAAGAACAGGTTCTCTTAAAAATACCTAGTAATGGTATATATTTATTTTAATTTTCTTTAGAAATTTGTATACCCATGTTTATTTTAATTGTAGGCGGGTTTAAACCTGCGCTTCTTGTATACCATGTGTTATTTTACAATTGGGTTATATTGAAAAGATTGTTACAATTTTTTTTGCTATCGACTTTGTCAGAATTTCTATAAAGCTCTGCTAACCAAAGATGATAACAACAATGTCATAAATTACTTTAAAAGTAAAACAAAATTTGTTATATATTTATTGCGGTAGTTCTGGCAAGGATGTAGGATCAGATTTTAGGCAGCATCAATCAGGCATTTATATGTATTGTCAAAAGACAAAAAGTAAAAAAGTTTTAAAAAAATACAAAAATTAATAGAAAATTGCACATTATTATTACAAACAATATTTACACAGAAAGTACGGACTTATAAGTCTTTAAAAAAGAAAACAAGAAGTGGTCCGAATAGTGTTGCAAGATCCTTACATTGATTTATAGATAGATATAGGTTAAGCTAATATAAGCTAATAATAATAATTTTATTTACTTGATATTTCTAGGTTCTACATGTTTTCTCGACGAAGTCCAGACGATGTGAAGAGTCCAGATGCTGACCGAGATATATTTAATGAGAAGCCTTCTAAAGAAGATATCATATCTGCCACTGAAGGACAAGGTTTCTATAACGATTTATAAACTTACTTCTAATTATATATATTTTTTTCATATTTTTATATTAATAAATAAAAATTAGTCCATCGTGGCGCAGTAGGTTAAATCCTGACTGTAAACTCGATTGATTGTGGGTTCGATTTCCATTCAGGGTTCATTATTATATTTAATTTCTCTCGTCTGGTACCTAAGACTAAGTTCGGCGTTGAGTTCAGCCAGCAACACTCAATGCTACTTGGACTACTGCTATGTAAAAAAAAACGTCATATAAAAACGAGAGATTTTAAAATAATATGAAACCTTTTTCATGTGGCGTTTTGTATCTTTTATTAGTTTATTTGTTAGAATCCTTCCAATTATTCTAGTCTTAGGGATATTGCATGTTGGTCGGATAAAAAGTTGCCTTTGTACGAGCTGAACGCAGAAAACATTTATATATAACTAAGATTAGACTACCATCTAATGTAATAAAAAAAAAACAACCTCATTATTTACATAAATGCTCTTAAATTATATAATTAAAATGAACATGTCCTCAGGTGTACAACGTCTATACGAGCAGGCAATTCTGCACACTTCACAAGGAGACATCCACATAAGGCTGTTCGGCAAGGACGTGCCCCGCAGTGTGGAGAACTTCAGTGGACTTGCCAGGAATGGCTACTATAACGGACACATTTTCCATCGGGTTATTAAAGGATTTATGGTGCAGACTGGAGACCCTACTGGTAGGATCAGATTTAAATAATATTAATGGGTTTTAATTGTAACATTGTAATAAGTGAACTGTCCCTGTGATGATTGAGGCTCTATATATATATATATATATATATATATAAAAAAAAAAAAAAAAAAAAAAAAAAAAAAAAAAAAAAAAAAAAAAAAAAAAAAAAAAAAAAAAAAAAAAAAAAAAAAAAAAAAAAAAAAAAAAAAAAAAGTAGGTTCAGATTTTAAAAATACTACTTATTTTGATCGAAATATAATAATAAATGGAAGTGGAACAATATCTGACTATAACTGTGATGGTTGTGAGCTCGATGCACACTCAAGGGATTCATTAAATTTAAATTATTTCATATAGTCAAATTTATATTTTATGTATGCCTGGGAAAAATGATCTTGATTGATAATCTTAAAAGTAATTGCTATTTTTATTTGTAATTCTACAAATAATAATTTCTGACCATTTGTGTTTTACCAATCGTGTCATTTAAATATTCTGTACTTAAAAAGTTACTAAACCAAAAAATTGAGAAGCAACTTACTGCAGGTTTCAAAAAAGTACGTTACAGTTTTTATAATGTATTTTCGAATACCAATAATATACGCGATTAGTCCGGTTACAAAATATTTTCATTTAAAAATCGTGATATTATTTCCATCTCAGTTTGTATGTTTAAGAAATATATATATATATTTAGTCATTATTTTAAATTTAAGTCGTCCTATTTAGATTTTTTTCTGTATTTTATATGAATTATTGTAAGAATGTGTTTGCTCTGTTAGCGACATATATAGTAAATAAATAAGTAAATATGCCTGCGCTGAAAATTATATATTTTGGATGTACAACATATGCACGCTTGTTACGAATATTATATACACAAAAAGCTACTCTAGCGAATTCAGAAAATATAAATTCTCAAAAACTGTGCCTGAGCGCTCGTCTGCACGCATGGAACGCATGGCTTCAGAGCACTTGAACGGTTTTCAACAGGCGGCGGTTCAAATCCCGCTGCTTATGTTATGTTATTCAATTTCCTAAGTGTGTGAATAACATTTTAAAAAAACAAATGTTAAAAATATAAATTTTGTTTAGGAACCGGCACTGGGGGAGAAAGTATATGGGGTGGGGAGTTTGCAGACGAATTCAAGCCTCATCTGAAACACGATCGTCCGTACACAGTCAGTATGGCCAACGCTGGACCTAACACTAATGGCAGTCAATTCTTTATTACACTAGCTCCTACGGTACGTTTTAAAGTGTATATTTATAAATGTTTTGTAAGCCAATGTTGACATTGGCAATTCGCATTGTCAATTTATAAAGAAAATTTTCAAAAACTTTGCCATTCATCCGAAAAACATGTCTCTCTGTACTCATTGGGGAATTTATATCCCTAATTTGCAATTTCACAAGGAGCGACGTAACTCATTCACTAATAGAAATAAATGTAGATTTTATATAATTACTTGAAAAAAAAAGAAAAAAACAGCTTCACACTTTTTCCCGCATAGTCAAAAGAGAACTTAGTGTAGAGATACTCCGTTCTCCACTTTCCGCCCGAAAATAAGGGGAAATAAACGCCGCGCTTTGTCCTTGGAACCAAAACGGAGAAATAAAAATATTTAAATATAAATATATTTATTTCCGTTTGACATTTTCTTTAGTTACACACGAAATAAATATAATCATTCCCCCGGGTGGTAATGGAACTAGCAACTAATCGCGTTCCTAGTTAGAAAAGACATATGTAAAGTTTATAGTTTATTTCAGCCGTGGCTAGACAACAAGCACACAGTGTTCGGTCGAGTGGTCCGCGGCATGGAGGTGGTCCAGAACATCGGCAGCGCTAAAACTAACCCTAAAACTGACAAACCTTACGACGATATACGTGTTATATCTGTTACAGTAAAGTAAATGTATTAAGATTAAATAATAAATATTTTCACAACAAAACGCTTTTTATTATATCTATATATATATATATCTTACGAATATTACCAAAGGTCATAAATTTTAAGTGCACAAGTACTTCAAACTTATTAAGGAACTGACTAGGAATAGCTTTAGGGTTAATTTGTATACGGTAGACATAGGCAAGAGAGGTATAATAGCGAAATCTCTCTATAATCTACTAAAAGATCTAAGCCTGCCTAGAACTATCATTAGTTCATATCTAGCACTCATTTCGAAGGCGACATTAGTAGGGTCTTTTCAAAATTAGTTAGGTAGCGAGGTGCCCGGGCAGTGGAGAAGTATTAATGCATATTTTAAAGTGGCCCCTCAAAGCCTGTACTGCTCTGAGTTCCACTGTCCATCCAAGATGAATTAATGGAATATGTATAGTATATAAATTTGAAATATTAGTGCTTCATTTAAATTGTCCTAAAAATTTGTAAATGTTATTGTGATTTAGTCTATGTATATAGTATATTTAAGAATAAAAAATTAACTAATGATATTTTTTTGTAGTGAGTTATAATTTTCTTATCTACTAACATTGGTTATAATTTAGGAATTGAATGTATATAAAACCCGTCACCACGACATCTTTTTAGCGTTTTGAACATTTTAAAGTTTTAATAACACAGAACATTGAAAAACATATTTAAGGTTTATAAGTTTACTATAAAAAATTTATACGTTTTCTAAATATGTTTTTCTTTATTATGCGGTTCTTAGAATTTAAATTTTGACCAAGCTAATACTTTTTTGTAACGTTAGCCTTGAATGGTAGAAAAAATTAAAATTTCAAATAACATACATTGAAAATTTCAGACATTCTACTATTTCTAGAGGTTCAAGGATTAGTACGAGCCGCAGAGATACATAACAGTAGAAAGACAAAATATTTCTGTCCCAGTAATTTATTTACTTCAAAAGTAGTTAACGCCATCTATACGTGAGTAGCGAAATTACTAGCAGCATGTTGAAAGAAAATAAATACGTATTATGTTAATACATAACACGATATATTATTTCCATGTAATAGTTGTAAACTTTGAAACAAACAATAATTTCATTTGCATACTTAAAAAAAGGATGTAGTTGAATTCCGCCACCTGCCAGCCCCAGAGTCCCAACCCCCAGCCTCTAACAAGTCTGATAATTAAAAAGGAGATATGAAATGTTTCAGAATAGTGATACAGCGTTTGATCTCACATGTAAAATAGTAAGTGTATAAATTTGAGGGTGAGTGGAGAACGCAATGTTTGGACATTCTTCTCTAATAATTGTAATATCGCCATCTTGTTACGAATAGCCAAAATAATGTTTTAAGAATCTCACACATGATGGCAGTAGTTGCAATTTATATGATTTAATTGTTATAATGGAATTTACACTGTTCTGATATTCTACACATTTTAAATATCTGTTATACAAAGATACGGCCAACAGATAAGCGCTAACATATCGCTTATTATCACATAAGTGTAATTTTTATCAAAATACCACTTTCAAAAGCGCATTTGCAAACTTTTTCAAATTTAAATTTTGAATATATATTAATTGCGTACTTCTATTCATAAAAAAATTATAACTACCATATAGTAATTTAATCTAATTACAAATTTGAACATCAATCTAAACTAACTTCCATACTGTAATAATAAAGAAACAAAAAGGGATTATAATAATAATTTTCCTACTTGAAATTGGTGAACTTTATCTGTATAGAAAGAGTACAATATATACACCTGTCTCGCTCGCAACCGCCAGTACCCCGTAGCCCCCTCCCCGCGCGCCCCGTGCATATGTTTTCTTGTAGCGCGTTGAGGCGCGGTCTCCCCGCCCTCACCTCGCCCCTTCATAGCACTATTTCCACTATACATACATATATATTTAAAAAAAAATTCTAATAATTATAAATTATAATAAACGCAACGAATAAGAAATATACAATAATTTTTTTATAATACGTATCGAAATTTTAACGCAACAGGACTCAAACCCGCCTGGAACGCATCGCTAGCGGTCAGAGCGCTTGGACGGTTTCCAAGAGGCGCAGATCGAAATCCCGATGCGTTCAAATTTTTGTACATTTTCTAAAAAAAAATGTCAATTTCCGAAGTATGTGAACAGTATTAAAACATTTAAGAACGCTAAAAATTATTAAAGAAAAATGTTAAAGAATATTTAATATAACGTTTAAGGAAATGTTAAAATTATTATGCTCAAATTAAAGAAAAAAATATTTAATGATCAAACTAATTATTTAAAAAATATAGCCTCGTATCATTATCATACTGCCACAAAATATTAAATTTGTTGTTTTTATTTTACATACATTTATTAATATAACCGTTTTTATACGTTATCGCTAGTATAATGGACATATGTCCCCCGATTCTCGGTAATCGCACGAAGTCGTAAACAGCCCGCTGTGGCCTCGCGTCTCGTCATATGCACGTCGACCAATCGCGGACTAGGCGAGCTGTATATCACGTCACCGGCGACCAATCGCCGCGCGTGTCTATCACGCGATAGTTAAAAATAGCTTATCTGAGTCATGGAATAAAAGCACTGGTTGTTTCTTAACAATGTTTAGAAACAAGTGGAACGTCGACCGTGGTGGATGTACGTAGTTACATGAGAAAGTTTTCTTCGTGAAGTGAGTTCAGTGTTATCGAGGAGTTCGGTGCTAACACATGGTTCGGCAATCCGGCCACGGGATGGAGACCACTTTCTATGACGAACACACCTATCCCATGAGTGGCCCCGTCGAGAGTCTGAAGAGATCCTTAACTTTGGATTTGGATTTCGGGCGAGGCGGGAAAAGGGCCCGAAACGGCGCGCCCATTCTCTCCTCTCCCGACCTCCAGCTTTTGAAGCTGGGTTCACCGGAGCTGGAGAAGATCATCATGCAAAACGGCATGATAACAACAGCAACGCCAACACCAGGCGGTGCGGTGCTGTTCCCCGCGGTGGCGCCGACAGAGGAGCAAGAGATGTACGCGCGGCCGTTCGTGGAGGCGCTGGACAAGCTCCATCACAACGAGCCCGCGCCGCAAGGCAGGCGGGTGTACGCCGACCTCGACCGCCCCGTCGACCGGTACCCCACACCCGTTGTTAAGGACGAGCCGCAGACCGTGCCGAGCGCGTCCAGCTCGCCCCCGCTGTCGCCCATCGACATGGACTCGCAGGAGAGGATAAAGCTGGAGCGCAAGAGACAAAGGAATCGAGTGGCTGCTTCAAAGTGCCGGCGGCGTAAGCTCGAGCGCATCTCTAAACTGGAGGAGAAGGTGAAGCTGCTGAAGGGCGAGAATGTAGAGCTGGCGCAGATGGTGGTCAAGCTGAAGGACCACGTCTCGCGGCTTAAGCAGCAAGTGTTGGAGCACGCCAACGGCGGCTGCCACATCGACGCGCGCTTCTGATCGCGCCGCCGTCGCCGCTGCTCCCCACATTCCATGCTAGTCGCGCCCGCTCGGACGCAGCATACAAAGCGATTTGTGATCTTAATTTTACCGTGTAATATATAGTTAACTGTAGTGTGTAAGGTGAAGCTATGTTGATAGGATGTAGTGACGTTTGAGAGGTCGCGAGTGCCTGCGTGCCGCCGTGGCCGCCGCCGCCGAGCGGAGCATGTACTTAGAGCGAGTCGCAAGATTAGCTACCTTTGTAAGTCGCAGTTATGGTTTTCCTCATATCAGTATTGCGTTGTCTCATTTAGAATATTGTAGAAACTAGAAAGGATAATCGTCCAACGTCACTCGACTGCAGACCGGCCGAGGTTGGGGCGGCGTTGCCAGCTCTCCGGTGAATTTCCCGTTCCGGCGATGTTGCCGTCTCGACTCGTGATACGAGCGCGGATTTGCAACGTTCGCTTGTAACCGCTCGCAAAGGCGGACGGACGTAATGAGTATTTTCTGTAGTTTTATTGCAACATTAATTTGGAAATCTTATATCATAAGATGTCCTCCCGACCCAAAACACGGTCGGTGCGAAAGGGAAAAGCTTACAAGTGAGCTGGCAACGACGCGTCGCACAAGCCACGAGCGGATGTTCTGTTAATTAAAATTCCGCCTGCGCCGCCCTCGCGGAATGGCGGCCATGTGTTCGGCACTCCGCAGTCGGACGTTCCGAATCACGTTTTGTTGCACAAGGTTAACCTTTTTTTCATTATAATAATGGCGCCTCGATGCCTGACGGATTCGATATGCTCGACGGCAGACGCTTGTGTGAAAGACTGCCAGAGTGCGAGACGGAGTGTTGCGAGATGAATGCTTCTTAGTGCTGACCCGGTGCTCTTTAAAGGTCTTGTAACGTGAGGCCGTCCGATTAAAAATTGTGATGAACGAATGTATGAGAGTGTAAGAGTGCGATGTATTTATTAGTGAGAATGTTTAATTACTAGGATCAAGTAGCAATCTCGAGTGCCTACGCTTTGTAAACTAAAGCCTATAACTGTTTTATTGTTTTTGTTACCATTAAATGTGCTGCTAAAGGGTGAGGTCGTAATTCATTAAAACATTGTCTTCTTTTAAGTATTGTAAGTTATATTATACCAATTAACAAGTTGAACAATCTGTTATAGACTATGAGGTGCTCAAGCCGTCGGTTTGTATTATATAAAATATGAGTATGAGTTATGTACCTAAAAGGACGTGCAACGGCGGGTTCACCTTTTTTGTATTATTTTTATACAAAATGATTCTTCTGAATGTTAACAATAATTTGTAAGATTATAAAGATAAAAACAGTTATACTAAAATAATATATTTTTATGAATTTAACAAAGAATATTGTTTTATACTGAATACGTATTGTATGATATGATAAAACTGAGTGGAGAGAAAATAAATTATGAAGATTATTATACCATTATAAATTTTCTTTTATTTCCTTATTAAGTACTGTGTATAAATAAAATAAACTTATTATAAAACTAATATTTTGTTAGTGCTTATTAGCATTTTTCAAATCAAATCCTAAAATACTATTATATTAAATTGCTAATATAGTAAAAACACAACAGCAACATTTTATTTGAATAATAAATAAATATAAAAATAACATAGGTATATCGTACAATAATGCGAATCCGGTACTCAATAATGCCCTTAAACTCCATATTGCATGATGGAAGAGTGATTGCCGCAAAATAAATAAAACAAATTTTATACTAGAAGTAAATACACTAATAACGTTTACACACCTAAAAATTTACAGCTACTGTTAACAAATATATATGTTGTGTAAAACACGCCTTAACATGGCATCTATATATGTCGTAATACTAAAGTATTTGTATACTTTTTAATTATGTAATATGATCAGATGAGGTATATAAACAAAGAATTATCATTTGAGTGATAACAAACGTAATATGACCGACATAACTATTACATAAATACATATCGAATGAAAAACCTGTCACATCTGACTCACAATCACTAGAAATAAGTGATGTAAAGGTGGCACAGATAAAATTATATGCTTATATTCTAAAAATAGTTTTTAATCTACATACATGTGTTGTTTACAAATAATTTTTCAAAAGTTTCTCATTAGTTAGTAATTTTATATCCCCAAAGTAAAATGTGAAGCGATTGAACCACGATGAATTTAGAACAGCAAATTATTACTGTTACAGGTGATAATGATTATTATGTTTTGTCATGTTACACGAATGAGGTAAAGAGTGACACTCGTGAAAACAAAGGTGACGGAGGTCAAGAGACTTCAGTTGTCAGACTTAAGCGGAAATGCGAATTCAATGTTGACATTGTATGGACATTGAACCTTTATAAAGATACACTGTACGAACAGCACTCTAAATTGTTGGTTAAGCAGAAAAAACTAGTGACATAATACTCTTTTATTTTTTTTTAATTTTCATGACTTCTAAGAAATGGCCGGTTGTATTATTTTGTAGAGAAACCTAAAGGTGGATAGGTTTGTATTTCGAATAAATACGGCCCTCACTATGTCCTCTGTAGAATGGAGTATATTTTTACTAGATTCTCTGCGCCCATTCTAGAAAATAAATTATAAAAAAGAAGTGTATTAAAAATATAATTATTTAACATATGTATTTGGCATTTGATGATTATGCAGATAACTACGTATAGTCATTTAATATATAAAATCAATGACGTATGTCAACACACGAATCCACGCTTCGCTATACGATAACTATTTACAAACAGACCATTATATACAATGTTGTTTTAAATGTAAACTTAAGATGTTATTAAAACGTATTCATAACTTGCTATAAAAGCAAGCAATAAATTGGATTTAATCTAGACTCGAAGCGAAGCAAATGTACCTACAAGTTACCAATTATTTATAGATCGTTTTATTTTTAGTATTTAACAAAGTAGCAGTTTCTTAAATAATATTGTATTTTTTTGTATTGTATTAACTGAGATAGGCAAGAAAATCTAGTGTAAAGAGACTATCCTACAAGTTTCGCCTATTTACATTATCTTCCAAAAGACCTCAGCCTGTCTAGACTAATCATCATCAGTTAATTTCTAAGCCGTTTTTGAAGGCGACATTAATAGGCGATTATTTTAGCAAGTTTTTATTATTGTTTTATTAGGTATTGTAGCTAGGATATTCTGGGCTCCTCTTTTTGCAACATAACGGACTAGCTAACGAACCCGCTAGATGAATCCATGGAATGTTAAGGTGTATAGTTAGATAAAATGTCAAAATATATTGTATTATATTTAATTGCGTAAATTACAAAAATGTGAAGTAATCGACGTCAGAAATAAAATTTGATTTTGATAAGATTTGAAAGTTAATTTTAAATAAACTAACACCCGGAAAATATTAGCGCAATGTAAAAACTTGCTTAATGAGCACTGATTAAAAGAAACTTAAAAATAAAACGAATTTAAAATAAAAATTTCACTATTATTTTCAAAATTGGATTTGGTCCAAGGTACGAGTAACACCGTGTGCGGTCGGCCTTAGTAGTGTTCTAAGTTCTGACTCATGTGGAGAAAAAACTACTGTGACAATGTGTGAACAGAAACTAATGGGCACCGCCTTAGAGGACATTGTTGAAAGATATTTTATTGTTTTCAAACATTATTTCTGAGAAAAACACCCTTTTGTATAATGCTGTTGACAGTTATATTCTTTTTCTGGTTTATAATAAGAATAGTGACGCTTTTACTTGTAATATTTTCAGTTCTGAAAATATTATTTAATCGTGTAATCTTTAATATTCTAAATATACCTAATGGTTGTGATATTTGATAAAAATAACAGTAAATATTAAGCAGAAGATAGTCCAGCAGCTGCTGTGTTTTTATTGCCTACAAAGAGTTCCTATAACAAAATGTTTATCTAAAAAATGTACATAATCTGTGATAACAGTTTTTAATCTGACGTTTGGAAATCAATTGGCGCGCTTCCAGCGCCGCACGCGCATATACGATAAAATAAATCTTCGAGATTCATTACATCCATTGTGATGTCGTTCACAGTATAAATAGATTATATAACATCACGCTTATGGACTTAATCTGTTTTGAAATATAATTGTTTTAACATACGTTAGCTAACGATTATTTGAGTAACATTAATTATATTATTTTCTTTGTAGAATCTCCGTTAATATCCTAATTGGTTTCGAGGAATCAAAGAAGCAGGTAAATTTGTTCTATAAATAAAAAATTATAAAATAATATTAATGGTTCATTATTTTTAATTGTAAGTAGCCCATTTAAAGAAAATATCCAAATTATAGCTGAATAATAAAGAAAAATATACAATTTAAAATAATCATTATAAAGAAATAAGCATTCTAGATAATAAACAAAAAGATTAAAAATAATCACAGAAAGGTACAAGCCAACACACCTGTCTCCTTAATCGAGGACATAGATCAAGCTAAAACGAAATAGTGAATAGTAAACTTTCAATTACTTAATTTGATACGGCAAGGCAAGGCAAGCCTAAATTAAAAACGTTAACAATTTATATAGTTTATATTTAAATATTTGCTTAAATAATAACTAATAAATATATAGTATAAAATATATTATATAGTATACTACTGTGCCCGTGACATCATCCACGTGGAGTTCCAAAATAAAATTAAGTTAATGCCTAAGTTATTATTACATCAGCTATTTGCCAGTGAAAGTCCCGTCAAAATCGGTCAACAGACGATTCTGTCGACAGACAGACGGTCAAAAAATTGTAAAGAATGTTATTTTGGTATATGTAGTGTATGCATATATGTATATGCATTTGGTAAATAGCGGTTGTTTTAATATTACATACAAACACTTAAATTTTATTAATTTCTTTAAAATGTATAATTCTTATAAAGGAAAACCAATATATAAAATATTTTCCACTGAACAGTTTTGGCTTTTACCAAAGAACCTCCACTTTCTACGGGTTTCACAACGCAACGCAATCACGGAAAGCGACTCCTGCGCGGCTGACACACTTTCTTTCATTGTTTACACGTTTTAGTATATATATTGCCTTGCTATCAATACCTACACTTAATTGTTAAATACTGTACCTATGTAGGTTATAGTTTAGTTATTAACATAATGTTTTCGTTGAGTTAGGAAGGCCCTGAATGTATGCATGTAGGTTGCGGGTTCGAGGGTGGACAATAATTCGAAGTTGTTTTATTTAAAAAAAATAACTTATTGTCCGGATCTAATATGACAAATTACAGAGCTGAGTTTCACTAATTTATAAACAATCATCACAAATTCTAGATCTGTAAGTTAAGGCTCTCTAATGCCAGAAGATGACCAAACCTGTTTCTTGTCGTGGTCTAGAAAATATGTTTTTTTATGAAATTTCAATGTCTAAAAAATAGTAATTAGGTAGCTAATACAAAGGTTTTAATAAAATGCTTTAATAAAAACTGGGTTCCTGCAGTTGAGTGAAGGGCTACTGACTACGTAAATGATACTGGTATATTAGCCAGTGTCAATCTGTTACGGATAAACTTTAAATTGAATTATAATATCAATTCTGTGTTATGTTTTTAGATCACTTCTATTCCTCATTTCAATTTTAGTAAAGCCGTGTTCCGCCACTTGGTACGCAATATCTCGTTTTTATAGTTTTATATCGGAAAGTGGAGTACCACTGCTATGCGAAAGGGTGGAGCTCGCAAATACTTGGATTATCCTTGTAATAAAATAACAAAGAATTTAAAGCAATTAAAAAGGGTTCAGGGTCGACACTCAACATAAATAAATATAAATTAAATTTCTTTTAAGAAAAATCGTATAGAAAAAATTATGTTCCAACTTATACCTTATCTACTTTTAAGAGAAATTTAAAACCATTAATGTCCAGTACCACCCAGTCCTTGACACTTAGTTACAAGCAATTGATAATTTAATTTATAAATAGATTTTGTACGAGTTTAGTGCGACTGATTTATGCGTTTATAAAATAATTGTTATTAAACCAAATTGTACAATTTAAACATAAATATTAAAAGGACTTAATACAATTTACTAACTATAGTTAATTTACAATTATTTAGAAAAAAAACGGATGTAAATGAAAATATTGCTTTACTATTTTATTACTCAAACCCAGGTAAAGCTCGTTCTTCAGAGAAAAATTTGAGCTATTTGTATATAAAGAAAGTACTATATATTTGTATCAGAAAACGTATTTACTACTTATATAATATACATACATATATTTACTTACAACAAATAAGAAACTTTCAAACATCCACATAAGTATTTAAATTATAAAGAAAAATAAACTATTTATAATAATTTTCCGTTACAAAAAGATTTCCTTTATTCAGTCGCGTCCATATTAGCGAAGAATCGTCCTTTGTTCAAAGACAAAGAAAACGTATACGTGCGTGTGCGCACGTGTGTGCCTTGTAGTAATGATGTTATAATTTGTGTAAGTGTGTGCAACCGGCTTGATTAGTTCGTTATGTTTTTGGTACAAAGAAATGTTGCAATTAGTTATACTGTTGTAAGCTTGTTGCGTTCCAGTTTAATAAAAATCGAGAAAATATTAAATGTTATTTATAATATTTATTTGGTTTTTCTTTGTTTCCATTGAAAAATTTAATATTATTCTTTTTACATTAACACACACGACGATGTGTGCATTTAACATAATATTTCTTCATGATTTTCTCAAACTCAACAACATTTAAATAAAAGTAGCTGTCATAATAAATTACTGTAAAATGTATCGTGTAGGTATTTCATCATCGTTTAACCAGTTACCAGTATAGGCTTGAGGTAAATAACGTTTTTATTGGTATAATAATAATTAACAAGGATAAAAAATTATAATTGTAAAGATTTTTTTATAAAATATTATATTATATTGAAGCTTTATAAATATTACTTTTCTACTAAAATTGTATCTGTAGTTTCTCATCATAAATATAAAAATAGTAAATCTTCTTTAGAAATGCTTTAATTTTAAGCACTATATTATATGAATATGATACGACAATAAAAATCAATAGTAATAAAACTCATATGGCTGTATTGTATATGGTCGTCGTGAAGTCAATGACTCCTCCGAAAATATTCAAGGAAAGAATGGGGGACATCATTCATTGTCGAGGGCTGAGCCCGCACCATAAAGCCATGTTCATATTCTAATTTGGTATTATATGTCAATTTAAATTACAGTGCTTATTCAATTGGAGAAACATAAATAATTTTAATGATAACAATATGTTTTTGAAATTTTATACTTTTATAATTAAGTTATGTAATTATTTTTATTTTTTTAACCATTTTTTTTTGTATCATAAAGAAATTCATATAAATATAAATAAAGGGGCAATCTACGAGAACTATCTAGAGATCTTAAGCTATAACTCATTACAATACAAACTAAAGGTCGCGTGAAAACCATGAAAAACTACAAAGATTTTTTATAATTATAAAACAATCTTATCAGCATTTTTATAACAGAACCCCATCGTCTTATTTATAAAAATAATCCCACTGACGTTGGCAAATTATGATATAACATTTTTTCTGTAAAATAAATTATATCATTACGGTTTACAGAATGTTCCGCCCTTGTCGTATTCGTCGTATTGCCTCGTATATTTGATTCAGAGAATCCAGAAGGTTAATATTAATAATGTAAATTCGTCTGGTTTTTCTCTGAGGACGGGAGTTCCACAAGGATCTATTCTTGGTCCTCTTTTATTTTTGCTTTATATTAACGATTCAACATTTTATGTGAAGAACTTATGTGATAGGGATAGAGGAAATAAAAATAAGCTTGTAACACAAAGTTATCGACTCCAAAAAGTAAATAAAGCCTTTTATAGGTCTGACTCAGATGCATCTATAACTTATGTTAGATTTGCGACTACAGAAATTTAAAGCCACTATAAAAACAATATTAAAAAGTAAAGCTTATAACTCTATAGAACAATATTCAAAATATAAAAATGAGTGGAAGTATTATTATTTGAGTTTGGTGCAGTTCAACTTTTATATTTGAAAAGAGCATTTGTTGAGTTTGCCTCCGGCTCTTCACAGCAGAACTGCCTTCCGAGTCGGTGGTAGCTTTATGTTCATTCGACGATTCATAAGTGTTTGCAATATGTCTATTTAAATAAAGGATATTTTAAATTTGTATTGAGTGACGTGCCAAAAAAAATACTGACCTTTTTCTTTACTCCTTTTGTTTATACTTGCTAGTAATGATAATGGTGTCTGTGCGTTGAAAGCTTTGATATAAGCCTATTAATGTTGCACGACATTTATATTTACACACATGGTCTTGGTAATAAATATCAAACTAAAAATATTATCTAATATCTGTAATATATAAAAATTAAATACTTAGTAGAATACTTTAAATATAAAATTACATAAAATTATTTAATTGAAATTGAAATATATTTAATATGTTTTAGTAAGGAAAAACCGGTTTTGAAAAATAACCTGTCATCATATTTTAAGTGAGATTAATTACAAGAAATACATATAAAGATGAGTTTTGTAAAATCAAGTTTAAATATATACGAGTTTTTTATTCGATGCTAAAAGAGGAAACCTCTATAAAAAGTCAGACAAGATTTATCGTCAATTGTCCAAAGAACAATGTCAATTTTGACACTTCAATATGACTTGAACGTAGCTGTTTTACATACAATTGAGCAAAACCATCAATTTGTAACTGGCTATCGTATTTTAAAACGCAAAACATAGCATACTTAACTATCAAAGTTTTTTATTCAATTTCGGGAATTACAATCATATAGGTTACTCCACAAAGATATAAATATAAATATTTTATTAATTGCAATTTTATTTTGAATATCTTATTCAGTTTATTTACAAAAACTATTTTCACAGGACTTGTTTTATTTTTAAGCTAACAAAGACGTTATATGGCTACAGGTTATAATTAAAAATCATTAATTTATTACATGTACCGACGCAAGATTTTTAAGTTATTGGTGGAGTTTTTTTATAATTTAAAATATATATATTTTCTATATATTAATATATGTTTATTTTAAATTATAAAAAAATTGAACGCTGTGGGATTCGAATTCGCGCCTCTTTGAAACCGTCCAGAGCGGTCTTTAGCGGCCGGAGCAGTTATCTAAAAATATGTTTTTCAATTTCCTATGTGCGCGAATAACACTTTAAGAAATGCTAAAGAAGCTGTAAAAAGAGTTTGTAAGTAATTATAATACCTTCTTTTGAAATGTCAAAAAAATTTTTTTTAATAAGTAGTACTCTTCATTTGCATATACAGTAAACGTTTATTGTATGTATATTTATATAAACTAATGTCGTATATACAGTTCCGTAATGCTTTACCTACTACATATTATTATGTACGAGCGGAGTGATGACCCGGGCATTCAACTTCACGACACTCGCCCAGCCGTTAATTTGGATAATAAACTCAGTTACTGTCGAAAATTAAACAGAATGAAATTGAAGCTGGTATTGTTAGTGAGTGGTTTTATTAAAATATTATAAGCTTTTAAGCGATTATTATCATACTAATTTAAATATTTTAAAAATATTTAAATTTTTTACAAAAATATATGTTTAATTTACAATTTTCATAAATGTCTGATATTTTCTAAAATAACCTATAACCATATAACTTCGCTATACATTTTCCGGCCATTTAAATATACTGCGTATTAATTTGCAGTAACCAATTCCCGCTCTTCATAAACGGAGCAGACAAAATCAGACAAGGAATCTCTGTACTGTTTTTTTTTTGTTTCTTTAATTATAATCATGTACCTAATTCCATTGTATTTTGATAAATCGTTTCTTTTTCTTACTATGTAAAATATTTGCATAATATTACATAAAATATTTATATAATATTATACCAGTAATACAAAGTTTTTGTCACATAGTTCTTTTGAGCTTCTTAAAACCTATAAATATCCTCCGATAGATTGGTACAGTTTATGATACGCCTAAAATGTAAGCCATGAAATGAAGTCAAGGAGACGACGCTATATCTTGTTCGGTGATTAAAATATTTTTAATTTCCATTAATTTTTCATTATTACTTCTATTCCTTCATGTGTTCCGCTCGACCTTATTACTGAAATAACTTCACGTACTTTTTTAATGTAGGAAGTATCGAAATACTACGAGGCAAATTGCGCTTATTTTAATAATACCAGGAGAGAAAAACAGTAATTGAGTTTCTATTTAGTTTTTACGCTTTATGCTCAAAATACTCCGTTCTTTGCTTTCCGCTAGAAATTGAGATATTGCATCTTGAGTGGCGGAACTCAACGCCGTATGTTGTCCTACCAGAGTGAGGATCGTTCCCACAATCGTCGCGTTTACAGTTGGAAGTACGATAGTCTCTATTTATTCTGTTAGAAGGTTTTTGAAATGTATATTTACATTTATTCATTTTAATTTGTATTGCAATAGTAGAATAAATTAATAATACGAGCACGCTCTCTTAAATCACCATAATAATTTTGAAATGAAACTATTTTAAACGGATTAATCGCGTATAATTTTGGTATTCGAAATTACATTTTAAAACCCGACGTTTCGAACAGTTTACAGTAGTCCGTGGTCACAGGTAGACTCATAGACACAGACTATTTATTTTCCGATTAATCCGGTTAAAATAGTTTCATTTCAAAATGTGTCATAATCGTGAATATCAAAGAACTTATCACCATAAAAATTTTATCTTTTACCTATAAGAAGTTATACATCAACATGAAAGTAATTAAGAAATATATTTTTATTAGGAAAAAACACATAATATATGAATTTTATAATTCAACATCAGTATGGTCTGTTTTATCTTGACTAATTGTTCATATGATGAAAATAATGAATTATTTGCGAAATTTCTAATTTTAATATTTTTTATATCGCAATATTTCTGAGTTCGAATGTTCATAATTTAGTTTCTTCGTATTTGCATTAGTATTTGCACTGTGGTAAACAACACAAAGCGCAGCGTTGAGTTACGCCACACAGCACGCAACTTTTCGAATTCGATCGGAAAGTAGAGAAGGTAGTGTCATGACACTAAGCTCTCCCCGACTACACTGCTGTGCGGCAAAACGCATTACACTAAAAAAAAATTTGCCTAGTCTGATTATATTTAATCATTTATCAACAAATAAATAAAATACTTGTAATAGATAAAAAAAATGGTTTATCACTATATCTTAAAAATCTAAATAAATTATTTAGTTAATCTGTGTACAGATTTCACAGTTATCAGGTTTCTTTAAAGAAACCTTGAGATTATAGTTAAAAATTTTAAACTCTTTGTAAAACCGTGTTTGTATTTTATATCTTATCAACTGTTATCTTCAGAATTTAATACCAACGCAGCTTTGGACGGTTAAACCGGCTTAGTTCAGGCAGTAGTTATTAAACATTTTGCGAAATGTAGATCTTCTTATATTAAAAGATTTTTTCCGAGCGTATGTTTCTAATATAAATTGAGTCCATATCTCGAGTCTATTTTACGTTACTGCCATCTGTACATACAATAACAAAATAGTAGTCGTATACTTCTAAAATTTAAGAAATATAATAATACCTTGTATCTAAATAGTAACTGTATCACAATTCCCGTTTTGGTTTTTTGTCAAGTCGTGTCCGCATGACCATCATCATGATTTAAATACTATCCTACGCGAAGGAAAGGAAAATCGTTGTACTCTCTCTTTTGAATATTATGCGAGGAGTCAGTTTTTTTTATAATGCAATTAAAATACATTAAAGTAATCAAAAATACATTACACACTTCGGCATGTGTTTCACATAGACTTTAGTATAAATATGTCGTGTATGTAACACGTGTATTTTACACTTGGATCAACTATTTCATATGTGATCGAAGATTTTACACATCCTCGGGTTTACTAAACAATAAACGTATTATTGTTTCAAAGGTATTATTATGCTTGGGTTCCTTTATAAAAAATATTATCTTTACCACGGCCCTCAGGTTATCTTAACAAAACATAGTGGATAATGAGCTTTTTCTGTGTCAATATATCTTATTATTTTAACTACAACTTTTTCATTTATATGTATCTTTATATTTTTAATTTCCCGTCTACTTAGAAGGTAACACTGTATAGCGGAACCCAACCATGCGCGTTATTTAACCAAAGTAGGGAAATACCATTGACAGCGTTCCTTAAAGTAGTATTTGAATTTAAAATTTAGGTCCCTTCCCGCGTTAACAAGGCTAACCTATAGATAATTCAAATCCAAACTCTTATTAATAAAGTCATTCAGTCATTTATAACATTCATTCATTTCATTAAACTTTATAGTTTTAAAATTATAAAGGACTGCAAACTATGGAACTTTTAATTTGCTTTCAAACTGTTAGTTGAAATTCAACAGGATGTATTCAAACAATTGCCAGGGAAATGCTTACAGAGAGCGATTACCTCCTGACCTCTGCAGCGCTTCAAGGGCGATGCTTTTTGTCGTTTAAATTTGAGGTTAGTTTGTTTTTTTTATTTTATTATATTACAAGAATAATTTAAAAACACATATATCAGGCATGATTAATTTTCTTTTTTTATATATTATTTACTTTTATATAGAGTTATCAATCATCATAGAATCAACATATTATTATTATATAAATGTATTAATAAGCATTTATGTCAACATCATTAACGCAATAAAATGTTAACAATAAATAATTACAAAATTAGGAACATTTAACTATCAATTACCTTTGATATATTTCATAGTTAGGTCTTTATAAAAAACACTAAAGAAAATCTGCATTTTATTGTTTTTTCAACATGAACTATAAGTATTACCTTAAGATATTTATATATTTTCAACTTTGTAACAAGCCTTAGTACATTAAAGCACACATTTTTAAATATTTACCGTTACAAAATGTTTTGCGTTGTGCAATAAAGAAGACTGCTGCGAAGATGTAATTGTGCTGGGTTTCCTTAACGGGAAGGGCGCGTGGGCGACGACGAAGGAACCTGCTCAGCTTTCTCTGCCATTTTAGTTTGCAAATTTTTATTTTAAAAAACTTATAACACTTATAGAATACCAATAAAATACTTTTTGTTGAATTTCACCGCCTCTACTTTTACTTGATGCGATTTACAAGTTGATGTCTTATTATTTTTTTCTACGATGCGACGAATATTATTAAAATAAAAATGAAAATGTAAAGTAAAACTCGTAGTAAAATGTAATAAATATTGTTTTTTACAAAGTACGTGACTTTCCCACAATCTTTAATATCAAACATCTATATAAACACGAAAGACTATCATGAAATACCTAAAACCGCTTGACGCACAAAGATAACATTTGGAAGGGTATCTCGCTGTTTATAGTTAGTAGACCTCTCCTAGGAACTGATTTTGCGACAGGTGTGGATTAAGGATGTCTGAAGGCTCTCACAAAGTTGTATGAAAGTTCATCAAAGACAATTTAAAATATTTTACTTTTAAAATCAAGTTATTTTAACTAGAAGGAGGTTTAGCTGCTAAACCTTAGGCAAGGGTAATATGGCACTGCAATAAAAAAACAGTTGTTTACATTTCTTTGTTTCACCATTCTTTAATTTCTGTCAAAATTTATGACTTTGACATTTGCTATTTGTCTTATTGAAGACAGTTAATTGTTAGTTAGTTTTTTAAGATATTGATCTTTAAAAAGGTAATTAAAAATTAGTTGAAATAAGACAACTACTTAAATATATGTGAAATAAAACCATAGACGTCATAACGTTCTGTGTGCGAGTAAGAAATGCAAACAGCGTGGAGTCAACCACTTCCACGAACACGTCGTTATCGGATAATATTGCAAGATATTACCTACTTTCCGGTATTTCGTGTTCATTCAAGATATAATGAGGAAGTTGCCTATTGCTACTCGGAATTGTAAATATGATAATTGTGATTTTATATACGTTTTTCCGTATTTAGAAGGTAGATTAAGGTATTAAATTAAATGTTGCATATGATTCATGTTATGAAATAATTGTGACATCAGTTTATCTATAATTATTTTTGTGTTTACATGTACAAATGCTTTATTATGCATTTATAAGGAAAAATTGAAAAATAAGAGATATGACTAACTATAACTAAACGGCTATAACTTAATGTCATTTTTTACTATAAAATTAGCAAGCTTTCTAATAAAAGAAATAAAAGCTGAAGATAACAAATATATAACATTAGCAGGACGATGTACATTAGAAGGAAGAATATCATACAAAGAATATTTATGTTTAGTGCAATTAAATACGATGTGATCAATAGAGCCTTCATCCAAACCACATTCACAAATGGAGCTGGCTTTAATTCTTCATTTAGCCAGATGTAAAGGCGTATAGCGAAAGAACCACGAAAGGGTTAGAACTTCCGACAGGATAGAAGCGTAATATTTTCCTTTAATTAACATTGATTTGTTCAACAAAATATTCCATGAAGATTTAATCTAATCGACCGTGTCAGTAAATTATGAGCAAATATTAAATTATAGCTTTCAAAGCCAAAGCAAACACTACGGATTTTGCATAAAAATCAGCTATGTCGTTATCTGTAATACCAGAGTGACTTGGGATCCATACTAGTGATAAGGGCATGCCTTGTTCATGACAACGATACAGAGCTTCCCTAATTCTGTAAATAAGGTGAAACCTAGAACTGTTACGGAAAGGACTTTGCATTTAAGACTGCAGAGCGCTTAAGCAATCTGTATAAAAAAAATTTTTCTTATTTAGTTACTTTACAGTCTATATACTTCCGTCTAAATAATAAGGTAAACAGATAACTAAACTGAAACATTCGGTTGTAGTCTGTCACAAGAACAAGAGATTGTGCAAGGCTAAAGAATGGGGCCATTTCCGAGACAACCAGACATTGTTAAATTTCATAAATTTTAATCTAAGAATGAGAATTACACGTAGCTTTATCTAAAAGCAGTAAAAGCTTGTAAATCTACTTGAATTTACATATTTTTCATCGATTTCTATGTAGTGAAATGATAATATTATAATATCTTTTACATTTTCCTGCTCTGGTAAAATGAAATGTCTTTGGTTCCCTTGGCTTACATTGAAGAACTATAGGTATATATATTCTTTTTTGCGAAATATTGTATAAACTGTTAAATCAAAAGCAAAATACTTATAGCACGAAGAGAAACTTATAAATGCCACTATATATTTAAATACCACTAATTAAAGCAAATAAACAATGAACACAAATAGTTAATAAAAATTTCTTAAATATATTTATAAAAAAGCTTGATTTTTTTGATTTAATCTCGTTCGTATAGTAAAGAACATCCACACAAAAATGCGGTCACTTCCGGAGCGACTTTTAAAATATAAGTCTTTAGTGAGAATAACTTTAAAGGACAAGAATACTTGAGTTATTTTGCTATCACATTCCTATATACTACTAATTTCCGAAGTATTTGAATAACACTTTAAAATATGTTAATAATAAAAAAAATGATGATATCATTAATTTGTTAAATATCAAACTATACTCTTTTTACAGTAAAGCCTTTGGGTTAATTTAAATTTTGAAGTTTACAGAGCTCTTGTATTTTTGTCATTCGTAATTATTATAATTTTATAACGACCTAGAATATTCTTGCGAATAAATAAAAATATTCTCATACAAGTAAACAAGTTTTAGTAATATTTATAACAAGGCACACAAATGAGTATTTTCATTACAAAATAATTAAAAAGAGTTGTGACGCAATGGACTAAAGACCGTGTTACAAGTTACAACACAAGTATACATACCGTCAATTGCACCGTTGTTAATTTAAATTAAAGGAAGGAAGAGTTTTTACTCTAGATAGTGATTTTTCACTACCTAGTTTTTTTTAAATAGAATGTGAGAATCCGACGAAGCGCTCTAGTAACTCCGATATACCTTGTAAGAGTCACGTCGTAGTTATAGTACTTCATAGCTGTACAAAATTTATTTAATTAACAAAGCCTTAATAATAATTTGTTTAATTAACAAAGTCTTAAAGCGTTTCTATTTATTGGTGTTGTTTAAATTAGCCTGAGACAGTTTTTACGTAATCTCTTAAATGTATAAGATGTATAAGATGTGCGCCCTCCTTTTCTTCGTGCCTCTTGCAAAATAGAGGACTGAAAGCAAAAAAAAAAAGAAAGAATATCATGCACACTCTGTCATTGTGCGATTGATTCCTAACTATAGGTCTCCATTCTGAAAAAGTTAAATTTTATTAAATTAAAAATTAAATTTGTAGATATATATAAAACAACACAAATTACATTACAGAAATTAAGTTAGCAACGGTGGACTTAACTCTAAAAGAGATTTCTTCTAGCCAACCTGTGGAAGTGGGTGTAGGCAATATATAGCGGGATAACAGTAGTGTGCAATAAATAAACGCAATGAAATTTTAATTAAAACGTATTACTGATATAAAATATATGTATTTTCAAGATACGCCTTGAGAAACACCAGCAGTGAGGAACACCCCAGTCTTGTAAGACATAGTAATATATATCTAATATTATATTGATAACATATTAAGTATTATTTTTTTACTTAGACATACTGTATATCAAAAATATCATATATTTTGAGCAAAACAATGTGTAAAAAAAATTTGTTTGCAAGACATGAATTGTTTACTTTGATTTTATGAAAATAACTATAATGAGGCCGTCGTGGCGCAGTGTGACAGCGTCTGACTGTATTTGCGAAGGTTGTGGGTTTGGTTCCCACTCGGAGGAATGATTATATTTAGATTTCCAGAGAAGTGAAGCAAAAGCGCTCTGGTAACAAGTGAAAGCGCGGCGTTTCGTCATACCACTTAACACACAATGTCTTGAATTCGGGCAGAAAGGTAAAAACGGATTGTCTTGAGACTAGGTTCTCTCGTCAACACACTATGAAAGTTAAAAAAAAAACGGCCAATATTGTATTTGTTGGGAGCATACCTATTTTTATATTTTACAGTTTTAACCATTTTCTTACCCTAACTACTAACCAAGCGTTCACTGTATTATATTAAGGTTAACAATATAATAAAATTCTAGGCTTGGATTTAATATTTCGTGTATGTGTACTTACTAATACATTGGTTATACCTATAGTAAATACTGAAAGCTGTAAAAATATTCAAGAGTATTTACTGTTAACCTCTTGATAGTAAATACACTGTTATTTACTTGCTTATATTACAATTTCCAAGTAAAACCGGGTCACCACATGCAATCGTTTACATAGTAACATGTCTGCGAACGCAGTTCGTGCCATAGGCGACATTGTCCTTTCCTCAGTGGGTCAAGGCGTAAAGGCCGCGCCCGCGTGAGCTTTAATTTTATTATCTGCTAACATTTATAATGTAATGGAATTACTTTAAATGATCGTTTATTTAGAATTACAGTTATTATTTTACTCTAAGTATTGAAGCCGTCACGGCACAGTTTGACTATATACACAATGAGCGTGCGTACTATTCCCACTCTAGGATTGATTATATTTAAGGTGCATGTAAAACATTCTACACTCTAGTACACTCCATACAAAGCGCAACGCTAGTTTTCGCCACTTTCTTGTGAACTAAGTGTAGTAATATTAAGCCTGTCTAACCCGCCTTATGCTGGCGATGCGTGGAGCTATAAAAATATGTCAATTAATATATATCTCACTGTCACTTTAATATGATATTCTCACACATGCTTTTCGCATTTAGCATTATATATATATATGCTGAATGCTATTTATATATATATATACATATAATTTCCGAATTAAATATTAAAATAAGATACAAAGGCTAATATGAGAGCACCCTCTCATTTTTCTATACAATTTTCTTGACTCTTTTTCATGCTATTTCTCGTATAGCAGGTTAGACATAGAAAATCTGTTATCAACATAAGAGTGCGATAATTTCAGGTAGAAAGTGGAGATTGCTTGTTAGGTGGCAAAACTCAACAACGCCGTTTGCCTTAGGTACCAGAACTGAATAAAAATATTTTAAACAAAGTCATTCCTCCGAATAGGAATCTAACCCACAACCAATCGTGTGTACAGAATCACCTGCTCGTGGCTTCGCCTGTGTTAATAATTATTAATTATTTACTTTTTTGCCCGCCGGCGTTCTTACTTAAATCACAAACTTTGCTTAAATTGTAATTTAAATGGTTGTAACTTTTTCTTTATAAACCGACTAAAATGAAATAAAATACTAAACGTGAGGGAAGCATACCAAAAAACGATATAAAAAAATTGCATTCAAATCGGTTAAGCCGTTTCTGAATTTAGCGTGCGCAAACAAACAGACAAATAGTAAAGAAAATAAAAAATCATTGTATTCGGTTCTATTATATTGACAAATGCCCCATAATATTTTTATTTTCATATATCTTCCATGTAAAGACAGCGATCAGTTACCTTTTTTATTATAGTTATAAATAGCATTATAATCTACAAACAGTTCTCATCTTGTCTAGAAGAATCATCATCAGTCAATTTCTAGCGCGTATTTTGAATGTGGCATTAGTAGGATAATTTCAAATTTTGTTGAGGTGGTGAGGAGATCGAATAGTGGAGGCGAGCGTTAATGGTTATTTCAAAATGCTTAGACAAAAAGCAATTTGGTAAAATAAGATGAAACACCATCTCATTTTCATCTCATCTCTAGGCACTTGACTTTAATTTTCAGCATCGCACTATTTCCCGCATAGCAGGGAAGGCGAGTAATCCTATTGTCAAAACACTCCGTTTTCCACTTTCCACCTAAAGTGCGGTTTGAGTGGCATTGATAGTTTCTTGACTTTTGTTTTATTTACCATTGAAAAATAAAAAAATATACTAAATTAGAAATATCTTAAATCGAGTGTTATTTTATAACTAGAATTTTCCACTAACAATTTACATTGTTTTAACGACTGGTTCAATTTTATTCAAAACAAGTTATTGTTATCTATTCGCCTATAATAAGCTGTAAGTTTTAGTGGACACCGCAACTTCTAAACAAATATGTCTGACTCACGCTATGTCAGGCACCACTTTATTTGCCGACAGTTATAGTTACTGAAGCCTTATAATATCACAATAAGGTCTATTTTCCCCTTAAAATTAATTAACAATAGTATTTAATTATGCTTTTACTTATAAATTGTAATTTGTATCGCTTGACCTATTTGCTCGACTCCCCAGTGTGGAGTTGTCGTAATGTTAGTGCGGAATTAATCGGTAATGAATTGCTTACTATAATTATGTAAAGTATAGTAATAACTACTACTACTATAATAAATGTGTACTAATAAATGTGATTGTTTGTGGGTTCGATTCCCACTCAGGTGTATGATTACACTTAAATTATTTTCCCTTCTCTGCTCTAATAAGGCAAGGCGCGGCGTAATGAACATAAACATTCAAATTTATCTTGTTATGAACAAATTTTGCTAACGCTGTACTAGTTAGTGGGTACAATAAATAAGATTTCCTATCTGATTTCCTGGCTTCTGGACGCAGCTTGCTGTAGTAAAAAACAAAGTTAAAGGCTCCAAATAGTTTAATGTCATATTTCTCAAATAAAGTCAAATCAAAAGAAAGTAAAAAACCAATGTCAAAGTTTAAACAGAACTTAGCCTATACATATTATATAATGTTTTGAATTTATACACTTAGGCTAATAACTTAGATACACCTCTAGAAGACACTTTAGATATTTTTTTAAAAAGAAACTGAAAGGAACCCGCTTAAATTATTTCCTCGTTATTCTGATCTTCCTGACAACGACATCAGGCTTAAGTTAAGAAAATAATATATTGTCATCGGATCTGCTCACGTGCGCATATTTTCACGCAAATCGATCGATAATAACCCACTTATATCAAATCAAAATGGCATTGCATTCTTACATAGATTGATTACACGACACATTAAGCTAATAAAAGCGTGTAAATAAATATTAAATATTTACTTTATATTTAAGCAAATATTTCAAATTCTTAAGAGTTTCACACATAAACATAATAAGGAACTAGAGAAATAAGTGTTTAAATATTTAAAATTCTTTTTTTGTAACATAAATAACAAAATTGTGAGGATACTATCAGACGTGTTTTATTTCCTGTTCCTTACAAATATATCGTTACATAAGAACATTAATCATTTACAAGGATTAAAGCTGTTTACTCTATACATTGTTAGAATGAGAACTTAAGTAATATAAAAAAATGTTGTATTGTTACGTCGTGTTAAATTATAATCATATTGATAAACATTTTCATCACTTTTAAAAGTAGTATTATTTTATTCAAAAAGTTTTTTATAAACAATAACTATATTTTTTATCCATTGAGTTTTACTAGAAAAGTATAAAAATATTTTAATATCAAATCAAACATCATGTTCAAATCCATTTTTTTTGCTTTAGTATATGGAATTTTAAAAATGCCCAGGCTATTTACAAATCAACACTAATTATAAGTGACAAAAAAAATAATGTACATGTATTTTTTTATTATAAACAATTTAGATACTAAAGTTAAAAACAGATTACAAAAAATATGTATTATTTCGTCAGATTTGATGAATTTCGAGTTTCCAGAGAAGAAACTCCTTAGCATTCCGAGTATTATCTGTTGTAATAAGTAAACGGTCTCCATATTGTTCTTTGATGTTTTTTTAATATACAATCTATCATAGTGTAACTGTATCTCTTTTTACTGGTCTATCTCCTTCGTGTGTCCTCCATACAACGTGACATTGGCGAAGTGACTTGTGCTCTACTGACACGTTCGAAGCGCTATATTTAAAGATCTGAACTGAACTATCTTTTAAAATACTAAATATACATTTGCAGTATAAACACAACTTGTATGCTTCGTTAGATGTCAAAATTAATCATAGACAAGGAAAACAATGTTCATTATTCAAGGTGAGAGGCGCACGATTATAATAATAGTATACCTACTATGTATACAACATTTGCTCAGAAAAAAATCACATTTTAAAGAAAAAAAGGTTTCATATTTTTCCACATACTCTTTTCTGTCAGTGTCGTATTACCACCTGGAACCAACGGGAAAAACATCCGGCAAAATAGGCCCGGCCCATCCGAGTCCGGGCCTTTTGTAAGTCATTAATGAATTAAAAAATACTTTCTAAAAACTCCTTACTGATTTTTTTTACTACAATCAAAAATTAACAACCGTTATCTGTAATCAGTTACAGCAATTGTGTTCATTCTAGGGCGAAGTTAATTATCACGAAGTGACAGATCGTTTGAGCCGCAAATACAACAATGACAGTATAATTTGTTATATGCATATCACGTCATGTCATGATAGTTTGATAATACACTGGCTAAAATTACTAGGCATATAAGATTTAACAACGTATTATTATGCTTCAAGGGGGCGAGCGACATCGTAAGCTTTACTATTGCTTTGGCATTGCAGCAAGCATAAATCTCATCCATATTAATACTTTATTCTACAATATTTTATAAATAAAGCATTTTTTATTTATAATAGGGAAATTTCATCCCTGGTGTAGGTTGACAAAGTGCTCTGCCGTTTTTGCTTAACATACCAATTTAACCAACATTTTGGACGTTAAATATTTTTTTTGAGGCCATCGTGGCGCAGTGTGGCACAATTGCTGTATACAAGATGTTTGTGGGTAAGACCTCCAATCGGAGGATTAATTATATCAAGATTATTTTCACTTCTCCGCTTTGGTGACAAGACAAAGCGCGACATGGAGTTCCGCCACTAGGTTGACACTAGGTTCTCTCTGTCTATCCTGCAATGCGGCTAAAAACGTTAAGCTAACAAAAACATTTTTCGTCTATAATAAGGAAGCTCTTTGATGGTATCAGTTCTACAGCTACTGCATTTCACTAATACAAAGAAATAAGGAACCATATTATATGTAATATATTGAATATAAAATATTTTATTCCAATAAGATTTTAATGTAAATGTGTCAAATAAATAAGCCTTATCAAATAATTTCCACAGACCTTAAAGCGGTTATAAATACACGGCCTTATCTAAAGAAACGATGGAGTTGTGTATGCTCAAATTGGTAAAAATATGCTAATTTATTTAGCATTGGTTTTACGTAAATAACATTTACACAGATTCTTCGAAAACATTTGCGGTCGATTTATTGTTTGTGTTGATTTAAGTCTTAAAAGGGTTTTGATAGCGTCTTGTCTCGTCTAAGTATTTAACTATACATGCAAGGATCGTGGGTTTGGTTCCCAGTTAGTAGAATATTCAAATTTAAAATTATTGTATGTGGACGGTGATATAATGAGTAGCACGGTTTCCATTGCATTGCTGAAATGGGCGACGTGAGCTTGTGTCCTGTCTAACTCAAAAGAAGTAAGATGGAAGTCAGTTTAATTATTTGTTTCTATTTTATTTTAAAGTAGGTACGCTATTTCTTATGTAGGTAATTTTAGCCTTTTATATATATCTCTAAGTAAACATTGGCTATCATTTCAAAGTCTTTTTTTTTTGGATTCTTAAACTATTTGAGAAGTTATATTTTACAATGGCTATAAATATGGAAAAACAATGTTCTTTTACAGCTTGTGTGAAGCTTCAGGGTTCACGCTTCAGGGTAATAGTACGTATAACAGGGTAGTTAGAGAGAACCTAGTGTCAAAACACTACGTTCTCTACTTTCCGTATAGATTTATTTAATTTGAAATTATAGTGTTTGTGTGTATTCATTAGGTACGCATGTTCAGATATAATGATCTGAATCTGAATGATATTAGAGTGATCAGGCACCTTACCTGGCTGAGCCCTGGCGCATGAGGCCGTCATAATCCACCTGATGTCAGCAATAAAAATAAGCTGTTACAAGCATATAAGAATTTCGATGTAGCTGGATAGAACGGCTTAGTGGTCAGAGCGCTTAGACGCGCGGGTTCGAGTCCCGTTACGTTAAAAAAAAATTATACGTTTTATAACAATATTTTTTATATCTTTAATATGTAAATAACATTAAAAAAAAAAATGTTAATTATAGATAGGTAGGTATAGGATATTATAAATATATCGCGATAGCCTCGAATTAACTCGAACAAAAACAAATGTTGTAAAACATGAATGTAGTAAGAAAATTAAATAATATTTCATAAAGTGTAGTTTCAGCATGAGATGAAATTTATAGCTTATTAAGCATTACAGTATTTTTTTATTAAAACTACTATCTAACTAGACTAACAGATGTCAGTTATTGTTTAAGTGATTTTAAGTTGTAAAGACAAATATTCGACAAATTGTCTATATAAGAAAATTTATGCGGACGGAGGAATCTCCACATTTTTATTAATAATACAGAAACAATATTTGTATATTCTTGCCCTCCAAAGCAGAAAGTGTGTTTGAAGGTGAACGAGGTCAAAGAGACGTCTTGTAAACCTGTAGTTTTTAAATGAAATTGCGACATATATCTGAATAAAAACTTAATTTAATGATATGTTTTTGCTATCTTTTTTTACTTTTACTTTATTATTACTTATAAAAGATTTAAGTGTTATTTGTGTTGTCCTTATATTTGAAGGTCGTTAAGTTACTAAGCAGTATGAAAGTTATTTTTTTTCTTTTTTCTTTCAGCTTCCGGCTTGTTCCCGCATAGGGTAGGCAGAAAGAGCCTGGTGTCAAGACACTCCGTTCTCCACTTTTCACCCGAATCAGAGTCGGGAGCGGAGAAATGAAAATAGTGATATTATGATCATTTGCAAAAATGTAATAAATAACGTATTGGAACAAACAATATTAAGACGTTTTCTATTATTACATAAAGTCTAAATGAAGAACGGATTTATATACTATGTATTAGGATTCTAGATCATCATAATAAAATTAATGAAGTGCAATACGACATATGACTAGTTTTCTTCTACCCAACAAGCGAAATATGTGACCTAAAAGTAAAAAAACGGGTTTATTTTCAAATTTACGCTATTTCCCGCATGACAAAGTGAGAGAGCCTAGTGTCATGACTCTGTTCTGCAATTTTGAATTTCCGAGACATTGCGTGTTGAATGAACGAAACTCGACGTCGTAAACGCAAAAAATATTTAAATATAATCATCCCCCTAAGTGGAAATCGAACCCACAAAACACTGTCACACTGCAGCACGTACGCTTCGTAACTAATTTGAAATTTTAAAAAGGACACAAGATGCACCAATATAGTATAAACAATATATAAATAATGTTCCGACATATTACAATTTTACCTTCATAAACGACTCTTACTTTTCTCATTTCATAACGAAGACCCTTGTTGTTGTATATAAATATTTCTTTAACAAGCCAATAAATTGTTCAAATATATGAAAATAATAGTTAAACGATTTTAACGCCTTTTACAATGTATAAGAGTTTACTGTTGATTAACTATAAATACACAATTTCAAAAACCCAATGATGAGTCAGCTTCTTAGAAGTAAAGAATCTACTCTCGGTCTTCATCCGGTACATTTCGTAGTAAAATTCCGGTAGTAAATTGACCTGTTTTTTATTCATTTTAAGGCTGCATTGTAAAATGGTTTTGAAAACTTTCTTTATATTTCTATAGTATTAGTTGTAATTTTACAAGTATTGTTGTTAGTTTGTTTACATGTTTTTTGAAAATTTACATATAAACTACTTAATTAATTGTGGAATTTGTTTTATAATAAAAACATATTTCAATCGAAGCGCACTGACCACTATGCCATACGTCCTAGCTTAGAAGTAAAATCGCTTCGTGTATATACTAAGTGTGTAAGTATAACATTTTTAAAATTTTTTTTACATTTTTTCTTTATTTAACAGTTATTTCATTACTGTGGGATAGGCAAAAAGAAACTAATGTTATGTCATTCTACATATATACGTACTAGCGACCTGCGGCTTCGCCTGGGTGAACTATAACTGTTTCGTATTTATTTATTTTAATGTGTGAAACTTAACGTCGACCAACTAGACAATGGAACTAAAAATCATTTATAAACACATATTGTTATTACTAAAATATAAGGAAATAAAATTAATATTCATTATTAAAATACGTATGAAGTTTAATGTAGCCATTCCGATAAAATAATATATATTTCGTATACAATGTACATATATTGTTTATTTTTCGCCTTCAACTTCCTCACGATTTTCCTGCATTTTATTTGCAAATTTATAATTTATATCAATTTAAACTTAAACACTCAAATTATAGAATATATTTTGAATTGGAATATGTAAATTAGAGTGTTGCTAACTTTATTTAAACGCGCGGGTTTTTGTATATATGCACACTTATTTCTACTGATAGAGTACGTGAGATACCGCACGACTTTGCAATTAGATGTAAGGCAACGATTGGAGCCAACTTCCTTTGTTTTTTAATGTTATCTAAATACCTATTAATACATGAACAAAAAACTTTCGACCCCTTTTTTTTAAATCTAAGCGAACGAAGTATTATATTTGACATAATTATATAAAATTTATATACGTCTTGTAATAAGTAATGCCTATTATAATAACATATTAAATTCATTAAGGAAAATATTTCACACACAACGTGTCACGTGTGTGTGTGACAAACATTTTGTTAAAAAGTGACATATCCTTTACTATACGTATTTTACGCGACAAAGAGAATTTTTAAATTTTTAAAATACCTTATGTGCCACTCAATTGTTGAATGGCTTTCCAGCGGCAGTGTTTCCAGGTCGATTTGACATTCAAGAAATGCGTCTATATCAACCTTAAAAGCCGGCAACATCCCTGTAGTCCTGGTGTTACACGGGGTCGTGGGCGGCGGTGATAACTTACCATCAGGTGACCAGAACGCTCGTTTGCCTTGTCTGTATATAAAAAAAATATCTTAAATATAAACATTTTTTAGCTCTTTTGACCTTATTTATATAATGTCACTAAAACAATTATATGTTGAAATTTAACATGTATGCTGATTTTTAACAATAAACTTAATTGAGAGTGTAATGTAATTTTAAGTTTGTCCCCTTTTTAGTTATACAATGTATTCATGTGTGATTTCATTATCAAGTACGTGAATTTTTTTGTAAATGGCGGTAAATTACAACGAACTTGAATTTAAAAATGTCGATATAAGTACTCATATAAATACTATTTATATAAAGAAAGAATAGTTTTTGAAAGTAATCTATTGTTCCACATTTTAATAAGAGCCGGAACATGTATATCTATTGACAAGTAAACTACTCGTTACCTTAGTAACGAGTATGTCAGCTTACACAAAAGTATGTAATATACATGGTAGTATTTGTAATATATATTACATAAATTAAACGTATTTCTAGTCAATTATTAAAAAAGAACTTAGTTGTTAGCACTTCTTAACCAAATAAACTTGAAGGTTGCCAAATTCAAAATAGGTATTACTTTAGTAAAAAGAACTACTATATAATTGTATTAATAAATTTAAAAAAGTCTTCTTTGGGTCAGTATTAAGGACTACTGCTGTACTACTGTTTTTTTACCTTTAATATATATGTTAAAGGTCAGTGTTATAGCGTCTATATACGTGATGGTTGTGGGTTCGATTCACTCACTTCACTTCACTCAGGGGAATTATATTTCAATTATTTTCATTCCTCCGCTTTGGTCACAAGACAAAGCACGGCGTTGAGTTCCGCCAAGTTTTTTTTGATATTCCCCAAATTCCGTCGGAATGTAAACTTGAAACTTATGATATATGTAAAAGGTAAAAAATAACGTTTTGTATCCTTTTATAACCGCAGATTTTCATATAGGCAATGCTAAAGGCAAGGCATTGAAATGCCCTTGGAGTCATAGTAATTACCCTTTTGTTACGTGCCAGTTAATAATTGTGCAATATCAAAATAATATAAATAAGATAAAACTATACATATTATGTTAATAGTGATTTTGATTTTAATTACTAATTTATATTATATTCTGCAAGATTACATTATATTCTTTATAATATAGTTTTTTTACGATTAAAAATCACTGCCAAAGTGATAAATGAATGCACACCTAGCTACAACAAAATAATATTTTTTTTTCAGCTTTGGCCTTTATCCCGCATTACAAAGTAGGCAAAGATAACCTTGTGCGAAGACCTACATATTTGCTTCTTTAAATTTTAGACATTGCGGTTTGAGTTCTACTCAACGTCGCCCTAAAGAGACAAGACTAATTTTACCAGACCAGGGTTCAATCATAATAATTTTCCCGAGTAAGATCAAACACACACTCAACTCGTTTACAGTCAGACTTAGTACGCCACCATGGCTTTCAAAGAATAATATTTTAAACAATAATACAATACATTTTTCTTCACTAATCTTTTACAATAATCTTTTCTTGTCATTTGGCTAATGTAGGCTAAATAACAAAACTTTTTTAAGTTTTCAATAGCCAACGTTTAAAATCTGCCTTATCTATACCGGGTAAGTGAGGCTAAGAGTAACTGGAACTGATAAGATTAACAAACATCGAGGACACTTTGGACGTTCAAGGAGCGATAATATAGGTAATATATTAGTAAACTATTTGAGTCCTTAATGAATTTATGGCCACCCCATAATTCGTAGAATATGCCAGTTATTTCCCTATTTTTCCGTGTTTGTTACAAAAATATTATAACTTATTTTCCTTAGACCTTTTCATTTGTTCATTCGTTTACTATGTATGCAATATTAATTATTATTTAGCACTATAAACATTGAAACTGTTTTAAAACTAAACCTCTCTCCTAAAACCGGTTTTAGGAATTCTAGAATAGAAACGACCATCGTGGCGCAGTGGGACAACGTCTGACGTTAAATGTTATTGGTTGTGGGTTCAACTTCCACTTTAGGAAAAGATTATATTTAAAATAATTTCATTTCTGCGCTCTGATACCTAAAATTAAGCGCGGCGTTGAGTTCTACCACTCAACTCGTCATTGCCTCGATATCGAGCAAAAGGTGGAGAACAGAGTGGCTTGACACTCGGTTCTCTCTGACTACCCTTTTATGCGCGGAAAAGCGTGAAACTGTAATAAAAGGAACAGAAAATAATATTTTTTCTAATGAACTATTATTTATTTATATTTAATATGGAACTCCAATCCGATGAGCCCTAATCAGATTTTGGTGAAGCATTGGTTAAAAAATACATACTGTATAGTTTAAAAATTAGTCTGCGATCTGATATAGTGATGGTTGCGCCCGATATACAGGTCTTGTGGGGCTGTCAATAATGTAATTTTTATACTAATCGACAATTTGAAAAAGCTAAGAAAAGATTTTAGTTTTACATATTTTGGATTGTAGTATAGTTATTGCCTTGTTGTTTTAACTATATATTGTAATAGAATATTTTGCAAGAATCCAGGACAGTCGCGAGGCACCTAAGAAATCGTTGGCGGTAGTTTGATATAATAATTGTATTAACTGACAGACAAATGCCTCAGTCTACCTGTGACCACGGACTACTGTAAAGTGTTCGAAACGTCGGGTTCTACAATGTATTTTCGAATACCAAAATTATACGCGATTAATCCGTTTAAAATAGTTTCATTTCAAAATGTGTAATAATCGTGAAAATCAAAGAACTTATTAAATGTAATAAATTAATTATTCTATTTGGATCACTTAATGTAGAGTAATTAGCTCCCCGCAGCTTCGCCTGTGTAAACGACACGACTTTATTTAGTTTTTCATGCGCCGCGTTCTCACTGAAAACACAAACTTAGCCTAAATTTATAATTTTAATGGTTGTAACTTTTTTATTTTTGAACCGATTGAAATGAAATACACATTAAATGTTTACCAAAACACAATAGTCAAAAATGCCCCCAATTATTTTTGTCATATATCTTCCATGTACAGACAGCGTTCGGTTACATTTTTGTTATACATATAGATATTAATTAACACGCCTTCCGTGAAATTCAACACGTTTGAATGTTTTTTTTAAGTCATCATAATTAATCACATACATGCATAGACTGCAACTTCGTTCGTGTGAACGTTTGGAACGTTTCACATCAAACGTTTCAGACCTTTGATATTAATCTGACAACGAAAAATAGCCAACTGGTAATAATTTTTGTTAAGGCGCCATTTCATTATTTATTAGAACTCTTAGGGAGTCCCATTATTCAAAATTAATTACACTTTGTATTTTGCCCATTCTTTATGGTTATACAACGGAGTTTCTCTTACGTCCATTTAGTCTGGAATCTGGAGATTAGCGTGTACAAACATGCACACAAAAATTTTAAATTCATCGCCTAAATTGTTTTTATTAAATATATTTAATGAATAGGACACGTTCTTTTTAACTATAATTTTAACAAGAAATTATAAAACGCTTTTGTATTAAACGGCTCACTATAAAAACTTCGTCATTAATGATACTACTAATTTTCATCTCATTTATGTAATTTTATAAGACGCGAACAGTTAGTTATCTTAAAGTAGTAAATTTAATAAATTTTATTTCAAGTTACAGAATTTAAATAGAAAAATATGACGCCTTCTTCATTTTCATTCTATCAATATGATGACATTAATGACTAGTGTCGAAATCCGGCAAAATAAATATGAAAATCTCATATTTATACAGTAAATATTGTATGAAAACACTCAGAGAGACAAATCATATTCAGAGAGATAATTCTATAAACATATTTATAATTCCATGGTCCATCTGCTATTGATATTAAGAAACCTCATAATATATTTTTTCTTGAAAAATGTTCCTCACTGGCCCACTCATATACCTAGGCACTCCGTCCTCTCTCTGCAACACGATGTATACATGGAATGCTAGAAAGGTTCTTCTCTTCTCAATTAGATAGTACTATTGTTTTAAAATATTTTCGAGACTGCCTCGCCTTTGGCGGTACATTAAAGCGCTTATTTATCTGTTATTATATGTACTTTAACGGTACGATAACTCGTGGTAAGGTTGTTTTCATAAAAATATGTTTGTTTTGTTTATTTGAACGATTACCGATAACGTTCAATGTTTGCTTAAATATCGATTGTACATAAATTCTTGTACTTGTGTGTGATATATATATATCTACATAGAGTACTGTAATACGATTTATTTATTATTTCTTTATAGCTCTGCTATCTTCAGTTTTACTGCAACTTTTACGTGTTTCAGAGGTCAATAGCATTTCAGATATACCTTATTTGGATATATAAAATAACATACATAACATATTATTTTTAAAGACGCGTTTATATGATATAAGGCTATCGGATTTGTTAAGTTAGTACTTTATTTTCTATATATAAAAACCTAACTGTGCCCGCGATTTCGTCCACGTGGAATTTTAAAAATGTTATTTTTATATATGTACCGTGTATGTAATTACTATTGATGTATGCATACACATACATATGTATTAGTTAAAAAGCGGTTATTTTAATATGACAAACAGACACTCTCCACTCTCTTATATAAAAAAAATTATAATTCAAAGCGTACGCCTACTTTTATTTTGGAGTAAATATATAAACTCTTTTATTTCTCTTTTCATGTACCAATTTGTCACTATGGAACAAGCAGGGGTACGTATGTCTTAAATATTTATTATTTAGTTGGCTATGTCACACCTATGTCACACCCTGAATGCCACATTAACTTAAACGAAATAAGAGCATATCTTGGGGAATCATAGGAAAGTGTGCACTCGCATTGTTTATTGTCTATCAGTTTTCGAGCAAGTACATAGTTTTGATGTCTTAAAATATATTTTTACATGTATTCGTGTATTTAGTCCCTGACTGTAGTCATTGTTAGGTCAACTAAATATAATGTAATAAACAATTACGCGTCGGACCACTCACTCGACACCTGCGTATTTCATTCATGCGAGCGAGTTGCCTTCTGTGGCATGGGCTCGTTATTTTCCCTCTGGCTTGCTAAGTGACATTTAATATGGCATAGTTGCAGTTTCCGCGTACCACAAGCTGTTACACGTGCAAAGGCTTTTAGTAAAAGCATTGTTTAATATAATAATGATTATTGATAAGCACTTAGTCTGAGATAAGTTAATGTACTTAGGTCTTAAAAAATTATAAAGTAGCTGTTTAATACAATCACATGTTGATGTTTTTTTTAAATTATTCATATCTATGGCGAACAATCTTTTCAGTCTTGTCTCAGACATAAGGTAGCGTGACAGTCACTCATAAACACGCAATATTGTTGTTTAAGGTGGAGAAGAAGAACTGCTATACCATTAACTTCTGTGCTATAAGTCGCTCGCAATTTGAGGGTAATAATTAAAGTTGAAAAAAATATTTATAGAAATATCATCAACTTCACGCAAGATAATCAGAGAGAGCCTAGTGTCAAGACACTCCAGTCTCCACTTTTCAACCGATTCCGAGACATTGCGAGTTAAGAGGCATATCTCAACTCCGCGCTTTGTATTGTTCACTAGAGCGGAAAATGACAATTAAATTATGATCATTAGACCCAGCAGGAATCGAAACCTCCACCAATTGTGATCAAACACTGTCCCACTGCGCCACGGTTGCCTATTATACAATTATGGCAGGGCTTTATAATTGTAGGGCGAGACAAATGAAACTTCCTTGCAATTAATTTGGATTTATTACTAAATAGTACTTTATCAGTTTCGAAGTAGAAGTTCTTATATATATTTGACACTATATATAATTAAGCATATAAAACTATTTAATAACAGCATGAGTTGTAACTTAAGTGGAGAAAATAAAAGTATTTTAAATAAGTAAGTAAAAATTACTTAAGATTTAAAAGTAAATGGTTAAAATATTTGTCAAAGTCAAATAATTTTATTCAAACGAAGAAGTTACATTTTCATTTCTGAACGTAAAACAATTTACCACCGGTTCATTAAATTTAATGCCATAAATTCAGCGGGACTTTTATTTCTTTTTTTTTTCAAATCAATAATTTGCAGATTTATTAGTGACAATGATATGTTTGAAATAGGCTGGAACGAGCATTTAATTCCCAAGGCATGTTATCATTTACCAAATCGTTAATTAGGTAATAAAATTTAAAACACAGACAGACAGACAGAGTCCTCTCAATTTTTTTAAATTGTGATTGTGCATTTTGATACGCTTTCTGGGATCGTATTGTAAAAGCGTACAGATTGAAACCTCCTATGAAAGAATTACGGGTTCGATGCGGTCGAGTTACAGGCGCGTTAAGTTTAATCCTATATCTAGTATTAATATCATGTACATCACTGATTTTGGTAAAATCACTAATATTTTGCTTTACATTATCAATAATATGTTTAGACGCAACTGTTATCTCATTGGTTAGACATATTTGCTTAATTTAAACTAGCATACGGTTTAATGAGAAGAAACTCCTTAGCACTCCATGGATTCACCGTGCGGATGCCGTCCCATCGCGATGCAGAGAGCAGCTCGGAGCAGTACCTAGGACTTGCGACCCAAGTGAAGCCTTAAGGAGTTTTAAATGCATTACCATTAATCTGAGCTCCTCTCTACACCTAACCAAATTTTAAAAGATCCTACAAATGCCGCCTTCGAAATATGTGCTACATATGACCTGATGATAGTTCTTAACAGGCCGAGATCTTTTAGTAGGTTATAGAGTAATTTCGCTGTCATACCCCTCGCGTTTATTTCTACCGCATATAAATTAACTCTAAGCTATTCCTCAGTTTGTTCATTAATATATATTTATAGTTTTAACATAATATAATAATCGTTAAAACGGACACAAGGCACATCTCATATTATTATTATTATTTATTTTCCTTACGGATCTCAGCAAGAAGCTGGTGGTGTGAACCTGCCACGGGCTAAGCCAAGTGGGTCAGTTCATTGTGTATGGCTGTGGGTGTTTGAGTTGTAGATGTCAGGAATCGCCGAACTATAGAGCAAGTGTCTGTAATTACTGACTTTCGTAAAGGGATGAAAGTGCTTTCGTGTAGGCTTAATTCTTTTAGGGATGTATGTAAAGATTTCGGAATGAGCCCTGTGGACGATAGAATGATGGGTATGATTTTAACTGAGTGCTGGTGCCACATTTGTCGGATTTTGTCTGCCAGTGGGATGTATTTTCTCCGTGTATTTCTTCCTTATATTTTCGGCATTGGGTATGGATATGTCTATCAAGTAGGTTATTTGTTCCTTTTTTAGAATTAATTAACATTAATTCTAAAAAAGGAATCATCATGAGACCGGACATAACTGTCAGGTCTATTGTTTGTTGTAGTTTTATCAGTTATAATATCCCGGTCCCAATAAAATTTAGTGTGTTGATTATCTAGTACATTCTTAGGTTTATATTTATAATATGGCTCTGCGTCATCTATTATCTTATACTTTAATGCAAGGAGTCTATGTATTTGCTTCGCTACATTGTTATGTCTTTCATTATATAGCTTATTTGCTAAATTGGACATCCACCGGTTATATGCTCTATTGTCTCTTGGTTTGTGTTACATAATCTACATTTGTCTGAAACTACAGTTGGGTCCTTAATTATGTATTTTTGGTATTTTTTTGTGTTTATAATGTGGTCTTGGATGGCGACCATAAATCCTTATTATTATTTTTAATATATTATAAATATAATATAATATAATTAATATAATATGTTACACACATATTACAATCCCTGTATAAATATTTATTGGATGTCGGCTAATACATACCTAAGATGTAAACGATTTATTACCTGACCTCGACTTTAATAATCCCACATACAGCCATCAATTTTGTATACAAATGTACATTAAAAACATCATAAAAATCAAATGTGCAAAGTACAATTAGTGTATACACCGAGCTATTGTAAGAATCCTTGAAATCTACTTACTGACCAAACAATGCCGCCCACACACAAATTAACTTCCGCAATTGTATATTATAAATTCATTTATACTTTATGATTCAACATAGTATTTGATAAAAAAATAATATACGCATATACAGCTTATCCCGCATATAATAATGATGCAGAGAAAACCTATGTCAAGATATTCTGTTATCTATATTTATAGTTTTCGCATAAGTTACATATATTGTTTATTAAGTTAAAAGGCCATCGTGGCGCATGTGACTGTAAACGTGATTGGTTGTGGGTTCAATTTGAATTCGGGGTTATGGTTGTATTTAAATTGTTTTCGTTTACTACACTCTTGTACCTAAGACAAGCGCGGCGTTGAGTTTCGCCACTTAACACACATTGTCTTGATTTCAGGTGGAAAGTGGAGAACAGAGTGTCTTGACCACTAGGTTCTCTCTGACTACCCTCCTATCCTACTACTCCCTGCTATGCGGAAAAAAGCGTAAAGCTAAAAAAAAACCTTTGCAATGAACGAGCATATCATAGGCTTACCCGAACGGCAAAAGTTCAAAAGTACACAATCACAGCCTTGACTATTTAATAAATATATGGCGATAAATCCTTTAATGATTTTGATGCGCTTCCAAGCAGATTTAGCCGTGTCCGGCTTTATAATGATTTCACATTTTCACTAGTTTTTTATTATAAATACAGATACAGTGATCAGTTATCGTGGCGCAGTGGGACAGTGACTATAATCGCGATTGGTTGCGGGTTCGACTACCACTTGGCATTTCCCCGATCATTGTTTCTTTATCTTCAAATCTCCCCTCTGATGGTGACAAAACGACGTTGAGGTCCGTCATTAAACACGCAGTGTCTTGAATGCGGTCAGGAAGTGGAGAATAGTATCTTGACACTAGAACCTCTCTGTCTATCCTGATAAAACTTTAGCTATTCCAACCCTGCTGGCCGCTGCGGGAAAAAGCGTAAAGCTCAAGCAAGACGATAAATTAAGTTATTTAATAGAATATTCGGGGAAATTTTCATCCCCGAGTGGGAATCGAACCCCCAACCAAAGCGTAAACAATTTGAGGCTATCACACTTTACCACGGTGGCCTCAATGCGCGTTGTAAAATAACATACATACCTACTACGTACACGCTGTTTTCCTCGTGTTGGTTTCCACGATGCACTCCACGTGATTTAAATTAATTATAATTGATGAGTACTTGATTTCTAGGAACAACTTCAAGGTGTGGTCTGATTCAAGCTGCATAATACCTATATTGCCAGTTGTATTCATCCAGTCATCTTGGCGGAATATAGAAATTCACTATTTAAACGGATAAATCCATTTGCAAAACATATGTACGACTTACATATTATTAACTTTTTAATACAAAGCGAAAGAAAAGATACATTTTTTGTGTGGACATGTTTTGACATTTTTGTATTCGGGAATTAATCGATTTCTTAAATAGTAAAAATGTAGCAAATAATACACAACTCAGTTATGTGACATTAATATAAAATAATTAAACAATAAAACTTATTTTAATAAAGATATTCTTCTTATTTTTATAAAGATATTATTCTAATACCTACCTTTAGTTAATGTAACGAAGCTGTAAAGTTTATAATTAGTTTTAATAACTAGGTCTTTTTTTTAATATAGCAAACACTAGGCAAACGAGAAATTAAATATCATAAGCTACACGCGAACAATAATAACAACTCGATTTTGTAGCTACTCAATTTACAAGTCACATTTTCTTACCTTCTTCTTTTTTACCAAAAACTTTGTTAATGTAATATGAATGTCAAAAGTGTTTTTAAAAGCTTGTTGGATACGGTCGGCTAAAGGCATTGAGCGCGAGGCCACAGATAAAAAATATTGTAGGCTATATGTCAATGTCAAGAGGATTAGTGAACGCTAACGTTAAAAATTTGAATGTTTTTTTAAATAGTTTTTTTAATATAAATTATTGTTATCAATCACTTGCATCATTTTATATTTTTGTATACTTAAGAATATTTATGTGACGTGTGACAGGTAATCATAATAACCTTATGAATACGGGAAACTTGAAATAAATGACTTTTGAATTCTATCACAACTAAAATAAATATCATCGCCTATAATTTGAAGCATAATATTATATCTGAGTGTTTATTATTATTTGTAATTTAACAAGTTTAAAAATTAAATCTTAATTCACACACACACACACACTTTTGCTACGTACTACCTACTATGAGAAAAACAGGTATAGACATAAAACATAATAAAATGACAAATACATTAAATTTTTGCAATGTAAATTAAGTACCTATATTTTTTATTGTTATGTTCGAGATGAACTAACACTAATTACTCACATAGTGTATATGGTAGTTACATAATGTGTATAAGGTCGGTTATTCAAGGTGAGTAGCGTGGGAGCTTCCAATTGTAACTACATATAAAACGTGAACAAGGTAAGGGCAAATGTAATGTCAAGCAATTTATATTACATTTTTATTTGCTCTTAAAACCTACACACGGTATATTCTGGAGATTTGTAACTTAGCATTACTGAAAAACAATTTTTTTTCATTAAAATATATACAATAGGAACTAATTTCCGAAACGATAAGTCGTTTAAAAATATTATAATTCATTTATTTGTCAATTATTTGCGGATTTGCTGCATTGTAGCATGTTCGATTTTTTTAGCTCTTTAAATTTTATTCAATGTACATATTTATTTAGGTAACTGCTACCATAAAAGACTATAAAAATAAGCCCCTGAAGACTTTTTCTAAACTTGCATGTATATATAGATATATGACATTATAGTACTGTATAATAAATAAATATTTTAAATTTTTAAGGTATTATTGATAAACTGAAGAAATTTAAAAATATTTTTAAAAACCGTGTAAAATATAGAACTTATAGAACAGTTTAGTGGACATAAATTCCAAATTGTCATGCTCCTACTTTAGTCTGTGAAGATTATTGCACAGCTTTACAGATTTGACTACTGAAAGTTCCTCGCTCAGTCAACGCAACAACGTGATTTTTTTTATTTATGTATATTTTCCCACATAGCAGCGTAGTCAGAATTCTTTCTGACTACGCTGCTATGTGGGAAAATAGTGTCTAGTGTCAAAACACTCCGTTCGTCCTGTCGAAGGTCTTTTATGTCGTTAACTTATGCTCACAACAAAAATAAGTTGTAAGAAGCGTGTAAGAATTTCCACGCATCCGGATGTAGAACGCATGGCTTAGCGGTCAGAGCGCTTGGACGATTTCCAAGAGGGGCGAGTTCACATGCTGCCGCGTTCAAATATTTATACGTTATCTAAAAATGATTTTCAGATTTCTAAGTGTGTGAATAACACTTTAAAATGTTGAAATAAAGTTTATATTGTAGCTCAAAACAATAATAGACACTGGAATTTATTTTGTTAATCGTCCTTATTCATAGTATTATTTTAGTTACGCTGAACTGATAAATCCTTGCGTCACTATAAAGCGTTGCCTCAGCACTGTTTACGTATTAAATGACTTTAATAATTTATCCAAACCGTTCTTTACTTTTATATTTACAAATTGGCTGCATTTTTCAAGTGAGACGAAATTCTAGTGACGATCTTTTACATGTTTTACTTATTTAGAGATTATTATATATTTATACGAGAAAAGACTTTGGTATATTTTAATTATTATAAGCCTTTCAACAATTCGAATGGACATCATGTCTAAAATGTTTGATTTGCTATATACGCCTCAATTATTTACACGGGACCATTGTTGTGCATTGCAATTTTATTATTTTCATTTCTCCGCTCTGCTAAACAAGAAAAAACGCAACGTCACTCAACAACGTCTCGAATTCGGTCGGAAAGTGGAGAACGGAGTTTTGACACTAGATTCTGTGGGAAAAAGCGTGGCCTGCAAAAAATTGCGTTAGAGAACTAAACGAAGAGGCGTTTTCTGTGGTCAAATCTGTAAAAATGTTTAACAGACTATATTAAGTAAAAACATGAAAATGGAAATATAGTATGTTCACTTAACTGTTGTATAAGTCAGTATAGGTTTTTTCAACTTCATTATGGTAGTTTACGAAATGTTGCCACAAGAATTCTTAAATTTCTTATTCAAATTATGCAAAGCACGCGCTGTTAAGATGGCACTTAGTGAGAATGCAGACAAGCTTCGTGAAACTTCGCCCCTTAAAGTACAGCGTAGGTAAATAAATAAAAATAAAAAGCCTTGAACCCTTAATAAAATTTATAATATCTATAAATCTCACTCTTATATTTTCTCGCGCACTTATATTTTTGTTAATATCAATATTTTTTTGTATTGATTAGTTCTAGAAATTAATTCTAATAATAGTTAATTAAAAAACTAAATATGCATGGTCACCAGACGGCGTTTCTAATTTTTTCTTCCAATCGGAGCCGGCGACTTGAGGTGTCTAGAGACATCCCAACTCTCTGTTTATTTTAGAAATTGAACCGAAGGCCATGCCTAGGTCATGGACAAATTAGTTAAATAAAGCCATTCTCTAAAGTTTATTACTTATATTTTCATTACCTATAACTTTTTATAAGAAGAATCGAATTTAATTCTACACAAAGTTCAGGGCGGGCCATCAGTAAAAAATAAAATTAACGAACAAAGGTCCCTTTGCCAAGTGTGAGGGCATTTAAAATCCAATAACGTACAATTCTTTTATCTTTTCATCTGACTTCGATGCATAGCTTTGCTTTGTAGTGAAACATTCCTCACGATAAAACGGAGGTCACGAAAAAAGTACACATCGAGCACAACAAAAACAAAAAAAAACAAAGGAATTTTGGTATGGATTCAGGTAGAATGTTATTAGAGTAGTTTATTTTTATTCTTGATTTCGATTCTTGTTAAAATTATTTTTTATTAAGTTCTTAATGGATTTTTCAATACCAGTATCTCAGATTTAGTTCTTAAAAAAAAGCAAAAGCAGTTGCACGCTTTTTGCCGCATAGAAGGTTGTCAGAGAAAACCTACTGTAAAGACACTGCGTTCCCCACTTGCGCCCCAATCCGAGACATTGTGTATTGGGTGGCGGAACTTAACGTCGCTCTTTGTCTTGTCATGAGAGCGGAACTATAGAAATCGAAATAATTTAAATATATATAATAATATTATATTATTATATATTCTCCGGAGTGCGAATCGCACCTGCAGCCATCGCGTATACTGAGACACTGCGCTATGATGGCCTCAAGGTGTTATCATAATCAATATTATTATATTATTTAAAAAGAAATTATATTATAAGCTAACAGGTTGGTAACATTAAATATCACGTAAAATTGGATACTATAAAACAGAAGCTAGTTTTGCGTATTTACATGATGGGTGGCAACACTTTACTTAGCCTTTTCTGAGAAGAAGATTATATATCAGCCTTCCTTCAAGTGGAATTGATATCACAATTACCGCCATTAGTGTATATATTGTAAGCTTCGCATTGCCGTTGCAATTGAAAAATACCTACATTTCAAAACCTAACTTATTAAACATTCTTGTTACCATTCCATGCGTAGAAAGCTTTTACAGTAATAGTTAACTGTAGATTTTATGTTGCACTTACTTTGATTTATGTATCGGAATGATTTAATTATGATAATGCAATTGTAAGTATATTGGATAATAAACTTAAATAGGACTTGCAAGAAATAATCAGCCTATTTTTTTGCATTTCTTGCACTTATTCAAGCAGGCAAAGAAAAAATTGAAATAGGTCCTTTTTTAAAATAAGTTTATAAGTTTGTACCAAGTTATCACCTCCAAAAAGTAAATATGTCTTTTATACATATACGCATCTATAATACAATTTCTCCATCTATGTTAGATTTTTCAATGCAGTCAGTATAAAAAATAATAATATTTTAATTAATTAATTAAATAACTAAAACTTTTTACTCTGTACAGAAATATTTGTAGGATAAAAATGTGTGGAAGTGGAATGATTTGAGTTTAACGCAGGTTAGCTACATTGAATTAAATAATAAAATTGTAGCGTTTATATTTGGACAGAGCAACTATAACTATTAGGTTTCTCGCTGGCTTTTCTCAGCAGAACTGCCTTCGGAGCCGGTGGTAGCTTTATGTTCTTTCCACGTTTACAAAATGGCTTTCAAACGTTGAATTAAGGATATTTTGAATTTGGATTGATTTTATAGACTTCCTGGCTGTTACGACAGACATTGCTCGTGAAATTATTGAGTCTAATAGCATGCATAATAACATCAAAAATGTATTTTGAATATACGCATTAATTTCGGGTCTTTCGGGATTAAATTGAACTAAGAACCATTGCACTCAATCAAGTACATCCTAACTGCGCTAGGATGGCGTCATAAGTTTAATGGCATGAAAATATGGCAGACGCTTATATGGGATTTTTCATTTTTTATTTTTAGAGAGGCACGCGCTTACGGAGGTCACTCGTAGCGTGTCAAGGCTATCCCATAGCGGTTTATATAATATATTAACACCTATTAAATGTGATAAAACTTGTTTAATGGACTTGTAAATTAATGCTGTTTTAACAATTTTAAAGTCACACGAATTGATAAGCATTTTTAGAATTTTTATAAAAATTTGGACGCACCAGGATTCTAACCAGCGCCTCTTGGATAGTTGTAACGCGATGTCTCTCAATCAAGCGATAAGTAGGTATAAAAGCATAATTTAAGACTAAGTTATTTTTGATTTATCCTGCAAAATAATGAAAAAATATTTTCTTTACTTCATAATTAATGTCTAGATGGCCTCTCAGGCCACACATGCATGAATGAAGGTGATATGGGTTTTCAATTTATAGTAATAATTATATTTAATTTATTTTCATTTCTCTGCTTTTGTGCAAGACAAGGCGCAACGGTGAGTTCCGCCACTCAACACGCAATTTTTCGAATTCGGGTGCAAAAGTGAAGAAATGAGTGTCTTGACACTAATTTCTCGCCGATTATCTTGCGTGAAACTGATGATATTTCTATGAATATTTTTTTCATCTTTACACATTTACCATAACTTGCGTTACGCAGAAGTTAGTGGTATAGCAGTTCTTCTTCTATGAAATAAGAAAAATATAACAATATTTGCATAGTCAAAGCCGTTCATCACCCCTTTTTTCTATGTTTTTAATTAGAATAAAATAAAAGGGAAAATGTATACCAAAATAGTTTAAGTTGTGTATTTCTCAATTATTTTATATAACTTATCAATACCACAGTACCCCGGACTACTAACTAGAGATAACACATGAAACTAAACTTTAATTTACTAACGCAATTTCATAATTCGAATATTTAAGTAAATCATCTACTGTAGCTATTTATAAATATGTCGGTATATTTGTTATAGCCCGAATAAATTATAGGAAAATTTTTAATTTAGGTTATACAAACATTTCGACAGCCGCGAACTAACCGCACGCGTTTGAGTAAACACTGATATGATTGTTATTCCAATGTACGATACAAATATGACGTCTAAACTCCTTGTGACTGCTTGATTAATTTACATAAATACATCAACAACCCTGAACATTCTCTGATTATGATATAATTGCAAAAAAATACTTTCTATCTCTAGTATATATCTATTGTATATATTGACATTTTGATAAATACCCAAATTGAAAACGTTTTTTAGGCCATCACCATCTGACTGTAAACTGTACGCAATTGGCTATGAGTTTAATATTTATTCAGGGGAATTATTGTATTTAAATTATTTTTATTTCGCCGCTATGCTATAACAAAGCATGGCGTTTATTTCTGCCACATAACACGCAATGTCTGATGTTGTCTGTGTAAAGTATAGTGCCGGGACACTAGGTTCTCTCTGATAACCTTCTTGTACGAGAGCGTGATGCTTTTATAAATACTTTGTTTTATTAATAGTCGCGGATTTCCATATCAAATCTTCTTTACTGCCAAAGAAAAGTATTTAGGTAAACGAAAACTAAACGTAGAAACTACAAAGAAGATGAAAATCAGGAAACTCTGACCACTTACTTCTGCAATCACCATCTATACAAAATTTTAATTCAAGTTTTCTTTTTTTATTAAAATTCAATTATATATTATATGGTGAGGCCATCGTGTGTCAGTGGGACAGCATCTTACTGTGAACACGATTGGCTGTGGCTGCGACTCTCACTCGGGAGAATAATTTATATTTAAAACTAGTGACCCACCCGCGGCTTCCTTTGCGTACACTACAAGGCGTATTTTCGACCCTACGTTTTTTACGTTTTGTACGTACCCCACCCGCGTTACATCTTAAATCACAAACTTTGCTTAAATTTATAATTTAAAGGATTGTATCTTTTTTATTTCTGAACATCGGTAGAGATGAAAGAAACACTAAATGTTAAGGGAAAAACACATATTTAGAATAACGTATAAAAATTTTGAACGCAGCGGGATTTGAACCCGCGCCTCTTGAAAACCGTTCAAGCGCTCTGACCGCTAAGCCATGCGGCGTTCTACATCCAGCTACGTCGAAATTCTTATTATACGCTTATTACAACTTATATTTGTTGTTAGCATCTCCGTAGAGAGATTTTTACAAATTTCTGCTACCCTAAGATTATTCTACCAACAATCGTTTGGCAAGAGATAATGCTATTTATTAAATATTTTTTAACATTTTTTAAAATGTTAATCACACACTTAGGAAATTGAAAAATACATATTTAGAAGACGTATAAAAAATTTAACGTAGCGGGATTTGAACCCGCGCCTCTTGAAGACCTTTCAAGCTCTTTGACCGCTAAGCCATGCGTTCTACATCCAGCTACGTGAAAATTCTTATAAGCCTATTACAACTTATATTGTAAATATTATATCTCTCTACGGAGATGTTAACAACAAATATAAGTTGTAATAAGCGTATAATAATTTCGAAGTAGCTGGATATAAAACGTATGGCTAAGCGGTCAGAGCGCGGTGAAAATATATTTTTTAAATGAAAATGATTTAATTATAATCATTGCCCGGATTAATCAATCGCTAACAACAAATGTAAGTAGTAATAAGCGTAAAAGAATTTCGACGTAGCTGGACATAGAACGTATGGCTTAGCGGTCAGAGTACTTGAACGGCTTGCAAGAGGCGCGGGTTCAAATCCCGCTGCGTTTCAAATTGTTATACGTTTTCTAAAAATGTATTTTTCAATTTCCTAAGTTTGCGATTAACAATTTAAAAAATGTTAAGGTAAGTTTACCAAAATGCAATAGAGGAAACTGCATTTAAATCAGTTAAGCTATTTCTGAGATTTGCGTGCACAAACAAACAGACAAACTGAA